>CAMXCT020005979.1:178786-432418 GCA_947184155.2 Cladocopium goreaui | reverse complement strand
CAGCAGCAGCAGGAGCGTCTTCAGCATCAGGAGCGTCTTCAGCAGCAGGAGAAAAAAGTAGCTAAAATCATCTTTTCTATGGGTTTCAGAAGTTACGTTAGGCATTTTTGCGATGCAATTTCGAAGCTTTTCCGTCCTTCACTGCCATGGGGATTTGCCGCTGGGAGTGGTTCGCTTTTAGGCGTCGCAGCTAGCAACCAGCAGCAGCAGCAGCAACAGTAGGAGCGTCTTCACCAGCAGGAGAAAAAAGTAGCTAAAATCATCATTTTCTATGGGTTTCAGAAGTTACGTTAGGCATTTTTGCGGTGCAATTTCGGAACCTTTCCGTCCTTCACTGCCATGGGGATTTGCCGCTGGGAGTGGTTCGCTTTTAGGCGTCGCAGCTAGCCACCAGCAGCAGCAGCAGCAGCAGGAGCGTCTTCAGCAGCAGGAGCGTCTTCAGCAGCAGGAGCGTCTTCAGCAGCAGGAGAAAAAAGTAGCTAAAATCATCATTTTCTATGGGTTTCAGAAGTTACGTTAGGCATTTTTGCGGTGCAATTTCGCAACTTTTCCGTCCTTTACTGCCATGGGGATTTGCCGCTGGGAGTGGTTCGCTTTTAGGCGTTGCAGCTAGCCACCAGCAGCAGCAGCAGCAGCAGCACTAGCAGCAGCAGCAGTAGGAGCGTCTTCAGCAGCAGGAGAAAAAAGTAGCTAAAACCATCATTTTCTATGGGTTTCAGAAGTTACGTTAGGCATTTTTGCGGTGCCATTTCGAAGCTTTTCCGTCCTTCACTGCCATGGGGATTTGCCACTGGGAGTGGTTCGCTTTTAGGCGTCGCAGCTAGCCACCAGCAGCAGCAGCAGCAGCAGCAGCAGTAGGAGCGTCTTCAGCAGCAGGAGAAAAAAGTAGCTAAAATCATCATTTTCTATGGGTTTCAGAAGTTACGTTAGACATTTTTGCGGTGCAATTTCGAAACTTTTCCGTCCTTTACTGCCATGGGGATTTGCCGCTGGGAGTGGTTCGCTTTTAGGCGTTGCAGCTAGCCACCAGCAGCAGCAGCAGTAGGAGCGTCTTCAGCAGCAGGAGAAAAAAGTAGCTAAAATCATCTTTTCTATGGGTTTCAGAAGTTACGTTAGGCATTTTTGCGGTGCAATTTCGAAGCTTTTCCGTCCTTCACTGCCATGGGGATTTGCCGCTGGGAGTGGTTCGCTTTTAGGCGTCGCAGCTAGACACCAGCAGCAGCAACAGGAGCGTCTCCAGGAGCAGGAGAAAAAAGTAGCTAAAATCATCATTTTCTATGGGTTTCAGAAGTTACGTTAGGCATTTTTGCGGTGCCATTTCGAAGCTTTTCCGTCCTTCACTGCCATGGGGATTTGCCGCTGGGAGTGGTTCGCTTTTAGGCGTCGCAGCTAGCAAGCAGCAGCAGCAGCAGCAGCAGCAGCAGCAGGAGCGTCTTCAGCAGCAGGAGAAAAAAGTAGCTAAAATCATCATTACTACTACTACTACTACTACTCCAAGCCTGCAGCAGCAGTTGCTTTGTTGTTAACAAGATCCAGAAGGGACGTCAACATTGGATGGATTGGTCTGGATTCGATTTCTATTGGATTCGATTTCTAGCCGGATTCTAGCAGGATAGCAGGAGAAGGGATAGCAGGATTAGAGAGGATAGAGAGGATTTCTAGTACGATTTCAGAAGGGACGATCCGGCCCCCAGGGAACTTGTTCTTGCGATTGATTTGGAGGTCGTTCCGTCCTTCACGGCCCTGGTGTTTTGCTATTTTGGAGGCGCCCGCTAGAACTTCGCTGTGGAGCTGTTTTGAGGGCATGGGAGCTACACTTTGGAGCTATAGCTTCTTGTCGGTTCAGAAGGCAATGTTAGGCACTTTTTTGGGCGTGGTTTTGGAATCACTACTACTACTACTACTACTACTACTACGACTACTACTACTACGACTACTACTACGACTACTACGACTACTACTACTACTACTACTACTACTACTCCAAGCCTGCAGCGGCAGTTGCTTCGTTGTTAACAAGATCTAGAAGGGACGCCAACATTGGATGGATTGGTCTGGATTCGATTTCTATTGGATTCGATTTCTAGCCGGATTCTAGCAGGATAGCAGGAGAAGGGATAGCAGGATTAGAGAGGATAGAGAGGATTTCTAGTACGATTTCAGAAGGGACGTTCCGGCCCCCAGGGAACTTGTTCTTGCGATTGATTTGGAGGTCGTTCCGTCCTTCAGGGCCCTGGTGTTTTGCTGTTTCGGAGGCGCCCGCCAGAACTTCGCTGTGGAGCTGTTTTGAGGGCATGGGAGCTACACTCTACATGACTCTCCTCTACATGACTCTCCTCTGCATGACTCTCCTCTACATGACTCTCCTCTACCTGACTCTCCTCTCACTTCTCTAGATGATTCTCCTCTCCATGATTCTCCTCTCCATGCCTCTTCTGTACGTGACCCTTCTCTACATGACTTTCTTCTACATGGCTCTCCTCTTCTCTCTACACATATCTTTCACTCCAAGACCACAGTCCTATAATATAGACATATATATACATACGTCACTCCAAGAACAAGACCCTAGTCCATATCTTTATGTATACATAACTCCAAGGACAGGGTCCTGGACTATATATATATATATATACATATGTATATATACGTATTTACCTCCGAGGACACAGTCCTGGTATATATATATATATATCACTCCAAGGACAAAGTCCTGGTATATAGATTTCTATATATATATATATTAATAACTCCAAGGACAAAGTCCTGGTATATAGATTTCTAGATATATATAAATAACTCCAAGGACAAAGTCCTGGACTACGGGGAAAAAAAAAAAAAAACGTCCCTGTTCGGGACACTGCCTGTCCGGCAGGCTAGTTACTGTTTCGATGTATATATATATATATAGAGATAGATATCGATACATATGTAGTTAAGTACGTAGTCTATTTTTTCTTTCAATACTCATGTATTTATATATACATGCATATTACATTACATTACAATACAATCAGTACATTCATCTATGTATACATACATATTTACCTCCGAGGACAAAGTCCTGGTATATATATATATATGTGCATATATACACTCCAAAGACAAAGTCCTGGTATATAGATATATATATATATAACTCCAAGGACAAAGTCCTGGACTACAAAAAAACAACGTCCCTGTTCGGGACACTGCCTGTCCGGCAGGCTAGTTACTGTTTCGATGTATCTATATATATATACATAGAGCTACATATGATATGTATATGTATTTACCTCCAAGGACAAAGTCCTGGTATATATATATATATGCATATATACACTCCAAGGACAAAGTCCTGGTATATAGATATATATATATAACTCCAAGGACAAAGTCCTGGACTACAAAAAAACAACGTCCCTGTTCGGGACACTGCCTGTCCGGCAGGCTAGTTACTGTTTCGATCTATCTATATATAGACATAGAGATACATATGATATGTATATGTATTTACCTCCAAGGACAAAGTCCTGGTATATATATATATAACGCCAACTACATATGTTTCATATTTCTTCCATGACTCTTTCCCTACATGACCTTCTCAACATGACTTCTTCCGGGGTCGGCGGCAGGGGGCGGCAGCCCTTAAATATATATATATATACACATAATATGTTATAATCATTATATATAATTATATATATACATACACACATCATATAATATAATAATGATATATGTATGATTGATGCATCTACATATGGCCATACAACTACACCCCCATATTCCCATCCAACCAATAAAGGTCTCGTCTTGGGCTCTGGCGGCGTCACGGCCGCAGAGGCGGATTTGGGCTCCACACACACCTGGGAGTGGGGTGCTAGGGAAGCAAGGGGCGACCAAGAGGACATGACCTTACCTTTTTCAATACCAACACCACGGCTACAACTGCCAACCTGACCCCCACAAAAACGCTGCATTGGCTTTCGGAACAAATTTGAAGCAAACTATACATTCATGAGAAATCAATATTCACCAACATGACAGCAAATCTACATTGTGTATGCATATGTTTGAAAAATGGTATGGAACATTGGTTTTATTGCTTAGTTTTGCAAATAAGTGTAGCAGTGTAGCTGAAAATTTGAAGCTGATTCCCAAACAGACTACAGATGGTTTCTGATGTTTCTGGGTTCATGATGTCACCCAGAAAAGGACGGATCTCCGAATCTCCACCCCCGTGGACCCTAGGGGACTTTCGGCAGTTTCGTTTCGGCGCTTGGACATTGCTGGACTTTGCTGTCGCAGACACGGAATCTTGGGTATTTCACCCACGCGCTGACCTGCTTCAGCTTGATTGAACTGATGGTCTCGTTGCCGGATGTTTTTCGCTTACCCGCTTCATCAAATTGGACAAATGTTCGCCGAATCGTTTCCGGATGGCCTCTTCCAGCATCGAACTGTCAGATGCTAATTTGTCATCAAAAATGGTCGCCAGGAAGGTGTCGCGATTGTGGTCCACATGCAAAGGTGGTCGGTAGTGGTTCAACGCCCCAATAGTCTCATTCAGGCGAATGTCATAAGGCGCACCTTCGTCGAAATTGTAGACGGAATGCCACCAAAGGTCATACACCTTCATGGCATGTCATGGTATATGATATACCTTGCAAAAACATTTGTGACTTGGACATTCCGTTCCGATTTTTCAGCATGACTTCACCATGTCTATCCCGAATTTAGAATGTTGCTTGGTGATCAAACAAGCCGTGGCTGTGGAATGAAGTGTTTTCGATGATGCAGCAGTTTTAATTTAAATAGGGTTCCAAGACCACCAAAAAAGATTGAAACATGGGACACATGCTCGCGTTTGAAACAATTGCAGTGTTTGAACACACTCCACCATATTCACACTTTGTATACAAATAGTGCCCGGCAAGCCGGGGCCGGACATTTCAAAAACTATAAAATCGATACTGCAAAATACAGAAGCGCCTATAGGATGTCAAGTAAATTTGCGTATTCGGTAGAATGTAGGGTTCGTGACTGTTAGCTGCTGGATCTTGCGGCTCAAGACCCCATCTCAGGGTAGACCTTCGTCACAAAGCCATCCTTCCCATGGCGCCTAGCCTTGACTGGAAACTCGTGAAGCGTAAGTTCAAATGCGGAGCGGATCCGAAAATGGTCCGAACTGTTTCACAACGGCCGCGCGGCAGACCTTCCCCGTCCATCTGTTGACATCCTTTTCTGTTGGCAACTCTGGCGCCACCTGTTTGTCTGGATGCCTCTTTCTCTCTGATGTCTCCAGTTTCTCTTCATACGGTGTTCCCTTGACATCTCTTGCTCTTGGCAGCCCTTTCTCTTGACAGGTCTGAATTTTGACATCTCATTCTCCATACTTTGTTTTCCTGAGGCCTATCTGTCTTGACGCCTCTTCTTTTGACTGAATCTTGACATCTCACCCACTCCCGGCGTTTCTGGCTCTTGACACACCTTTCTTTTGACACATTAAAGCAAGATGCTCTTGCACGCAGAAACCTTCACACACAGAAGCCTTTACACGCAAAAACTATTGTCACACACAGATAATTTTACACTGAGAAGCTTTTACACACAGAAACTCTTACACACAGGCGCTCTTACACATGGAAAGCCTTTAGACACATAAGCTTTTACACACAAAAGCATATTCATTGATCAAATAGCACATCAAAATTGTCACCCTGTCTGGCAAATACATGCGTATTCACATTGATCAACTAAGGCATCAATATTGCCACCCCGTCTGGCAAATACATGCATATTCACATTGATCAATTAACACGTCAAAACAAATAACCATAGTTTCAGAAACATATTCCGGACAGTTTCCGAACCATGCACCATAGTCGCCAAACCATGTGCTGTTTCCGAAACATAGTTGACAAACCATAGTTTCCGGACCATAGTTGACGAACCAGCCGTCATCCCCTACGCTTGGACACGCACCAAAAGACTTCATTGTTAAAAGGACCGACAGCAAGTGGTGGTTTGAATCAAAGATTCAGGCGACAACTTCGTGGTTTTGAAGCATGAGAGCAAACAGCTGAATATAGCTGAATCACCAAAGATCGAAAAAAAGGTGCAACATATATATCGAAACAGAGATCAACAAAAAAATATTGCTGTAGCCGTGGCTCATGCTCGATGGCCGAAACTGCGGTGAAAAGATGTTTTTTACAGTATGAAAACGAACCTCGAAAAACCATTTGATTTGATGCTATTCCAGAAAACAACAAGACTATATACCGGAAAAACATCTAAAAACAAATGAAACTGCGCTGCAATGGAACCGCGTCTTTACGTCCGACCGGGCCGTTGTTTGTACACGGGCCAATTAGTCGATAGGGCGCTGAGCATTGCCGAGCCTAGTCGCAATCCTATACCTTTTCTCGATCCTTGACAGCGTGAAGCTGAGCTTTGTACTTCATGCCATTTGCCCTCCAACCATTACAAGCAAAACAAAGCAGGAGGGTTCCCGTGAAAAATCAATGTGTTGGACTCAGATCTCTCCTTCCCTTACTGGAGCAAAATAAACTCCAGCTCTACCGGCTACTGCTGGTTTTCGTGACCGGTGCTAACAATTTAATGGATTTCATTCTAACTGTGCTCACGGTGTATGTATTGGCATAGAGTTCCAATATATATTGGCTTTACCCTGGTGTCCCCGTGCAAATGTGATAATGTATGATAATATCATTTTTTCAGATCATCATTCTAACTTCGGCTTCGCCAGTCTAATGTATCCAACATTACTCAACATTACACAACCAAGGTTTATCCCGCCTTGTGCGCATTCATGACAAACTTGGGCAAGGCAGGTTGGTTACGGTTCCCCTTCCTCTGCTGCAGTTGTGGCTCCCTCCATGAGGATGAAATCGTCAAGTTCCCAAAAGGAGCCGGAGCAAAGCGAAAACGCAGAAAACTGATGCTATGAACTTCTGACGTTTTTTTCCCTTGAGACTTCACAATGGCATCCCAACCTGTCCTCAAAAAGTCTTGTGGCACCTTCCCATCAGGGAAAACATGGGAGTTCAAGTGAAAGTATTCATCGATATCAACCGAAGGCATGACCCAAGTTGCATGGTTCTTGGCTCGGTAAAGGCAATCCCTGACGACTTGGGACTGGCGAAATTCCTCCTGGGATACCTCAAAATGTGGGGATTCTGGTCCTCGAGTCAGGTCCATATGGATCCTTGTGGCGAGGCCGGCTTTGAGATATGGCATCAAAACATCCTTCACAACATCGTCAGTTCCTTTAAAGGTGTAAACAAAGAAATGCTCGATCCCGTGTAAGTTGGACCACTCCATCCACTCCACCAGTTGCTTGGTCGCAGCAGGGGTTTCCTCTGACTTCACAAAAATGTCCCGGACACAGGCGACGGAGTGGTACTTCTTCAGCAAGCCAGTCCTGGTTGCTGTTTTCTCATCGCCCAAACATGAAAGTCCTCAGAGTCTTCAGGGCCATTTTTGAAATGAATAAAAGTCATAAAAGCATGACTAACACAACAATACTTGAGGCTCTTTCTTCGGGCCAAAACCTTCACTAGGATGTTGCCCTCTGGATCCTCCAAGAAGACCTCAAAACTCTCTTTGTGAGCTTCTTCTTTGGGCCAAGCGCACAATAATGAGCGACGGTGTACACGCACTTTGGTCAAATGCGCCCTGTTGGGTCCAGAACAAAACATGTCGTGCATTTCACCCTGGTGCTCGCCCACGTCCCTGGTCATCAACAAGGCAATGAAATTGCCATCTTCACCAAAACCTAAGACCACATGAAAGAATTAAACAACTTTCGAAGATATGTCGCATTGAAATTTCAAGAACACAATTGAAACAGTTTACTTAAATACATATGTATATATATAATATATACTTGCGTTTTGCTTACCCTCCGGCAGAAATTCAGACCTCAGGCGGGCTTTGCCGTTCACAAAGAATTTGCCACTAAATTGCGGCCAGGAAAGGCTCAGGGAAACTGTTCAATTTGAGATCATTTGAGATAATACGCAAAACGTGCAAAATTCGTTTCAAGTTTCAAACTATTCCGGCGGAATTTCCTGACTTGAACGCTCAAGCGTTTGAACAAAATTCCCTCGGATTTCCAACGCTATGTTTAATGTGGATGGTTTCAAACAATTTTTGGGGGGACTTCAGGATTCTGTGGATGCCGGCAGAGAATGAACCCAGATAAAGTCGAGTCTAGGATTGTCTAATTATATTTTTGCAAACATATTTGGATAATTTCCTGTTGAAATAAATCGAAACAACAATTCATGATTGATGTAACAAAATTTCTGGGAGTTGTGAAAAATAAACCATGTTGAATAATGCTCAATGATGTTCAATGATGTTAAGATTGTTTTTTATAAACGTGTTTTTTGCGTTCAAGGCACTAGGGATGGCGCTGAAGAGGCCGAACTCCGTTCCATCAGACCATTTGGCACGGTGCGGGGGCGGCAAAATCGCCAAGTCTCTGGGCGACGTCCACTCCGAGACGTACTCCTTGGAGCGAACTCCCGTGTCCAGAGGCAACCACTCAACCAATGGGACCCTAGGTCCAGATGTGTCCGTTACATTTCGAGCAATTTGGAGCTGTGAACTTTGGTCAAAGGATTGAGCCGCACAGCCAGAATTCTGCGCACTCAACACGTTCAGGCACGACAGTGCCCAAATCCACAGCATTCCATGGAACAAAGCTAGTTGCATACGTAAGTACGGAAATCGAAGAAGTGAAAGGCCCAAAGCCTTGGGAAAAATGGCAACAAGCGCGCCAACTCGAGAAGTCAGCTGAATGACAAGCCATGGAGGTCATCACTTGTCCTATTGCAGCAAGATTGGGGGCCAATGTTCAAGATATCAATGAAAGGAACAAATAACCCCACATGTTTAGTGTTCCCGTTCAACCAGGAATGCGGCGAGGGAAGATGAAGGAAGCCGATGATGATCCCATGGAAAGATGGATGGATGCATCAATCGATAAATATATAGAAGGCTGGAAACTGAGGCTTTACCATGAAGAAACAAACAGGGATTTCATGGGAACTATCAATGGATAAGGGGGAACTGTGATTATCTTGATAATGATAGATAATGATGTATATAGTGATAATTTTGATAGATAATGATGATAAATCATGGGGGAGCATGGTAGATATATTATTATATTTGTAGACATCTATCTGTCATTCTCTATCATTATCTATCTGACTACATATGTATCTACCTATCTACCTTTCTATCTATCTACCCATATGTTTGATGTCTGTTGTCTATCTATCCCAGCTACTGTCAGAAAGATATTGACAACTACAGCAAAAAGTAATCCCTCCTGAACCCAAACCACAAGACACTCATCATGTTTCGCACTCAAGCCTACTAAGTGCGGAAATTCCAAGAAGCAATTGGGGTTGCAGCGCAAAAACAGACAGCTGCAAACCAAACTTCCAAAAAAAATAGGGATCTGCTCAATACCTCTGACTTGGCTCAAATATTACCAGCCTTTCTAGGAATCTATGGGGTGAAACATGGTGAAACTCATTAAAAAAACCCAACCCATCAACCCATGAACTAATCGACCCATCCGATGTTTTTGACTGCCTTCTCATTGAGCTGCAGCCAAACGATGGCGTTGTTTCCCTTCACCAAACACTTGGGCCTCGGCAGAATCCATGGAAGAGCCCCAAATTTTTATCTTTATGAGAAAAGGATAGAAAAGGATAAAGAAGATTGATTCTTGGGTGTCCTATTTTCAGTCAACAATACATATATATATATATATACACGTATAGATATATAATATATATATATGTATACGTGTATATATATATATGTATATATATGTATGTATGTACACACATAAGGCCCTGATGTGTCTGACTTCATTTGCTGGCCGCTGATCTAGCAACATTGAGCCTGAAAAAAAAAATGCTATCTATCTACATGCATAGTTGGATGAATCATAACTATACTGATAATTACTATAGTGAAATGTATAGTTGGCTCAGCTGGGTGCCGTCTCTCCTGCGCTTCGCCCTTCACGATGAGTTTTTCCAGGCGGACGAGCCTCAGCTGCGAGAAACGAAGCACCAGCAGCGAAGCAGAGTCGAGGCGAAACGAACGAAACGAAGGACAGAACAAGGGAAAGTCTCAATTTAATTTTGATGGGTCATATTGGCTCAATAATTCTCTCATAACATTGGATTTATTATGATTTATTACTATGATCATATTCATCACATTCAAACTTTTGATCTTCGGAGCTTTTTGATCTGGTGGCACAGGCATATTTTGCCATCTCTGGTCCGCATGTCGAGGCACGTCGCAGTCAGGGTCTCGGTGTGCAAGTAACACATCAGCTGTGCGCCTGGATCCAAGAGATGGTGATGGGAATGCATGGCGGTTGATTCAGAAAACATGGGGGATATGATGGGATATGTGTCCAAGATGTGTGCAATAGCAAGAATCCAACCAACTTCGTTTGCATTTTGATCAATTTTGATATATGTTGATCATGTTTGATGGTGATTAAATGGTTATGTCACATCATCGTGAGAAAAAAAAGAGAGTGTAACGCTGTGAGGGCCCCATTTTTACAGTGCATTGTGATGTTTTTTGATAGTTTATGTTTGTTTATACTCATAACCTTTTCTTCTTGATATTCTTCAATATCTTCTGTATTACTTTTAGCTGCATTGCTATTTGTTGTGTATTCAATTTGGTTCTGTGAATTAAAAAAAAGCAAACAAGGGGTGGAGGTAGGCCCATATCCTCGGTTCCAAGTAGTTTTCTTCTTTCACCAAAGCAGATTATAAGTAGACTCATGGCAAGTAGCAACAAATCAATATGTGTATCTTCATATGATTATAAACAACATATTGCGTTTCAATACCCACGAATGATTAATGACATAGACATGGTCCGGTAGCCAGACTGTCCGGAGCGACGTCCGGCTAGATGGTCCGGCAAAACGGTCGGTCAGTCTAACTGTCCGGTTAGAACGTCCGGTTAGAATCAACCGAGTTGATTCTGGCCAGTCAATCTGGTCATATAGTAAATTGATGATCGTAAAGTCGTAAAGAAAGCTAAGTCTTCAGGTCTCTCGGAAGTAGCAGCCTTTTGGGGTCGGAGGGGGGGGGGCGATTTTTTATTTTATCGACCCCCATACAGACCTTTGGAAAGATTAAGCAGTTTACAGAGAGAAACTATTACAATATTTGGTGCCAATTTAGTAGTAAACCTTATAGAATGTTTTTCATAGGTATCACCTCATGTACATACATTTCACCTTGTTTACTATCGTGCTTATGGCTCAAGAAACAAGCGTCTACTTGTTGTGCATTTCGGGTTGTTTAACCTGTAAAACAGGTTATCAGCCGTAAGCTAACTTCTCCTTTGGTAGAATGTCTGCCCCCTCGGGTTCTTCCACCGAGGGCACCGGGCGCATAGATTCCTCTGACATTGCCATGGCTAACCCGGGGACACTACCAATCAGTAACTCGCCATTCTCAGTCGACATCAGCACCCCACCTGGATCCGATAAGTCTCGAAGCTTAAGGGAACGACGCCACTTTCCATATTTGAGTAACGCAGTTGTGCCTTCTCATATTGGATTCAGTCACCGTGGTTTTGTCCCCCAAGCCGCTCGGGAGGGTGGGCCACCGACTCGCCAATTGAACCAGATGAATGTCCATAATACGTTCCAACACAATGTTCATGTTGACAATCCTCAAGTGAATTTTGTCGAGCAGAATTTGCACCTTCATGCACATGATCCTGCTGTGACAAGCCTTGTGGAAACAACGGCCGAACTCCGTCATCGTGAAGTATTGGCCCAGGCCGAAGCTCACGCTGAGGCCGTCCACACGGCAAAGACTGAGGAATTGGTGGAAGCATTGCGAGTCCGTGAGGGCATTGAAAGTCAGAGGGCCTTAGATGCAATGATGTCCAAAGAACAAGAAGTATTGAGAATGGGAGCACAGTATAGGGAGAATTTACAGCATGAGGCGCACGAACATGTAAGGTTCCGAGAAGCTCAAATGAATGAGAAAATTCAGGCCTACCAACGTGTCATTGATGCTAACCATCGTCAATCACTATCAAGTAAGGAGCAAGAGATCCTTGAATTGAGAAGAGCAGCTGAGGAAGAGAGAAGGGTTCAGAATGAGCGCATTACACAGCTTGAACACATGGTACAAGTACAGATGCAGCACAATCTGAAACTGCAAAGTATGCTCGATTCCCAATTTGCTCAGGTTCGTCCAAGTCCTATTATCGAAACTGCCGCCATGACTATGACAGCCGGAACCCATGAATCAACGGAGATCCCAAATTTCGAATTTGTTCCACCGACCCGCAAGGCTGCACCCGCAGCACCTCCGACCAATGTAGCCCGACCTCCAATTGCAAGAACGCCGATCAACTTTACTTCACCTGATGCCAAGACTTATGAAAAGGATGGTATTGAAATCATTTATCATGACCCATCATATCGAGTCCCAGTACAAGTGAAGAAGGAGTCGGATGTTGCAAGGTCTTCCGTTGAGGAACGCCCTTCGGGAGGAGAGGCCAATAATCGTCGCCGAGATAATCATCCCATGGATAATGTTAATTCCCCTGCGCCGACCAATCAATATGCCCCGACCGAACTAGGCCCAGATGAAATGGAGCACTTCGAGCCGGGGGGCGATGATGCGCCTGATGGGGACGATCCAGGGGATGGAGGAGATGGCAACGGAGGGAACGGGGGAGGTGGACCACCATCACCACCTGATCCTATTGATAAACCTGAAGGGGATAGGAACCGTAAGGCACCCAGAAAAGGTAGGGCTGGTCCCAATCCTCCTGACGGCGGTGATGACGGTGATGATGATCCCGATGATGATGATGAGAAGTTCAGGCGAAGAATGATCAAGTTTCTAGGTGGCTACATCGATCCAAGGCATGATGACAAACCCAAGGTCAAGGAAGCTGACACCATCAAGATCCCAGCATTCCCATTGGCAGAAACCTATCGCAATTGGAGAATTAAGACCAGAGAAGCAGTTGTAGCAGCATCAACCGATCCCGACAGTGCTTTCAAGTGGGTTAGTGATTCTTGGAAAGAAGATCAGACTCTTGAAGCGCTCCGGAAGGTTGCGCCGTTTGCGACACTTGATGCAAAGTTACTTTCTGCACTCACCAACATTATCACTGGTGACTTCGCCCGCAAGGTAGATACCTTCAAGGAGACTGAAGCCACCGCTGGACGGATTGTAAGAGGGAGACAAGTGTTGTTCATGTTGCATGACCACTTTAGTACCAACATCAAGCACGGAGCAACCTATGCCCTTCAAGATTTGTTCAGTGTCCAATTGCGCGGGGAGAATTTGAAGTCTTTCATTTCAAACTGGGATCAAGTGTTGGCTGGTATCGTCCAGACTCCCGAAGTAAGTGTATTGGAGACACTCTTCTACAAACAAGTGAAGAATTGTAAGGCCATCCAACATGACATGAATGAGTATCATAGAGCTGATGAAGGAACCGAAAAACGGAACTACAGTTTTCTTGTTTCTGCCGTGCGACGCCACCTTGACCGCGAGAGGTTGGAGGCAAATCGTGATCGAGTTGCCAAAGGTCTTTCGGGTTCCGGTCGTCCCTCCGCTCCCGCAGTCGAGGGCAAGACAGGATTCATTCCCAAGGGGTATTGTGTGGCATGGAATAAGGGAGGCTGTAGCAAGGACAACTGTACTTACAAGCATGAAGTCCCCAAGCCACGTGATAGAAGTCGCAAACCCAGCAAAACCAGAGGTCGCTCAAATGAACGTTCTGGTTCTCCCAGACCAAAGGGGAAAGGTAAGAAGATTTGCAAGTTTTGGAAACAGGGACGTTGCGATAGAGGAGCTGATTGCAAATTCCTTCATGAGGGTTCAGTGGGAAAACCAAGACAAGCTACTCCTGCCCGTTCGGCCAGTAGCGAAAACAAAAATAAAAAGAAGAATCCCAAGAACCCGAAAAGGAAGGGATCCCGAAGCTCTAGCCGCTCTAAGAGCCCCAAGAGCCCGAAATCCCCGAAGTCTAAAGGATCCGGGGCCAGTTCATCTAAGCCGTCTCCTGCCGCAGTTTGTCTCGTTGCATCCATGCTTGCATCCGTGTCTCAGGCATTTTGTATCCCTCAACCAAGAGTATTTTGTCCATCGATTCGTTTTGATGATTCACCGGACGTATCTCATGTTAAAGTCCGAGGGAACTTGAGGCCAATTGGAAACGCAGTCACCAAGGATAAGGTTACCTTTCCATGGGGACATCAGTTTGAAGTTGATCAACTTGCTGTGAATGATGCCGCTTTGACCGGTACCATGTTGGCAGGATCTGTTTCCAATTGTCTTCGGGGAATAGAATGCAAATGTGCCTATTTATGTGACACAGATTTTGGTTGCAATGAATGTATCCCAAAGGGAATCAAAGCCACCCCTGCGGAATGTAGAGAAGACGTGAAGGGAGCGATCAACCTCGAACTTGACTGGATTGCAGATACGGGGAGCGCTCAAGATCTTGTCAATGATAGCGAATTGCCAGATGACTATGGATACTACTCCAACAATCCCATTCGCATGATTACTGCCAACGGTGAAAGTTCGTCGTCAAAACAGGGTAAAGTATTTGTTCCGAAGTTAGGCAAGACCATTGACCCATATCTTGTTCGAAGCTCACCTCCTGTCATTTCAGTCGGGATGAGATGCATTGATGATGGTTACGACTTCATATGGAGAGGCTCCAAAGGTGAACCTCCTTACATGGTCAAACCAAATGGGGAACGCATTGAGTTAGTTGTCAGAGATTACGTACCCTACTTTGCAAATAATTCAAAGACGATTTCCACTCCATCAACTCAGCCTAGACCAAGTATTGCCACCCCGGCATCAGATGAAGCTCAACAATCTCCGGAGCCCGATGGGGACATTGAAATCATTGGTGATGACCCCATGGGTATCAATGTTGATTTACCGGAGCCCCAGCCCTTAGAGGCTGAGGAGGTTGATGTTCCTGATGCCGACCGGGAGGTTGAGCCGCCTGTGGAAGGATCAAAGGGTAGCAGTAGTAACGTCCATGATGATGGTGCTCACAAAAGGTCACTTGGGGAAAAGGAATTGAAAGAAGAAGCTAAGTCCATTCGACATATGCTGACTCATATCCCTAAGAACCCCTTTTGCGACATATGTACCAGAGCTAAGATGTTCAAGCCACCCTCAAGAGCTGTAGGCGGATCAACCAAAGTTAAAGCTGAGAAATTTGGTGACCACATCACCGCTGATTTTATTGTCACCAGAGATGAAGATGAGTTGGGAATTGATGAAGAGAAAAGTGCACTCGTGGTAAAAGACATAGCAACAGGATTTATGTATGTCTACCCCAATGCCAGACGAACCACCAATGCTGCTATCTTGGCAATCAAACATTTTGTTGGACATGAAGATAAGATAGGAGTTTTCTACAGTGACAATGCACCCGAGTTGATCTCAGCAATGAAGATCCTTCAGTGCCGTCATGTTTTAAGTAGGGACTACATATCCAAGTCCAACGCCCAAGCCGAGAGAGCGGTCCGGTCAGTTCTTGAAGGCACTCGTGTCAATCTGCTCCAAGCAGGTCTGAATCATTGGCACTGGCCACATGCTGCCCGACATTGGTGTTTCATGCAGAATGTCATTGCAACGGGGGGAGACAAATCACCATGGGAATTACGTTTTGGATCGAGATTTGATGGTCCCCTCATTCCTTTTGGTTGTCTTATCGACTATTGGAATGGACCGAGAAAGAAGAACAAGGATGGACTTCGTTTCGACCCAACATCGAGCCCTGGTTTATTCCTTGGCTATGCCATTCACCCTGAATTTATGTGGAGAAAAGAATTCATGATTGTACCTACAAAGGATCTTATTGAAAATGAATCCAATGGTACTGCATCAATCTTGCGGGTAATCAAGATCAGCAAACCGAGTGATACGCAATTTCCTCTCCAAGGCCGAACGACTTTTGGGAAAGATGACCCGGGACTTTCCGAAGCTCTGGGGAACCAAGAGCCGGCTTTGGAGGATCAGGATGCAAAAATGGATGATGATGACGAGGAATCCCAGGATGAAAATTTCCAACTATCTACTGCCCATGCTGTCCACGATGAAACATGGCTACCTTTCATGAGACATATAAAAGACCGAGAGGGATGGTACGAATATGCTGATTGTCACGTCAACGTGAGAAGAGATTGTGATCATTACATTTCTCCTAACAGCAAGATTTCGACTGAAGAGTATCCCTATCGGACAACATGCCATAGGAAGGACGATGCCTGGTTCATCTTAGACCAAAACTTCATCCTCTGGCCAAAATACGAGGCCTGGAACGAGACCATCGCTCCATGTGAGGTCATGCTCACGATCTTCCATAAGGATATCATTGACCTTCGCGAGAGGACGGAGCCAGAGATTACAGTAGATGAAACTATACCTGGGGACGACTCAAAGGATAAGAATCTAATCGAAGTCATCAATCCTTCCACCGGTGATGTTGAGAAAATAAGAAGAGATGACCCACAGTATTATAGCGCAGATGGATTCAAAACAAGAAGGTACAAGGGATCAAGTAAACCGATTGACATCCCATCATTTGTCTGGCAGTCCATGTCTGTGAAAGCCAGAAGAGAAGCAATCAGAGAAGAACAAATGAAGTTAGCCAGAGATGGAGCTGAGAAGAAACGAGCCGTTAGGGCCGAACAAGAACTTGCAAGACTTGAGAAATCCAAGAAGGGTGTTGCAAGTATTATCAATCAACTCCATCATGCATATCACTCAGAAGATGATTTTCCAACCATGCCCACTTGTAAGTATTCCCAAGATAGGCATCGGGTTAAGTGCGCCCGGGTTAGTATAATGAGCGGGGAAAAGATCATCAACACCCTTGTGGCCCGGCCAGTCAACAAGAAGGAGATAAGGTCCAACCCTAAAGCTCAGGAATCTCTTGACATCGAGTGGAATAAGCTCGTCAAGAAAACTGCCTGGTTGTACGACACCGTACAAGAGTGGAGCGTAGTCTCCGATGGTGCCAAAAAGAAAGGGAAGAAAGTACATGTTGGAAAAGTGTTTGAAATTTGTGTTGAAAAGGGTAGTGAACTTCCTGCGGGCCACAAGCTTAGGAAATTTAAGGGTAGAACGGTATTCCAGGGCAACAATGTCCGTGATGAGAACGCCGATGTCGCTCTTTTCTCCGAGCTAGGTTCGTCGCCTGCAACCATGGAGGCTGGTAAAGCTGTGGATGCATATGGTTCTCAACCCGGACACATAACTCAAACTCAACAGAATGACGGTGTCCAAGCATATACTCAAGCACTAATGGAAGGGATTGAAACCTGGGTGGAACTTCCGGTTGATAGATGGCCCAAACATTGGGTAGGCAAGTACAGACGCCCCGTTGTGCTCCTTCGCATTGCCTTATATGGTCACCCTGACTCGGGGGGACTTTGGGAAATTCACTGCGAAAGAATGCTCATAGCGGTGGGGTTCATAATGCCTGACCCGGAAGGGTGGCCATCAGTGTTCTTTCATCCTGAATTGAAGCTCCTCTTGGTAGTGTATGTAGATGACTTCAAAATGTCAGGTCCTAAAGAGTCGATGCCGAAAGGATGGGAGTTAGTTGGATCCAGAATCGATATGGATGTCCCCACTGACATTGGTCGATATCTTGGATGTGATCATGTTCAAGAACTTCAAGTTAAGCTGACGGTTCATGATCACCCTTTCGCCCACCTCTTCGACAAGTCCCTTCCTGATCCCGCCGCCAAGGAGGCCGCAGCAGCGGAGAGGACACAGGACTTTTGGGAAGTTGACGCATCCAAAGGAGTCTACATCAGACATCACTGTCAACCAAGAAAGGGATTTTATGTTCCAGACGAAGAAATCATAACAGCATGTAACTTGACTGATGTTAGGTTTACTGACTTTGTGCAAAGCACGTCGGAAGACGATGCCGTTTCTGAATGGGACAAGTACCTTGATGAAACGGGGGGCTATGCACAAGGGAAGAGAAAGCCTGCATTATGGGTAGGTGCCACTTACCTATTTACCAAGACATGCAAAGATCCCAAAATTGCAGTTGCATCAATTAAAAGAGATAAAAACGATGCCAAAAAGAAAGCGAGAGCTCAAGGTTTCAGATACATGGACCAATTGTTCAAAGATCAACCTTGTATGTCCAAGCCAGTGAATGTGATGACATATGATATGCAACCCTTTTTGCAATCATGTATTGACCGATACCAGTCACTTGCCGGTAAAGACGCCAAACCCCTCAAGCAGGTATCCACTCCTTTTCACGAAGAAAGGATTGCAAGACCTCTGGAAGGGGAGTCCGAGCCGAAAGGTGCACTTGCTCCAATAGCTGCAAGAGTTTTGATGAAGATCCTATTTGCCGCCCGCATGGCAAGATATGACTTGCTTAGAGCCGTGCAAGGACTAGCAGCTAGAGTAACAAAATGGTCAGTAGATTGCGATAAGGCATTGCATAGATTAATTTGTTACATACATTCTACATTGGATCACAAGCTCAAAGCCTTCGTTGGCGATCGAATTCAAGAGTGCAAACTTTGGTGTTTTGCCGACGCCGATCATGCCGGTGAGTACGATAATAAAAGTACCACTGGATGTTTCTTAGTCCTAATAGGCCCCAATACTTATTTCCCACTCACTGCATTCTCTAAGAAGCAAACATCAGTGTCAGTTTCTAGCACTGAAGCCGAAGTAGTTGCTGCAAACATTTCCCTCCGCGCTGTAGGACTGCCTTCATCCGGTTTATGGGCCTACCTCCAGAACGCGGGGGGGGGATCAAGCACTCCGGGAGGTTTGCCAAGAGAAAGTATCAAGACCCAACCTGAGGGTAACGGTGAGTACTGGGAGTTTTTACGGGATAGAAGATTGCTCGTCCGTGTCCACACCAAGAACAGGGCCCACCTTTTCAATCCGACCGAGTCCAAAACCATTCCAATCCCCATCAAACGAATTGGCAACTCCAGAACAACTATCTTTATTTCATCAGGAATGATGGACTTCATTCAGGACAATTGGAAAAGACGGGGCACCAGACCTGTTGACAAGCAATGGACGAGAAAGACATTCTTCCGTGTTTATGGGCCTTACGAAAGTGACTATGAAGTTGAATCATCGGAAGTTCGGGAAGCACTTACTGATTTTGAATTTGTAGGCCAAGAGAAAATGGGTGATTATATGGTGTCACTCTTCCCTCCCAAGAGCATCCGTGGAGTCTTCGTCGAGGACAACCAAGCCACCATTAGAATCTTGGAAAACGGTAAGTCACCATCGTTTCGTCATACAGACAAAACCCAACGGATCAACTTATCATGGTTATCTGAGCAGTATAAGAGGGGATGGTATGATTTGACATACGGACCATCGAAAATGCAGGTTGCAGACATCTTGACTAAGCCTTTCACTAATGCAGAGAAATGGCGGTTTGCCCTGGCCCTCATGTCCCACGTAGCACCCAAGGATAGTAAGACCAGCTCATCCGGTTCTAATCGTGCAACGACTGGTACCCCACGGCCCAAGGCTATGGCATCCAGTCGAAGCTCCGGGGAACCGAGAGCCAGCCTGAACCCCAATCGTTTGCTAGTGGAAATTTGCTGCAGTCCCATGTCCAAGTTGAGTGATGTTTCCAGAGAAGCCGCCGTTGGATGTAGAGTGATTCAGTTTACCGAGAAGCATAGTCTGTTGGACGAAGATTATCAACTGTATGTTGCAAGCATTGTGAACGATTTTCCAGTGTCCAAAGATGTCCTTTTGTGGCTGAGCCTCCCTTGCACGGGGGGCACATCGTGGTCTCATGTGAACTTGAAAATCCCAAGTGCCGCTAAGAAGGTCATGAAACATGTCAAGACTATGAAAAAGTTATGGAAAGCTTTTGAAAGATTAGTTCATCGGCTAACCAGAGACTTTGAAGTCGCAATTGAATGGCCTCAAAATTGTCGGTACTGGAAATTCCCGAGAGTACTCAAGTTTATCCATGAATTCTCCTTGAAGAGATATGATTTCCATGGATGTATGCTCGGCACAAAAGACCACGAAGGGATTCCTATCAAAAAGCCCTGGACTGTCACTACTACAGTTGATGAAATTGGTTTGGAATTGTCACAATATCAATGCGACGAGTCACATGACCACGTGCAAGGGAGAGGCAAGCCACTCAAAGAAACTGAAAGTTACTCATACCTTTTCACTGATTGTGTGCACAAAGCTTTTGACCGGGCAGCTCAATCTGCTCGAACATTCGCGTGTGCTTTGATCGCCGTCTCCGACCTGCCTGTCTTTGCCGTGATGTTGGACGCTTCTTCCGCTTCGGTGTCTCTTCCTCCTCATGTGACGGAAGCAGCTCAAGCTGGGGTACGTCTTCCGGAAGGTCGGCCAGGTTCGGAACATGCCAATTGGCGCCAGGATGCGAACTTCCAGGTGGAGCAGATCGCTCCGGAGTATCGCTTGACGATCTATGAGAGGATTCTCCAATGGGAAAAGAAACTGGCTACAATTCGAGGCTCATGTGTGGCATGCATCTTTCCTGATGGCTATGAAGGTGCAAACAAGATTGGAAGTGGGCAAATCCCGATTGGTGACGTGATTGATGGTCTCATCGGGAAGGACACCAACGAAACGCAGAGGACCTACTGTGACATTGTCGACTTGGTGAAGGACATCCCTGCTGCTTTGTTTGGTGCCGTTGAATGCCCACCGGAAGGTGAGGCCGACTTGATCATTGTTGGTGACTCATCTTTCGCACTTGTGGCCAACCACGACAATCCTGTGCTCTGCTCCAGGCTTTCCTTTGGTGAACTGCTATAGAGCAAGGAGTATGCAATTGGCCAGATCAGGTCCGTTTATCCAGGACTGAAATGGGGTAAGGGCCTCAGCGCCATTAACCACCAAATCTGGGAGTTGATTGAGAAGGTCGAACGGGAAAATCGCCTTCTTGACAGAGCAACACTCCCGATCATGGTCGTCGTCGGATGGGCGGGGAACGATGTACACGGGGACTTTGGGTACCAAGGGTGTACATGGATTCACCAATCCAATCTCACGAAGTCAGAAGCCGACCGGAAGGTCGCTGCCGAGTACGTCGACAAGCAGTACAAGAAGGTGCAGCGATCACTGGAAGGACTGGTTGAGATTTCCAAGGACCCCCGTGTCATGTCTGTGCAAGTCATCGGGAACGGTGACCATTCCGGGTACTCATTGCCGCCATCTTACAACCGTGAGATGGGCAAGCACATCAATTGGCTGGCAGAGCGTGGCATTCAATGTGTGAACTCCACTGTGCTCGCTCAGGGTGGGAAATACGACAACTACCACCTGCACGACCACCAATTTAACCGGAAATTGGTTTATCGTTTCTTGAGAGGAGCCATCACCTTCCACCTCAAATACGTTGAGCTCATGTCGAAGAAGGACGATCTCAAGTACTTTGTGAAGGAGTTCATCAGCAACGAACAAGACCGTGTGGCCGCGGTCCATCTCTTCCCCACGATGGTTCAGTTTCGTTTGGCTTTGCTCGGCACTCAAGAAGTCATGGAAGCCGTCTCCACTGAGAAGAAAACGGCAACCCCTGCCCAGGTCTTTGACGAGGCAGATGAGGAGATCCTCATGTGGGTCCATGCAGGAATTCTTGAAGCCAATGAGGAAGCCACCCGGGAGGGGAGGCCGATGCCCACTGCTTTCACTGATGAAGAGATCAGCTCCATCGTCCCAATTGACCCTTCGATCGAGGACTACGAAACCGAGGAAGTCAGGGCCCGACAACACCTTCAAGAAGATTTGAATCAGGCCGTGGCTGATGGTTTCTCAACTACAACCATTGAGTCGATCGAGATCAATCCGGAGAACACCGATGTCGAAGATGATGTTGAAGTTGTTCCCGAGTTTGATGAGTGGGACGTGATCCTGGATGAGAAGATCATT
This sequence comes from Cladocopium goreaui, assembly GCA_947184155.2. Taxonomy (NCBI): domain Eukaryota; class Dinophyceae; order Suessiales; family Symbiodiniaceae; genus Cladocopium; species Cladocopium goreaui. Next base: position 410,408 of record CAMXCT020005979.1, on the reverse strand, counting down.
GTCAATCCCCATGACGAGAAGGTCAAGGAAGATGAAATCTCGGAGGAAAGAGCCAAGGAGGTTGCAGATCTCAACAAGATCATCGAGATCACATCCACTGAGGCAAAGCCTTCGGGAACGTCGGCCGATGACCCTGCTGCTGCAAAAGATGCACCCGCAAAGACTGACCAAGGAGGGGAAGGCATGACTTCATCGAGGATTTCAACATGGAGTGTGGTTGGTGGTGAAGCATCCAAGCCCAGCGACATGACTTCTTCAAGGATCTCAACTTGGACTGAGGTTGGTGGATCTGAAGCCACTGCCATGGACGTTGACTCCGAGAAGAAGGAAGGTGCTGATGCTGCCCGGGAGGGTGTGCCGACTGATGCTGTAGTTCCTGAGGCTTCTGCTTCTTCCGAACAGCCTGCTGACAAGACTGCCATTGTCGACTTGACCAAGACCGAGAAGAAGGTTGAGGTTGACAAGCCAGTTGGAAAGCCGGCCGAAAAGAAAATGCCGAAGAGTGAAAAGCAAAAGGCACCAGAGTCAAAAGCGCAGCCCAGACAGAAAGCGCCGCGACTCAGTGTCGAAGCCGATGCAGCCCTTCGCAAGTTGGAAGAAGCGACGGAACGCCAAGAGGGATCAGTATGGTTGGACCCCAATGACATGATCAACAGGATTCCCAAGGAGTATTGCGGCCAAGGGCGACTGAGATTTCTTTCCACAAAGTTATCTTATGTTCTCCGAGGACACGCATTGAGCTATGGTGCTCGCAGCCCAGACATCGATCCCATGGATCTTTCGATGGATTTCGAGGCGGTGATGAAGACGATGGCCCACTACGTCTCCTACCCGAAGATCAGTGAGGTCCTGTCCATCGTGCGCAACAGTGACACCAGGCGCTTTCAGGTGAAAGTGGCTCAGCCCGATTTGCCTGATGCAACCTGGAAGGGTTTGCCATGGAAGGTTGTCGCCATCAGAGCTGTCCAAGGACACAACCGTGCAGTGGTGGAAAATGCCAAAATTTCATCGCTGGTGAAGGAAGTGTTCACTTTGGATCCAACCTTTACCAAGGCTGACCTCGACACACCCAAGTTGCCGAGGACAAATCTTCGCCCAGACCTCGTGCCGGAGATGTTGGCTGCACTTCCAAGGGTTATCTACCATAGCTGCGACAGGCTCGCTATGGAAAAGATAGTTGAACATGGTCTCATCCCAGGTGGCTGGCCCCAAAGAACAGGAAGGGCGCATAATTTCTTTATTGCGTCGCATCCATGGGATGATTCAGTCGGTGGCAGAAAGCTCGCGGGAACGCGAGCCGGGAAGCAATACTACATTGCCTTTGACACCGAGCTCATCGTCCAAAGCGGCTGCCGATTGTTTCGCACAGACGAAGCAATCATAAGCCCTGACTGGATCTCCAACGAGAACATCATTTGCACATATGATGCTGTCAACAGGGAGTTTGCCTGGGTGAATCGCCCCTATGAGATCACGCGTGTGGGGTACAATAGCAAAATGAAGACCCACAAGGACCAGGACACTCCGAAGAAAGAAGCCTTGTCCAAGAGCCCGTATGCCAACGCCACGGACAGTTTGAAGGCCTACCTCATGAGCGGCAAGTCCATTCGACCCGGCCAGATGCAGATGACCGACTCTCCAGAAGAGCTTCCCCCACTTCTTCGTCGACGTGAAGGAACTTCAGGACCCTTCGAGGACAAAGTGACGTTGAAGATGGCCTCCTTTGGTGCCTTGTCCAATGCCGAAACCATTCGCAAAGGCAAGGGCCGGGGAAAAGGCAAGGGAAAAGGAAGCCGCCCGGGAGGGCAGGCCCAGCGCTCAACAAATGCTGAGGATTACATCTACAGCTCAAAGATTGAGATGCAACAGGTCCGATGCCACTTCTGCGGCGAACAGAACATTGAGGGCACCCACAAATGTCAGTCGTGCTTCAAATGGCTGATTGCTTGGTCGGATGGAAGAATTGCGACAGAGGTATGCCGGATGGAAATCTCGGCCAAGAAAACCAACAAGGTATTTTCTCTGGACAAAATCGACTTTGAGAAGCAGCCTCGAGCTCAGCGAGTCTCCGACCGCACCCGAGCAGATCAACGTCGAGCTGGACGAAGCAATTTCGGAAATCTCAAGGACGCTGCTCAGACACATGCGGGAAGATACACGAAGCTCGGCTTCAAGTCGATCCAGGACCGCATGGAGAAGGACCCATTTTATTTGTTCAACAATGCGGTCGGCCAGATCACTCCCGACTGTTGCCAATTTTTGGAGGACTTGGCAAAATGCATTGCCCCTGATGTCGGCCGTACCCGAGAGAAGCGAGAAAAGCAACTGGGAACAGGTGTCAGCACTCGTTTGATTTTTATGCCAGACTTCAACAGAGACATCCGACTCCCGTTGGACGTTACAAAGGAAGCCATGGTTGCACATCATGCACGAGTTTTTACACTCCCACAATTTGCTGTTCTTGCTGCGGACTTGCTGAAAGCGAGGGGGGAACCCACGCCGATGTTGTTTGGTTGGTCTGGCTCAATGATGCCTGTGGATCAAGGGTCAGCCCAAGATTGTTTCTTTGACCTCGTCGATTTTGCGAAGAGGCAGTGGAAGGAACAATACAACAACATCAAAGGCGAAGAACACTCCTTCGTGGATGAAGCCACTGCATCAGATGTGGCTGATTTTCCATTGGCAAGGTCCTCCAAGACGGGTACTGGCGAAGGGCGAGAAGGATACCGGCGTCATTTTGACCCGATTCAGAAGCCAGCCAAGGGCAAAGGCAAGGGCTATGGTCAACAACAGCGACCAATCTTTCAGCAGGCTATTGAGTGCTGGAAGTGCGGTCAATATGGCCACAAATCCTTTGAATGCCGCAGTGGATGGAACCGAGGGCAACAATGGGGTTCGTACGGATCTTACTCAAGCCGCTCGGGAGGGCAGGCCCAATGGCAAAGCTGGAATTGGAATCAGGGCTACTCTGGCCGAGGTTGGACTGCTGATCCTTGGGGAAGATCTTCAGCATCAAGCTCCTCGGCAGCTCCTCCGGAGCCAGTGCGGCCACCATCAACAGCGACGCCTATGCCTGACACAACACCAGCTGCTGGCGATTCTGCCCAAGCTGCCTCTGGATCAGCTACCGCAGCAGAGCCTCCACGACAAGTGCCTCGAGCACCGGTTGTGATTGCCGAGGAGTACTGCGAGATCAACGGCCAGCCGCACTACAAGCGCACCTACAATGATGGGACGGTAGAGTTTGAATCTTGGTAGATGTCTCACATCTTGTGCCATGATTTTATGCCTACCGGGAGGTTTGGCCGATTGGATGAAAGCTGACCCATGGTCATTCAGTTCAATCAAAGTGCACACATTTCCAAAACTTGAAATTCCAACATGATTAACTTGTAAACCTTTTCCCAATTGCTTCAAAAGAAATTGACACCAGCATCCGATCCGTGTAGCATTCGTGTATATAGCCGTGTACATAGGCCTGATACAGTAGCTTCCAAGTTTTCAGGGCGATAAGAGGAGTGGTAATGCTCCTATGCCTTGGCGGAAGCCAGGCCGATGTCACTTTTGCTTCTACCGACATGTGCTATGCCTGGATCCAAAAATGAATACATCCAACCTTGCATTCGATGCCTTTTGCCTCATGCATCCAATGAGCTAAGACCACAACTGCACGATAGGTGAATGTACAAACAGTGATGTCTTATGAACTCTGATCGCTCTCAGGTCACCTCTGGCGGTCGAGTTCGTTAGCCTCTCCGTCCTCCGTTAAAACTGCGGGGCGGCGGGGGGTGTTTTTCATAGGTATCACCTCATGTACATACATTTCACCTTGTTTACTATCGTGCTTATGGCTCAAGAAACAAGCGTCTACTTGTTGTGCATTTCGGGTTGTTTAACCTGTAAAACATAGAAAAGTGAAAAATAGAGAAAAAATTGGACAAGTTGAAAAGGAAAGGAGACTTGACATACGGAAAACACATAATAAAGTCAATGTCGTATATGAAAAAAAAAACTTAAATAACATTGTGAGATTGTGCAAGACGTGCAAAACAATCCACATAAATATCATAAATGTCTCATCTTACGTTTTGCATTTCCAGAAACGTGGCAAAATGGGGCCCCCGTGGGGTGACTTCCTGAAAAAAAAAAGGTCGTTTCGCATCCCTCATCCCCGCACCTCGCATGAGAGGCACCTCCGTGTCGAAGACCAAGATCTGCACCTGGGCGTTGAGGCTTGAAATATGATGCTGTATGTATATGTCTATATACCCATAGAATTTCATATACCCATGTAATAGAAACTGGGGGTTGATACGGATTGATATACCATTTGATTTACATATAGTAGGGACTATAGGTACGTGCATGCCACAAAAGTGGGGCACCGACTCACCCAAACCATCGGTATAGCGTGGGTCATTTCACACAACGGCTTGGTTCAATGGGCAGGTTACAACTATTTTTTAATGCTGCGGTTCATGTGATTCTTGAGGGCTGGAAACCATGTCACATCGCAACACTTTGCGCCATTTTGCGCCTGAAGGGTATCGGACACGGGAACAGGACTCCTGGCAGCTCGTCCCAGTTTGGGGCCTCCAAAGAGGGCTTTTCAAATAGATCAAACATGATCAAACCACTGGCCATTTCAGGTGCCCCAACTTGGCCAATTCTGTGTGTCTGGTGTCCTTTCGCTGATGACTCCACCAATGGAGGCGAACTGCGGCTCCACTGGAACCAGGACCTTGGATGGGATCTGTGCCGTACAGTATATGTGCAAATTATATACAGTATTTACACAAGGTAACATGATATAATATGTATGTGTATATATGAATCTAAAAATATATGTTTATTATATATATATATGTATATATGTATATATGTATATATGTATATATGCATATATGTATATATGTATATATATATATATGTATATATATATATATATGTATATATGTATATATGTATACTGTATATGTATATATGTATATATGTATATATGTAGATACATACATTACATTACATTCCATTCCATTCCATTCCATTCCATTACATTACATTACATTACATACATACATATGTTACACAAATATATACATATATATATATTCGAATCGTAGACATATATTCATAACATACATTTGTGGCGTCAACAAAAACTGCTGAACGGGGATACTGAGCCGAGCACGGAGTCCAGGTGGTCTCCTGCTTTGGCCGAACCTCAGCCGGCTGACCCGATTTTTTTGGAGGTGTCGGATGTCTCATGTTGAACTTAAGGCACTTAAGGCCCCTATTTTCGGTGAAGCCCCAGTTTTATGTGGGTCAAACATGTCAAAACATGTCAAAACCATGAAACCTCACTATAGCTGGCCCAAATGAGTGCAGATTTGGAGGGCAAATGCTCATCCCCCCAATTCGATTGGTCCCATAGGTATGGACCCATCCCCATAGTTACGAATATTTACCAATGAATACCAATGATATCTGGGATGAAATTTGATGGTGACCTTCTCTTACCAATCAATAATAATCAATATCTTGACACATCATGAATGATTGACTGTGCAGAATAAGGTTTGGGTTTGGAGTGCCTTCAATAACCCAATCCTGTTATTCCACATCCTGCCGATTTCCACCGTTGGCGAAGCCAGGCTTTGGGCTCACCAAACCAGAAGAGTGACCGACCAGAAGGTCACATGTCACATGGCATCCAAATGAGATAATGCAAAACTCCGGGGAATCCGAAGTGCAAAGAAGAAGTGGGATTCTGAATTAAGGCATTTGGGTGGCGTGACAAAGGTGTAGCCCAACGCCGTCATGATATTCAGCACTCGTGTCGAGTTAACCCATTCGCCCATATTGCCACTGCGAGAAGTTTCGACGATTTTCAACTCACCTGCGCTCTTCACCTCAAAGTCATTCGCACAGACAATCAATTTCTTGCCACTGTTCACGTAACACTCATCCTCATCTCCTGGTCCAGACATGACAGGAAACAATTGCCCAAAACGCATGCAGTCGCACCAGCTTTAGATTTACCTGGCAAGCAGCCAGCTAGAAACATGTCCACCCTCTTATTTGTTTTGAAGATGACTCTTGTTTCGTTTTGAACACAACACATCCAGTCACAGAAGTGTGTGTGTGTATGCGTGAGTGTGTGTACCCCATGTTTGTCTACAGAACTCCAAAGATGTGTGATGACCAAGAGTAGAACCCCGCGGATGACAGTCCCAATCCCACCCATCTTTTTCATAGAACCCATTTAATGTGGTCTTCATTTCATGCCATCTTTGCGCAATTCACCAAGCCCTCAAAATGTATAGAAATCTATGGAAGTCCGGAAGGAGGCAGGGAACGTTTTAGATTTTTTAGAAATTCTTAGTTTGCTTAGAAGTTCCGAAGTTCTTTAGATTGTTTTAGTTTCTATCGGCTTATTTTTAGGTCTGAAATTGGCCAAAGAAGTGCTTGAATGAAGACCTATGCAAATGGTTCCCAGGACTCTACACCCCTGATTCCAAACCACCCTTACAAAATGCAAATGTTGGTGTTCATCTGCCAACATCCAACTCTTCAGGTTGCAATTTCATGTGCAAAATACAAATCGTTTCTCCATTTCTCCTTGTTTCCGCCACTTGAACTTCACCAGATAATCCATGGAACTCTGTGCCACCTCGCGGATGATCATTTCTTCCCGCGAATCTGCCCATCGGATAATGCTCTGCGCCAATCTCTCCGACATGGCTCCGAGGCCACGCCGCGCGGCCGAGGCCCGCGGCCGAGGCTCAGTCACTCGTCAAATGGCAACCAACAAGACTGTGGGGTAGACCAACGGCGGGGATAGTTCATGAAGTTTCACCAATTCCCAAAAACTCACTGATCTGACGAGTCTTTCCAAATTTTCCAAGCCAAACAGTTCTATTCGTATGAATAGTTAGCTATAGTCAATAAATGTCAATCATCAGATTAGATTAACATATATGTCAAAAAAAGTCGCTCTGTCATTGAAACCAGAAAATCATAAAATCTTCACTCCATGTCATTCCAACTGGTCACCATCCATGTTCTTGACGGCGACAAAGGCTCATCACCAGCATGATCGTCACCTTCTGAGTTTACCGACGTGTGGCTGCGTCCCGCAGTTGGAGGCTTTTCACCTTGGAAAACACGAGGGAAATGGATGCCAATGTGGATGGATCCTCTGGGCTTGTGGTGATCAAATGGTCCACGTCATTTAGATGCGGTACATCAGGTATACAATGGGACGTTGACAACGAATGAAATCTGAAGCATCGGACTCGTTTTCTAGAAGGACATGCCAATGGATTCAAATGCCAAAGCCAACAGTATCGAAGAGTTACCTGAAAATGAACGAATGAACCTCGGTTGCGATTTTGCGGGGAAGTCTTGTGACATATTCCTTCACCCATCAAGAGTATATAAGAGTATGGTGAGTTTTCTCTGGCTTAGGCTTCCAGCCGTAGTCTGCTCGTTGGAAGGCTGCAACAAGACCTGCCAAGTAGACACATCGACTGCAAGCTTGATCAGAACCCAAGGAGGTCTGACGAATTTGCAGAATTGCCAGACTTTGACAAAATCAGAGTCTACTATCTGATTGTCTGATTCCTATGTATGCCTCATGTACGGCAAAAGGCCTGTATCTGTGCACTTCATTATACTTCCTACCTTTCAAGGAGTAGTTCAGGCCAGAAAGAATCGTCTCTGCCCTCCATTGCACTCGAAATCAAAAACAGTTACAGTACTTTGCAGTCTGACTGATAGTGCTGAAAATTCAAGGCACAGGCAAAGGCTGGGGGTGTTAGATCCTGTGATGTAACCCTTCATCTTACACCCAGGCAGGCAGAGTCAGCAGGGCGCTCTCAACCAAGCCAAGGTCGACCTTCTGTCCGACGCTGATGGTGCCAGAAACCACTTTTCCGGATAAGCACGTGTTCCTTGACATGCGACCAGTAAACTCGAGTATCAACGCTGTCGTAAATCATCGTACCATCTGGTAATTTAACATAGCTATGGAAAATCACCATTTTTAATGGGTAAATCCACTATAAATTGCAATTTTCAATAGCTATGTTAGTTTACCAGAGGGTAAATCATCAAGTGAAGTTGATCAATTGTCTGCTGCCCCCGCAGCAAGACATCTCCGTCGAGAGTCGCCCCAGATCGGTAGACATCGGAGACGCACAACCTGCAGCTGGGAATCCGGTGGACAAGTGTGATCCTTTCATAGGAAACAAAACAAAATCACAGCATAATGTGAATCTAAAGACATGGAATTTGATGGAACACCATTAATGTTCCATACTTCAAGTACTGTACATGCCATCTGATCCATGTCTGATCTTCAAGACATGACTTTGAGCACTTCAAAGTCAGACCCCAACCTCAACGGAGCAGTGCTGGAGGGCCGTGGTGGCGGTGGCAACTGATCCAATGCCTGGCCCCCCTTAGAGTTGGGAACAGCTGGGTCAGGTGACAGTGACCAGAAACCATGGTGCATATGGGGGATAAAACACATATTTGAAATTGGATGGGATTATCAACTATTCTCTACAGTTATTCTCAACATTTCTCAACTTAGCAATAGTGTATCCCACTATTTCCATACTATTCCCACTTTTCAGAAATTCCTGAGGGTCATGCACTGCACCCCTGATTGCTTTGTAAACCGCTTGCCACCTCAACGAGCGTTGGGCCCGTCCACCACGAAAGCTTGGGCTCCTTCCTCTCCAGCATATTCTCGCCTGACGTCCGTTTGCAAAGTCGTTTGTTTAGTGTCTCATTAAAAAAATGATAGCAATCATTCTTGATACTTTATATTTGTTATACATATTTTCCTGTTGAACTTCTTTCAAGTAGGGTTGATCTGAGACAAAGCTGAACAACATCTGAAAATCCTCAGAAACTCCGAGACTCTCGGAACATTCCTATGGGCAATCCCAGGATCTGGGTGGCCGCGCCGGAGAATCCGCTGAGCGGCACAAAGTTCACGCCTTGGCAACGGCGTCCATCTTCCTGGGAACATCTGGGAACCAGAAATGGACAGTATATATGTATATATATATATATTATGTATATATATATATATATACGTGGCCATGTTGAAAGAATCAAAACATCAAAGTGTCCTCAAAATCCAATGCGAACTATCTGGTTATGACATATTGTGACCCATATCATGACCACAAATATGCTCTTGTAGTTGGTAAGAGTTCTCGTGTTTTTACCCAATTGTTACCAAATTTGGGCTTGCCGACATGTTGTGGTGATCCGTAGTCAAACCAGCCACAGAAGCTTGTGTGGTGGTGGGAGCATGCAGGCATCAAGACTTCGGCACATACTATAATAAGTGCAATGAAAACATATGAAAAGCATTGAAAAGCCATGTCCACATGGTTTTGCCTGAAATAAGGCTACCCCTCAATTTGATAGTAATCATTTGTTTCTCTGAAAATTGGCCATTACAACCTATATTAATATTAAGTATATAGACATAGATGTAGAGATAGATCCATAATGATCCACTATCTTGGTGAAACTTCCTCAGCTCGTGGATTCACGTGGATAAACTCAGGGATGTGCTGCTCTGCTTGAAGCCGACTTCCGGGCCCGTCATGTAGTCGTGGACTCTTCGCTTGGTCTCTTCAAAGACCTGTCGGAGTACGAGAAAAAGAACTGAAACAAACTGGAACTGAAGGTAAGTGGAGGTTTCCTAAAATCGAGGTACCCATAGGTACCCCAAATCATCCAAGCCATGGATGACCATGTTTAGTATTGAAACCCCCAAATGTTGATGAAATGTTGATGAGCTTCTGTGCATCCCAAGCGTTTTGACAGCAACATCCGAAAGCGTCCGGCCTTTTGATCCCAACCGCACCTCAAAGGATGCTGTCATGTGTGAAATGACTTCCAGGACTCCGAGGAGGTTTAAGCAGGAGCCCCTTAACTTCATTGCCTTCAAGAATATGAATCAATGTTCACTTCAGGGCTGTTCACAGTAGACCCCGGTTGAGACAGCAACCGGCAGCAACCGGCAGCAACCGGCAGCAACCATCCTTTTGCTGCCGAAGAGACGTATCCAGTTTGTTCACTGCGACCACCACGTTGGAGATGCCCAATGCACGGATCTTAGAGGGTCACTCACTTCCAGAGTGTCGGATGCGGTCATTTCCAAGCTTTCAGGGTTAATTTCCAAAAATCCGTTTGACGTCTGACCCAAATGCCAAAGCAGGCCCTAGGAGGACATCTTGGCATCCCAGCCAGCTGCAGGTGCTCCTTGGTTTGTCCTCCACGGTCAAAGCCGGCCTGGTGCGAAGAGTTCACATCAATGTTCAGCACAGCTGTGGTTGAAACTTGCAGGCCCCATGAAAAGTGGGTGTTCCAACTTTTGGGTTCGAACTTTTGGGTCGTGTCTGGATGGATCCAAACACAACCACAAACATAGTTGCAACTTGTTTGCGAATCAACCAAAAGCTGCAGCTGGTGGTCTGCAAAGGAAACACCTGCAGAGGGAAAATCCACTGAACTAGCCTCGAAATGGCTGACGTCAACCACCAAGATCGCAACATCTGCTTGCACTGCTCCATGCACCATGTTGGGAACGAAGTCGCGATGGCCAGGCGCGTCCAAAATGGTAAACTGCCTGGACAGGCTGAGCTAAAATTGACGCCCATGGGCCCATGGGTCTGGAATCGCTCCCAAGCCTGGACTTGGTACTAAAATGCTTCACGCAAACGTCAATGGTGACGCCTCGCCTTAGGCTGGTTGAAGCCATTTTGCGGATGGTGATGGGGATAAATATGGTCACGATGGGGGGTATACTCCCGAATGCGTATGTACACTGTATACATATACATATCCTGAACACATATTAATATACAGCGTGCGTGTACATATGCATAGATATAGATATAGACATAGACATAGATATAGATATATCAACGTGTGTATACATATATGTGGCACATATCATAAGGTCAGAAGATGTATGTGTGCATTTGCATTGCATCGACAAATACATATTACATTGAGATATTACGCACTACATGAATTTGGGTATTCATTGCATCATATACATAGATGAGGTTTTGTTCATGTATATATATACGCATATATAAACTCACCATATGATGTGCACCTTTTATGATGGTCTTTGCTCACACCCTTAATATCTTCGTTGCACCGTCCAGAGTTCTCCAAGCGAGTTCCGCTTGCGGACGCTCAGGCCATGGCGAGCGTTCATCATCTCCCTCATCCAGTACCCAAGCATAGAAGAAGGATGCCTGTCGAGGGCTTGGAAAATCATGGTGATACACTGGGATATGGATCCGGGATACTGGGATGTTAAATTGGTAATGGGATATTCAATGGTGTACTAATTGTATGTAAACTGTGATATTAAATCATGCAAATATGTATGCGTATATATATATATTTATATGTGTATACGTATAATTATATAATATTATGTATATGTATACACATTCAATGGGACGCTACCTTCAAACGGAACGGAACCCTGGATGTTGGATTGCAAAGCTGAGTTACTGGGATGTTAATGGGAGATTCCAAACGGTATATTGAATGGGAAATTAATAACAACATAATTAAAGGTGTATCAATATCCCATCAATATCCCATCAATATCCCATAATAATTGATATCCCAACCATGTAATTAAAGGTGTATTAATTGAAATGTTCCTGAATGGTATGTGAATGGAATGCCCGCCTTGCCCATCTCTTTGGACTCTTTCTCGAACTTGTGAAGCTGTTTGGACCTCGTTTCTTGATGGTTGATGATTCTGGATGCTTTTTGATGATGGCTGGTAATGTGTGGTGATCTTTGATGATGGTTGATGGTTCCAAAGCTTCGCAAACGCCGGGCTGGCGGGCGAAACTTGTCCAACAAGGCATAGCAAATGGCCCATCAAAGTGCTTTTCCTGGCAGAACCAACTGTCACGAGTCGGCTTTCCTGTCGCTTGTCCAGTTTGCGTAGCTCTCTAGGGCCTATCTCTTCTTGCGATAATGTCACTCTTACACTGCGGGCTCCGAAAACCTTGGCTTTGATCTTGTCTTAACTACAATCCTAAGTATAACCCCACTTATTAGGGTAGCATAGCACCCCAAATAGGTGGAATTGGCTATCTGCTACACTCACAATCTTTCCGTCGAAGCATTTGCACTGCTGGGAGCAACAGCGAGGAACCTCTGCATGGAAGTGGCAAAATTTATGCCACTCCCCGTAGGTGCTGCGCAACTTAAACATGCATCATATCATTCCGAATTTGCTGTGTGGCCGTTGAACACTGGCGTTGAAACCTACACGAGAGGCTGCTGTGATGTGCTGTGATAGTGAATTGAAACATTACCATTTTGAAGCAATAGCTCAGAAAAACTGGACAGTGTGACCGGCCTTGAAGAAAACTAATTCGCCGCTAATCAGCTTTCCAGCCACTCAAAATGAAAAGGGGCAGCTTGGAACCTGCTGTCCTTGGCTTGCGGCTAGCGACCCTAATGCATCATATAAGTATTGAAAACTGAAAGCTTCAATTTAATCTTGGCTCCTCTGATGCGTTTCACATTTGTTGCAAATTGTTTTCACATAGTGATATCTTTGACAGAAAGCAGCTTGGTCACCCAGTCTGAGGCAAAAGAGCATAGTAGCACCCCTTAGATTTACACAAGATTGCACAAGTTTTGGAGCCAACCCCCTCGACATTTCCATATCTTTCCATATGATTTTCATCGTCCCCCCCTGCCCTTGGCAGCAAAGGCACCCAGAAATTGTTCAAGCGATACCAATGGAACTCGACGTTCCCGCAGTGGGGCTTGTCCTCCCATGTTTGGCCAATTGATCCACTACACATCCGTCCGGCAAAGGATAAATCAAAGGGCATGCAGGTGTACTTGCAGTATGCCTAACAAACTAATCTGGTTGATAATCAAATCGTATGATTGGCTTGTCCTCTTGTAAGATCGGTCTGTCCTATTTTTTCCAAAACAACGAAGATGCTCAACTATGATCCAAGGCTCTACTTTTGGATGTCCACCCTTCTTCTTGCATCACGCTCTGCTGGTTGAAACGCATAGATTGAAAGATCTGCATTTTTGGTCCCAAGTCGATGTGGCTCAAGAGTATTGACCCCCAAAATGGACGATTCAAAGCCAAACATGTCAAAAGAATCAAATTAAAAGACCAAGAAATAGCCGAATCCTGACCAACACATAACCCAAAAAAGAACCACACAAATAAACATAACCCGCCAAATAAACGCCCAAAATATCCACGAATTCCAACCCTCCCAGCCTCGATCGGAAGAAACGGCACGGATATGCTCGCTGGTCTCAACCGGGGACCTGCGCAAACGGCGTCCCAGCTCGCGATATGTCGATGTTCTATATGGCTATGGATCAAAAACCATGGTACCCTGGCATCCGAACATTAATTATGTATATGTAGATATATGTATTTATACACACACTATAGTTATATACATATACACAATAGTTATATAAGCTATATATATATATCTGTGTACTATAACATATATATATATCTGTGTACTATAACATATATATATATACTACAATATATATGTATATATATATATGTATATGTATATATAATTATACATATACACTAATATGAACTTGCAAGATGCTTCAGGATCAGGAGTCTTCTGACTCTTCAAAGGGCGCAGACCTGCAGGTATTGGGGAGTTTACCATTGAAACCAAACCCATATTTCTGCACTTGTCTGACTAGATCACGAACTATTAAGCTAACTGCAGTCCTTGTTTCACCATTATCATGATTTTGTCCAATCCCCCGTTTTTGGACAAACGAATATTTGAATATAGTTGAAACATTTTGAAACATGTTCGAAACAATTCACTCGTTCAAATCGTGCGACTTCTGCGAGCAAACTGTCTGCGATGATTGGATCAGGCCTCTTTGGGTCGGGAGTTATGCAGCCCCTGCACAACAAATGCCAGTGTTGAATGCTCAGTTGCTCGTCATCCTCGAAGCCCGTGTCAACATAGTGCGGATGAACTATATATGTCAAGATCAAATATAATCAATGAATGTAAATAATTAGCTGGTATGTTGGTATTTCACTGATGTTTCCCCAAGACCCAATGCTTCAACGTTCAACTATGAGTCCACCGGACTCCTGCCACGTGACCATCTCCTCCGTGGAGTCCAAAGTTTTGCTTCCTGTGACCAGTTTGGAGGAGATGTCCTCTATCTTCCAGGGGACAAAAGCCAAATGTTTTGAGATGTTTTGAATGTACTTGAATAGAACTTCTGGCAGGGAGTTCAATCTACACAAGGCAATTGGCAATAGCTGTTCTTTCTCTTACCCGGGTTCCAAACATCAAATATGTGAATTCTTAACCATAGTTACGTAACACTCTCCACCAAAAAAGTGATGTTGAATGATGTTGAACCCCTAAAACCCAAAAATACTCCTGTTACCAGGTGCTATTCCGCCACTCTTCCACTCGCTCCGCACTGGCTTTGGACCGCTCCTGGTGATCGAAAGTGGCTTTCCTCTCAGGCTTTTCCTGACAACGTTGGAGTTATGGGTATCACTATATAATAAACCCCGTAAGTTGGGATAGCACCTATATAGCCTATAACCATCTTTGTATATCCACTAACATGGCCCAACCGACTGCGGAGCCTCTTCTGCTTTCATGGCGACATACTTCCGGTGAGAGTCTGCCTGCCAAGCGCTCAGAAAGGGAACCTGGATTTCCAACACTTGATGCAAAACTCGCCCAGCAGAGCAGGTGGCCCCCCGCCTTGCCAGAACTTAAACCAATATCCTGACAGCCGCAGCTGCGACCGTCTATGGGGTCGTCCCATTATCCCAACACAATTGCTATCTCCCTATGAAGATGGATTGATGAACATCCCCCAATTAATGAGTGTATATATATATATAGGAAGGTTGGCTTCCAACCGCCTATTTGGCAGGGTCTTGGTTAGTTGGGGAAATGTAATTTATCCAATTCTTGGTACACATGATATCCACCACTGGTACTACCCAGGATTTCCCCATCCCCATTATATCCCTGTGAAATCCTGTGAAATCCTATGAAATCTCATAGAACCCCATTGATGGTGGATAAATCAGCCATTTCATCCCACTAAATCCCATGATATCCCCCTTTTGATTGGCTAAATCCCACAATTACCAAGATTTCCTTAAGGGGTCCCAGAAAGAATCATCGTAGTAGATTCCCGAACCATCCCTGTCAAAGCCTGTTGATGAACAATCAAGACATCTCTGAAGATTCATATTCGCACCGCACTCCATCAGCTATTTCTGCAAATCAGCCCCGAAGACCCAACTTCATCAAGCTGAACCCAAATCTGACTGGACCTACCCTCTGGTAAACTAACATAACTATGGAAAATCACCATTTTTAATGGGAAAATCCACTATAAATGGTCATTTTCAATAGCTATTTTGACATAACCAGAGGGTAACCCAATGCTTTACCCCTTAGTTTTGCATGTTTTCGCAGGGATCCCCACCAGATGTCGGGCCTTGAAGCTTTGTGACCTGCCTTGGTCCTCAGCGCGACGTCGGACCATATATCCTCAAAACATGTTCCGTTGCCGACCCTGAGACTCACACATCCTTGAGCTTCCTTAGCTCGCGTTCTGCGGCCTGACACCAAGCTGGAAACCACAATGGTGCCACAGATCTGCAAAGTTCTGACTTGAAGCTGGTGAGTTTCTGAATCAGTACCGACTTATATAGACAAGTTGAGGTATCCGATAAGTATCCCTCCGAGCCTGGCAGTTTCAAAAAGTCTATCCGCAAAGAATCCAAAGAGATATGTATTACACAACATGTCTACATTATGTGTATATATATATAATTAACATTAATTATATAACTATAATAGTACGTGTATACATGTATATACATCTACATTCACACGCACACACACCGATGGATGTGGACGAAAACAAACTGGCCACCTGCAAGGACGCTTCAACCGCCACAACCTGAAGGGGCCGTCTCCCCGCCAGTTGGGATCCAGTTGGGCATCGCTCATAACATGAAAACAACCTGGGGATCAATGGCTTTTTCCTGGGTTCAGAGATCTGAGGGAAATATATATGTATATATATATATATAATTATATAAATTATATATATATATATAAATTATATATATATATACACATACAGTAATATCATACAACAAGAAAAAAACGGTACATACGGTATCTCCAAATCGGATCCTCCTAGAATGGCTGAAGTTCCTAAGTCTTTTCCTACATCTGTTGCTTCCCGAGACCTGCCTCGCGCTGATAGAGGTCAAAGGCTCGGCTCTGCTTCTCTGCTACGCTCAGTGGCCAGTCCATGGCGACCCGTGATGTTCAACTCTGTGACGAAGGGATGTGAATATTGTTACTATTTGTTAATGGATGTTACTCAAGCAAATTCAATCAGATTCAATCGATTTTCAGGGTTTTACCATGTTTTACCTGGATATTGTTGATGGTCAGCAATGGTCAGCATCTGTGATGTGAGTCTTTTGGCTTGCAGATTGCTAGCACCATGCACCATGGCACCATGGATTGATTGCGAGCATGGTGAGTCCTCGTAGCGTGGAGCCGAAATACTGTCAGATCAAAAATCGAAGAAAATGCTACAAGTAGAAGGCTGCAAGACTTCATTAGGATCAACTCCCGATCCCCGTTTGACTTGAACTTTCTGTACATGGGCTGTGACGAGACTTTCTCGGAAAGTAAAGCACTCTCGAAATAGCAAGGCTGAGTCTGTCATTGGCCGCGGGTAAAGCTGCCGGCTCCGCCCTGCATCAACGTGCCCTACCACCACCAAACTGATCGTGGGACGCTCATCTTGTGGCGCCTCAGTATGGCAGCAACTATCCACTTTCAGACACTCTGAAACTCACAGTTGGCCCAAGTAGAGCAAATGGCAATTCCATTGATTATATAGATGTGTTTTCTAATACAAACTGGTATTTCGGCAGCGCAACGGACCAACGCCTTAACACAAAGCAAAGGCACAAACTGACCCCAAACTGTACAGAACAGGTCAGCGGCCCACGGCAAATTAGGCTTGAGAAGAAAAAAAAACCAGCGCATATCAACACCAAACTTCCATTGGTTCTATCATATTCCACCTGTTTCTGAGTTCCCAACCTCTGGTGGAAGCTCCACAGGCTCCTCTTCCTTCCGTGCAGGAGGCTCAAACTTCTCCGCAGCCTTGGCAATGCCCATTTGGAAGGGTCTGTTTGAAACGCTAAGATGTTCTCAATCGTTCTCATGTTGCTGGTTGACCCGATCAATTGCGCGGAAACACTGCATCTGCTGCGGATTTGCTGACTCAGTTCAAAACTTAGAGTTGTTTGTTTTCTTTCAGGTCCGTTGTTTGTTCTTTGCATTGTAGCTGGGGTCGTCATCATCAGCATCACCTTCATTTTCATGTTTAACGTTGTTATCACCGAAAGAAACCCATCTGTCTGAAGGTTTTCAGCCCTGAATAATCCTCTTACTCGTGCAAGCTTTTGATATTGCCCAGTCTTGAAGTTCTCACCGTGTTGACGGAAAAAAAAACATCGATGCTTCTAATATCGGGCCCAGCATCCCCCTGTTTTCAAACCGTGGACTTTGGGCCCTTCCTTTCCACCCTCGCTTCTTGTCCAGGTTCCTTCGGTTCAGCCTTTGGCTTTGCTTCAGCTTTGGACTTGGCTTCTGCCTGGAGCAAACTAAGTCCATCCAAAGGTTTGCCACTAGAAGTCAGGATCATCTAGGAAGTTGCTGACATCGTTTCCGCCTCTGAAAGCTGTGTTTTTTCCATCATTTTGGCGGATGTATCGGAAGACCGGAAGACCTATGACTTCACCTGCCAGAAACCCCAACCTGCCAGGCCCAACACCCAGCTCTGAGGCGCCTTGGCAGAAGCTTTTGCTGAAGACTTGGCCTGGCAATTTTTTTGCAGTGTTATAGATACGACAAAGATCAACTCTGTGTGTGTGTGTGTCAAAAGGACAGAACATATATACATATATACATACATAAATATAATATCTCTGTGTATATATACATATTATATATATTATATTATATATTATATATTATATATTATATATTATATATTATATATATTATATATATATTATATTATATTATATTATATTATATTATATATTATATATTATATATTATATATTATATATTATATATTATATATTATATATTATATATTATATAATATTATATTATATATATATATTATATTACATAATATATTTTATATATTATATATTAAATATTATATATTATATAATATATATTATATATTATGTATTATGTATTATATAAAATATTATTTATTGTATACTATATTTAATTATATTATATTATATTACATTACATTACATTATATTATATTATATTATAAATATATGTATTATACGATACAATGTATTATGGATTATGTCATTCTATATAGGCTATAAGTCTATAACTTTATGTACAGAAATAGACAGAACATATCCCTTGAATCCTCCATTCGTCGCCTTGGCCGGCGCCATGCCGGGCACCACGTTCGCCTTGGGCGCCGCCTTAGGCTTGGCCTTGGGCTTCACATAGCCCTGGCGCAAATGGAACGAGGATGGAAAAAAATCCAAGGGTATCTTTAAGGTTAACAAACTGGGAATCGTTTTTTGTGTTTTTTTGTTTTGATGCGTGTTGATCTTTACTGATCTTTCAATGCTGTTTTACATGATTTTTGCAGATGATGTTTTGCACATGAGTTATTCCAGATGACCAGATTAGGCCAGATTTGGGACGTTTTGTTTAGGGAAAATGATCAGGTACTTGTGGAAGTACTTTTTGGAAATCCGATTCAGAAATGCCTCCGTTTGTACTCAGTAAGAACATCTGAGCCATTAAAAATGCCCCTATCCCATCTCGTTATACTAGTTGGTTGATAGGTTTCCCTACTATGAGTTATCGTAATCCTCAAAAAATTAGGTAGTATAAACCTGTATTAAGTAATCAACAATGGTGTTTTAATCGTTCATCTAGTTCCAGCCAGTGTTGCGACCATGCCTCGTCCCAGCCACCTGCGCAAGTGTTCAGCATCGATTGCAATCCAGTAGTCACTGAAATCCATGTTGGGGATCGCTTCAAAATGCCTTTTGTTTATCATCAAGAGTTAGCAAGAGAGTCTAGATTTGTACCATTTGTATGATTTTGTATGAATGTTTCATGATGTTTATGCTGGCGACCGCTGATAACGATCTGGACGAAACATGCGTTTTTGCAATAAGCCAAACTAATTACCGTCCCACAAATGAGGCTGCGTTGTGCATGTATGGGGTGGGGTGGAGCGGAGTGGGGTGGGGTGGGCTAATAACGTTGATTCGCCTGCGATCATATACTTGCTCTTGGATGTTCTTGGAACTTCCAACACCCTCGGATGCTGCGCTATTAACTTGCTCTTGGAACTTCCAGCACGCTCTTGATGCTACGTTCTTCACTCGTTCTTGGAACTTCCAACGCACTCTTGATGCTATGCTCTTAACTAGCTCTTGGAACTTCCAACACGCTCTTGATGCTACGCTCTTAACTTATTCTTGGATTCTTGGAACTTCCAGCACGCTCTTGATGCTACGCTCTTAACTTGCTCTTGGAACTTCCAGCATGCTCTTGATGCTACGCTCTTAACTAGCTCTTGGAACTTCTAGCACGCTCTTGATGCTACGCTCTTAGCTTGCTCTTGGAACTTCCAACACGCTCTTGATGCTACGCTCTTAACTTATTCTTGGAACTTCCAGCACGCTCTTGATGCTACGCTCTCTTAACTTATTCTTGGATTCTTGGAACTTCAAGCACGCTCTTGATGCTACGCTCTTAGCTTGCTCTTGGAACTTCCAGCACGCTCTTGATGTTACGCTCTTAACTTGCTCTTGGAACTTCCAACACGATCTTGATGCTACGCTCCTAACTTATTATTGGAACTTCCAGCACGCTCTTGATGTTACGCTCTTAACTTGCTCTTGGAACTTCCAACACGATCTTGATGCTACGCTCTTAACTATTCTTGGAACTTCCAACACGATCTTGATGCTACGCTCTTAACTTATTCTTGGAACTTCCAACACGATCTAGATGCTACGCTCTTAACTTAGTCTTGGAACTTCCAACACGCTCTTGATGCTACGCTCTTAACTTGCTCTTGGAACTTCCAGCACGCTCTTGATGCTACGCTCTTAACTTGCTCTTGGAACTTCCAGCACGCTCTTGATGCTACGCTCTTAACTTATTCTTGGAACTTCCAACACGATCTTATTCTTGGAACTTCCAGCACGATCTTGATGCTACGCTCTTAACTTATTCTTGGAACTTCCAGCACGCTCTTGATGCTACGCTCTTAACTTATTCTTGGAACTTCCAGCACGCTCTTGATGCTACGCTCTTAACTTATTCTTGGAACTTCCAGCACGCTCTTGATGCTACGCTCTTAACTTGCTCTTGGAACTTCCGACACGATCTTGATGCTACGCTCTTAACTAGCTCTTGGAACTTCCAACACGCTCTTGATGCTACGCTCTTAACTTAATCTTGGCACTTCCAGCATGCTCTTGGTGTTACGCTCTTAACTTGCTCTTGGAACTTCCAACACGATCTTTATGCTACGCTGATAACTTGCTCTTGGAACTTCCAGCACGCTCTTGATGCTACGCTCTTAACTTATTCTTGGAACTTCCAACACGCTCTTGATGCTACGCTCTTAACTTATTCTTGGAACTTCCAACACGCTCTTGATGCTACGTTCTTTACTTGCTCTTGGAACTTCCAACACGCTCTTGATGCTACGCTCTTAACTTGCTCTTGGAACTTCCAACACGATCTTGATGCTACGCTCGTAACTTGCTCTTGGAACTTCCAGCACGCTCTTGATGCTACGCTCTTAACTTGCTCTTGGAACTTCCAGCACGCTCTTGATGCTACGCTCTTAACTTATTCTTGGAACTTCCAACACGCTCTTGATGCTACGCTCTTAACTTTCTCTTGGAACTTCCAGCACGATCTTGATGCTACGCTCTTAACTTTCTCTTGGAACTTCCAACACGCTCTTGATGCTACGCTCTTAACTTATTCTTGGAACTTCCAGCACGCTCTTGATGCTACGCTCTTAACTTGCTCTTGGAACTTCCAGCACGCTCTTGATGCTACGCTCTTAACTTATTCTTGGAACTTCCAACACGATCTTGATGCTACGCTCTTAACTTGCTCTTGGAACTTCCAGCACGCTCTTGATGCTACGCTCTTAACTTATTCTTGGAACTTCCAGCACGCTCTTGATGCTACGCTCTTAACTTATTCTTGGGACTTCCAGCACGCTCTTGATGCTACGCTCTTAACTTATTCTTGGAACTTCCGGCACGCTCTTGATGCTACGCTCTTAACTTATTCTTGGAACTTCCAACACGCTCTTGATGCTACGCTCTTAACTTATTCTTGGAACTTCCAACACGCTCTTGATGCTACGCTCTTAACTTATTCTTGGAACTTCCAACACGATCTTGATGCTACGCTCTTAACTTATTCTTGGAACTTCCAACACGCTCTTGATGCTACGCTCTTAACTTATTCTTGGAACTTCCAACACGCTCTTGATGCTACGCTCTTAACTTGCTCTTGGAACTTCCAACACGATCTTGATGCTACGCTCTTAACTTGCTCTTGGAACTTCCAACACGATCTTGATGCTACGCTCTTAACTTATTCTTGGAACTTCCAACACGATCTTATTCTTGGAACTTCCAGCACGATCTTGATGCTACGCTCTTAGCTTGCTCTTGGAACTTCCAGCACGCTCTTGATGCTACGCTCTTAACTTGCTCTTGGAACTTCCAGCACGCTCTTGGTGCTACGCTCTTAACTAGCTCTTGGAACTTCCAACACGCTCTTGATACTACGCTCTTAACTTATTCTTGGAACTTCCAACACGCTCTTGATGCTACAGTCTTGACTTGTTGTTGGCGATCTTGATGCTACGCTCTTAACTTTTCTTGGAACTTCCAGCACGATCTTGATGCTACGCTCTTAACTTATTCTTGGAACTTCCAACACGCTCTTGATGCTACAGTCTTAACTTGCTCTTGGAACTTCCAACACGATCTTGATGCTACGCTCTTAACTTGCTCTTGGAACTTCCAGCACGCTCTTGATGCTACGCTCTTAACTTATTCTTGGAACTTCCAGCACGCTCTTGATGCTACGCTCTTAACTTATTCTTGGAACTTCCAGCACGCTCTTGATGCTACGCTCTTAACTTATTCTTGGAACTTCCAACACGCTCTTGATGCTACGCTCTTAACTTATTCTTGGAACTTCCAGCACGCTCTTGATGCTACGCTCTTAACTTGCTCTTGGAACTTAGATTTGTGGTGACTTAAAGCAGTTCATTCCCAGGCAGATAGGGGGAAAAGATGTGTCAACAGATCTTTGAACCAAAGAATCTGGGATCATCTTACAAGTGACAGAATGTGGGATTATGTCTTTGCGTTGCAATGGCGCAAAAGCACCAAAGGCTGTGTTTGGAAAGCTTTAGGGGACCTGGCTTCCAGGACATGACAAAACGGTTCAGTAGTGATCTGCGTGTGCTTCAAGTGCATCTTCATTAGAAAACGTTTGAACGTATGCCAAAATTACACAGGTCATCAATGACGTCTATCTACCATCCACTGTTTATCTACCCACAAAAGTCTGTTGCAGTCCCAATCTTCCTGCCTCCCCAGCCGCCACTCCAGGAGTCGTCCCCCCAGCCATCATCCCAGTCGCTCATGTCAACATTCCGCACCTAAGGTGGAAGCTGGGATCATTTTATGGATCAAATGGGAAAAGAAATGGGTTCAAGACACACAAATGGGAACAGAATCTTTTGGATCATTTTGCCACCGGCCAGATCATGCGGGGACTATCCGGCATTCTCCAGCTGGTGCTCGATTTCTGGCACCGCTGGTTGCTGCACATGTCTTGTCTAATATGGGACTGCTTCAAACTGCTACACCCCACCTTTCTGTTCAAAATGTCAGACTCTTGGGCCCTCAGATTTTTGACATTTATTTGATGTTAATGCACAGTCTGAATCAGCCAGTTTGTCCCGTTCTCAGTGGTGCCTAAATGACTCCACCCGTCCCCAATGGCCATCCATCATGGGTTGCTGATGAAATATCGGCTCGTCACTATTTTTACCACCACTCCTTGGCTGACATCCCAAGTTAAGTCCCCTTACCCCAATTCTTGTTGGTTTATGATGTTTATGCCGCCATTTTTATGCTCTCATCGTGTTCTCTTCAGCCCAACAACCATACAGCTAAGCAGAGCCACTCTTCGCGTCATGATGGAAGTGGAGCGACGTCCAGCTCTGGGGAAGGATGTTGTTCTGCGGTCCTACACCTCTATGGGGATGGGTCAAAACCCTGGTTAGTGAAGCCGTTAGTGAACCCCAAAATAGCTGGTAAATGGATGTTCACTCCCCTAAAAATGGTATTAATAGGTATTGATCCATACCCCTATGTTTGGAAGTGAAACTCGGTCTGCGTTGGGGAAGATGAAAGTGCAGCTCGATGAGAGGCTGTGGAATGAGGGTTTTGAAGTCAAGAACACTGGCTGCAACTGTGTTGTGCTGTGAAGATGCCATTGACATGCCGCTATGAAATCCAACATCCAAAGCGCTATGTTTGCATCCACTGACACAATGTACGCATTAGGCTTGTACTAGATTCAGATCAAATCCAATCCAAGTTAGTGTGGTTGACAGTGTCCAGCATGATGATTGTGATGTGTTGCTTCACACAGCTGCAAAGGCCAGAGCGCAGCAAGGTGCCAGGAATGCCAAATTGTCTGGGTTTATCATCGTGTTCATCATGCTTGTTGCAGCAATAGCATCAGCCATATTTGTGGGTGATAATACACGGCAACTGCATTTAAATATACGGATTCTTAAATATACGAACTGGTATTTTAGACTAGTCTCTGGGAAGGTTTTCCTTGGTCCGCCCGGCCATTTAAACATGTGGAATCCAATTTATTTAGATATACAGTTCGATATATGCATAGAACTGGTGTTTCATACTACCTCCGGGGCTTCGTGGTCTGGCCCGCCCTCCACATATTTAAACGTCGTTACTAGATGTTAGTAATGATATCCACTCATTCTCCCATCCAGCAAAAGTTGCCCATCTCCCCATGAGAGGTATGAGGCAGGCGGTACCCTTCTCCAGCTGACTCTCGAGCATCTGCAAGGGGCGTTTTTAGTTGATCTCCATTTGGAATGCTGTGTTTGGATGGTTGGGATATGGGGGTAGCATTCCTGTTTGGGGATCCTTGGAAATCCCCACACGACAATAGCTTCATGATGCTGGCGCCAGCCCACCTGAGCTCCTGCTACTCAAGCACGGCCGAATGGCCGAAGAGCGTTTCGCAGGCTCTGCCTAGGTCGGGCCAGCCCTGGAAAGAACCCAGCTGTCGAGCTGTCATTATTTTCAGTCCTCCAAGCCCCAAGCTTCACAAAATCCCCAAGCCATGTGCTACATTCCAAACACGGAGAAGATCACGTGTATGACTCAGATCAAGCAGGCCTATCCAAAGCTATTCGAACGATCTTCTCTCTTGAATGTCCAATGTTGAAAACTGTTGAGAAAATGGAAGCAGAACAAACGCCCCTAGACACTGCGAGGACGGTCTTTTCATCCGCACCATACAACCATCAAAAAGCTGAGAGCCCTTAGCTGTCTGGTCATAAGACTGATGGACTGTCTTGAGACAGAACTTCATACCACTGTGTTTCTTTTCTGGGAAAATGCTTTTTGGCCAGAGAATAGAAGAGAAACTCAATACATAGACTGATTCTTGGCAGAGATCCACATTCCAAATGTTGCTCTCTTGCTTCTTTGCTACTTCTCACCACGGCCGCTCATTTCTACAAAAATCAATGGGAAGCAGCCGAACCCGACGGCCTTGCATGGCCAGGTTTCAAAGGATCTCTGGGATCGAGACTTAAAATTGATGACCACTGCATCTGTTGGGATGTTTCTGTTCCGAATAACATTGCTTGCGGGTCTTCAATTGCTGAAATGATATGGCTTGTGGAGCATGCCGCGTTTTCGCGGACCCAGCCTTCACTCTTTCAACATCTTCTCCTGACCCGGGGTTGTCACGATCAAAACCATCTGCATGCCCTGTTGAGCAACAACAAAAAAGAGGAAACCACAAACTCTAGAGGTTCTTTACTTTTGGACGTACGCCAGATAATAACATGTTGACTACTTATGACTGCTCCACCCACGGCACCTTCTCCTCGCACCACACAACCGGCCATTCATTCGTCAAGCGGTACCTCAGAGCGTCGTTGCCACGAAGCAGAATCTGACATGTGGATGGATCAAAAATGATCAAAACATACCAAAACCATATTCACCCCGCTTCGCGTGGGGTGGCAGCCCACACCGCAGGTTTATTTCGGTCCGTGAGAGGGGCTAAGGGTGGTTTTCCCCCGTGGGGGCTCCCCAGGCTAAGAATTTTCACTTTCCCCCCCCCCGTGGGGGCTCCCCAAGCTAGGGAATTTTCACTTTTCCCCCTGTGATTTATTTTTGTTTACGTGTCTTCACAATGCATTCATGCATGTTGACATGTATACTTAATTCATATCTCTCATGCGCACTCCGCATGGCTCAAGACTAGCAGCAATTCCGCGTGTACAAAAAGAGTGTAGTCGCTTCCGCTTGCCACAGGTGTTTACTTAGGTTTCCAGGGCTCCCCTAATAGAGGGAAAAGCTACCTCAAAGTGGTAGCGGAGCCTGTGCCTTCGCCAAGTCTAGATCTGTGTGCCGAACTGCCGTTCTCTGCATACATTCCGTATATCGGACTTGCGGAGGCAACCTGTAGGTCAAGTTAGAGTAGCTGCCATGGTCTTAATCCACAACATGGATTCAGATGAAGAACAACTCCAGATTGTCTCTTATGAAGAGCCTGAAGCATATGCCGCCACCAGTCATTCCGAAAACCGGATGGGCATCAAAATGACACCAAAGGTTCCACCCCAATTTGATGGCCAATCAAGCTGGTTTGAATATGAAGATTTAATTGATGACTGGTTGGGGATCACAACATTGGATGCAGATAAACACGGACCATCATTAAAGAATGCCCTCATTGGTTCCGCTTCTTTTTATAAGTCGATGCTCGATAATGCCCTACTCCGAGATCCGGATCGTGGCCTCGCTCATTTCAAGGACACATTGAGACCATACTTCGTGAAGGGAGTAAATCATGTGTTCCTTTGGCGATTCCTCCAGATGTTTCGCACATATCGAGGCCAGAGTGAATTCGTGCACTGGATAGGGCGATTTGAGATCGCGCAGAAGCGTTTGTTGGCTTCTTGGTCCGATCTGCTGGACATATCCGATCTCCCCGAGGCAGGCACTCAGGCATTTACGGCAGCACTCACAGATGAGCAAAGACTGCACTATAACCAGATAGTAACAGATGAAGATAAGCTAGCTTATCAACAAGAACTGAGAGAACAGACCATAACCAATAGAAGGACCAGACATGCACAGCAGTTTCCATTGTCAGACAATTTGATGTCACTGATTTTTCTAGTGCAAGCAGACCTCAACGAGCAACAACGAGAGCGTTTTGTCTCGTCCATGAACATCCGTCAGATTGCAATGCCTCAATACACCTATCTCCAAGTGAAACAGCTGTTCTTAGAACTTTTTGCCGTTTCCCGCACAGGTGTTGCAGACCCAAATATCACGCACCGCAAGCGGTCCAACTTCTACGTCATCGACGAGGGCGAGACCGAAGAAGGTGAGTACGGATTTTGGGTCTTCGATGAAGAGACGGGTGAAGAAGGTTTCACAGGTCTGTACACCGAGAACGAGTTCTGGGTTCTCAGCGCCAAGGGTTCATACTCTAAGCGCCGCATCTACGGCAGGTCCTTCAAGAAAGGTAGACCAAAAGGTTATGGCAAGAAAGGAGGAAAGAAATCAAGACCCGGCTTCCGCTCGAGGTCAAAGGCAAAGGTTTTGCAGCATGGGAAGATGACCAGCAAGACACGGCTTTCTGGGGAAAGGCAAGGGCAAGGGAAAAAGTAAAAAGGGCAAGAAAGGAATGATGAAAGGAAAGGATTCTTTCAAAGGAATGCCTTCATGGAAAGGAAAAGGAAAAAGTGATGCGAAGAACAAAGGAGGAACCAATCCATTTTTGTCACAACCTCCACAAGCTAATGTAGCACAGGCTGCATCATCCAGTGCATCACATGCCCCTGAAAAACAAGAAACAGCCCATGCCGAAGAAAGCTGGAGTTACGACTATGACACATACTGGACAGATGACTGGTCAGGTTATGAATCCTACTATGGATATGACGGAGATTACTCCCAAGGTGATTGGTACAATTGGTCGTACTTTGCTTCCGCTGAGGAACTGACCGACTCCGAGGACAAGCATTCAGACGTCAATTTCGAGGACGGACAGACCGACAAGATCAACCGGTTCTGTTTTTCAGGCATCCGCTTGTTCCGATTGTTCGGACACGAACTTGTAGAGGCCCTCACATTCGTGCTTCTGTTCGTGTCTGTGATGTACCAGTGCTTTTCTGATTTGAACAGGTCCCTATTGAAGAGCATTCGTCAAGTTGAGAAGAGTGTTTCTACCGGAAACGGTGAGCTGCATTCGTTTCAGCCGCGCACAAGCCCGCTCGATTCCGTCTCTACGGAAGAGTGTGTATTCCTAAATTATGATCATGGTGCCCAACAAGCATTGCTTTGTGAATATGTAGATTTAGGTTCTCATCCGACTTATGTCATCCTTGACTCAGGTTGCACTCGAGCCATGGGATCTCGCTTTGCCATAGATCGCCTTGTACAGGCTTGCCAACAACATCCCAAGCATGATCACATTTGGTTTTCTAAGCAACCATGTTCAAGTAAGTTTTCATTTGCCAATGGAGAACAATCTACAGTCAAGGAAAGGTTAGTGATTCATTTTCGCAATGATCGTGCACAAACTGGTTGGATCACAACATGCGTTGACATCCTGGACAAAGGTAAGGTTCCTATCCTCTTTTCAGTTGAACAAATGAGGAATCTTCGCATGAACATTGAGCACACTCCTGTAGGTGAGTTCATGACTTGTCCACTGTTTGGAATGCAACGCACCGCATTGGCGGTCAGTACATCCAACCATCCAGTCCTTGACATTATGGCTCTTGCTACTTCCAGTTGGAAACCGATGTACAGCTTTCAGTCCGAAGACATCACATGCCCAGCATGCAATGGTAAACATCGACCACACACCAACAAAGAAGGTTGCAAGAGATTCAAAGGATCAGAGCCTAAGCCTGAAGAGGTGCCGAAATCGGCCAAGCCTGATTCCAAGAAGATTGTCAAGAAAACAATTCAGCCTGATAGTAAGTTAGAAGTACCAGCTCAACCTTTTGATCCCGATGAAGAGCCAATGGTGGCCTCTGGGCCAAGTTCCGGTTCGAAGGACGGTATCCCAAGACGTCGGGAACCTCAGATTGAAGGAGAAACTGAAGTCAAACCGGAACCTAAGGTTGAAGTAAAACTTGAAGAGAAAAAGGAACCGTCACCTAAGGGAACTTTGTCACTAGCACTTCAGAGAATTCATGATAAGCTTCAATCACCCACTGAACTTCTCAAGTTGCATTTGAAGCATTATCACATGACCACTGAACAATTCAAGAGAAGAACATCGGCTCTGAAGTTGCCAAAAGAAATCTATGACAAATTTGATCAGATTACAAAATCATGTGACACATGTTCCACTGCCAGGATTGCACCATCGAGAGCTAAGGTTTCAGGAATCCGAAGTGAAGTCTTTGGTGAACTTACCTTCATTGATCATGGAGAAGTTCCGATCAATCAACAGTCAAAACTTCAATTCCTACTTATGTATGATGGTGCAACCTCCTTGACTACTGCTTTTGTAGTTCAAAACAGATCTGATCCGGTGACGATTTCCCATCTTCAAGAATACTTTGAAACTTATCAGCTGAATCCAAAATACATTGTTGCCGATCAAGCTTTCATGGGCATAGAGATGGAGAGTTACTACAACCGGCACAGCATCAGGCCAATATCTCTAGGACCAGGAACACCATGGCCAAATAGAGCTGAGGCAGCCATTCGCATGTTTAAGAAACAGGTCTCATTAATGCTAATTTCCTTGAAAGACGATCCATTGCTTGCCAACATTACTTATAAACAGTTGTTGAGACAAGCCTGCATTTCAAGGAACACCATGGTAACACTCGGTGGTGTCACTCCTATTGAATTAGCATTTGGCAGAAGACCTGCCGATCTTACGGCGATTGAGCTCATGAATCCAGCTCAGCTCACGACTGAGGCCCCTGCTCCTGAGAGACAGATTGAAGCACTAAGGTCACTGGCGATGCGAAAGTTTCTAGAGGCAAAACAATCTGATGACCTTCGAAGAGATATTGCGAGTAAACTTCAACTTAGTGATGGACCATTCTTTCCTGGAGATAAAGTTTACTATTGGACCGAAGACAAATCAAAAATCAAATCAGACGGTTCACATGGAGGAAAATGGATAAAAGGAAAGTTGGTTTCCGTAGATGGCAGTATGGTTGGAGTTGATTTAGGAACCAGAATCGTGAAGGTCAATATCAGTAAAATAAGAAAGGACCATAATCCTATTGAGGATACAGACATTCCTTTAGAACCAATTGCACTTGCCAGTGCCGACTTTTCGGCCAAAGCTGCCGCCGGTGCCGAATCTTCGGCCAAGGGCGCCTGTACAGCAGTGAAGTCCACTTGCCGCTCAGATGACCATGCAAATAACATCATAGAACACGATGCCATTCAGACAGGTCCTGAAGGTATTACATATGGTTGTTATACATGGGAGCCAGCTATGACCGGAAAATTAGATTTCCTTGAGCTGTTTAGCGGCTCCGCCAAGCTTAGTCAAGCGGCAGCAATGCAAGGACTTCGAGTCGGCGCTCCAATAGACCTCCGCACAGGTTACGACTTGCTCACTGCCGAAGGCCGGCGAAAGGCAATGGAAGTCATTGAGCGACAACAGCCAAAAATCATCCACATGGCACCTGTTTGTGGACCATGGAGTCAAATGCAGAATATTAATGATCCTGCTGATACTTATCAAAAAAGGAAAAAGTATCTTCCCATGGTAGAATTTTGTGCAAGAGTCGCTCTTTATCAGATTGAACATGGCAGATTTTTCATCATTGAAAATCCTGCGACTTCCAAGATTTGGTTTACCAAACACTTTCAGCGCCTTCTCATGAAGCATACCGTAACCTATGGAACATTAGATATGTGCGCATTTGGTATGAGAGACCCAAATGGATACTACTATTACAAACCAACATCCTTACTTCACAACTTTCCTGAGGGAGTCTTGAATCCAGTTTTCAAGAGATGTAATAGTAAGTCCAAAAATGATCCAAAACATTATCATCAACCATTGGAAGGTAGTGCACCAGGATATGGATCAAGAACGAAGTTGGCACAAGTTTATCCATACCGATTTTGCAGTACTTTGATCAGATGCATCCTTCCATTAGGAAATTCACGGGCTCTCTATCCATCGCAGCTGTCACTTGCAGTAGACCTGCTGGAAGACTTGAATCTCGATGAACTGCGAGGAGTGCAAAATCAGCTTGCCGCTCTTACGGCATCCGAGCATCCGGTGTTGGCAACTGACTTGTACGAACAGGGTCTTCCAGTACGTGACTATTACACGAAACGCCTGCTCAACCGCATTAATGCTCTACCCGCTGGTAATGTTTATCATCCTGTTCAGATCGAAGCACAACAAGATGTTTCACATGTCAGACAGATGTATCTAAGTACGTCCATGTTTGACAACGCGATCATTTTTCGTGGTAGTTTTCAGTCATTGCGAGTTGAATACCGCCACACACACGGCGTACTCTTACTTTGGAAGAAGAAAGATGCGTCTCATGTTTTTCTGCGCGTACATCCTAGAGATATGTCGCAGTTGATTGCTAGCCACTGGTCAGCAATATTGTTTTGGAACAATGATGGAAGTATCCCTACAGATAATACAGATGACATTCCTGAACAAAACACCAACATCGACCCTCCACCGGGTCTTCCACCTCAGCAGAACAACGGCCAAGATGATGAACATCCGCCTGAACATCTTAACACACCACCTTCATCACCACAACTTCCAGATGTTCCTATGCCTGACGAACCGCACACGCCGCATCCCGGCTTTCCTCCTGATGATGATCAGTTTCACACACCATTTCATTCACCACCAAGACCAAGTGATGATATGCCTGACGATGAGATGCATTCACCACAAGATGATCCACCAGATTTGCCACCTCATCCATCATCACCACCTGATCATCCACAACCACCATTTCCTGGAGCCACTGGCATCCCTGTTGCTCCAGATACAATTATTGTGCCCAATACGATCATACCACCAAACATTGACGACACACCAATGACACAGAGCACAAAGCGTCCACCAGGTGATCCACCGATACCACCTGCAACTAAGGCTCGACCATCTAGACAAATGCCTCCTGCGTCTTCAACCCAATTTCAGCCTAGTAACCATTTGGGGGGTGATACACAGCCATCAGTCACACCAAACGCGACCACACAACCCGCTGTAGTCGCACCAAACGCTTCGAAACCGAAGAAACCCAAGCACGATTCTGTGCCTGATGACTTTGATGATGACGAGCCTGATCCAGATGCCGCACCATCGGACACAATGGACCGCCGATACTTCCGCTAGACGGAGACGAACCTTTTAATCCATCGCCAATGCCAGAGAATGATCCTCAACCAGACACTCAAGATCAGCAAGAGCAACAAGAAGAAGAAGAAGAAGAGGAACCAGAAGAGGACACAGATGATACAATTCCTTATGGTTCAACTGATACAGATGAGACTCTTGACTATAATGATCTTGTTATTGATGATTCAAAATGGTGTTTCCTGTCACAGGAACAAAAATTGTGCAGTAATACTGCTTCATTCTCTGTGCCCAGATTGATTGATGGTTCGCCAGTAGCTCTGAGCAGTGTTGAATCTTCCAATTCTATTGGTATGTCTTATTCCGTTGTCTCGGAGAGACAGCGCACCAGATGCCGTAAGACTAGATCTGATATCATTGAAGAATACCACGGCATTAATGAAGAAGACAAGGCTTTTATGACATTGTACTCCATGACAGACAAATTTTCTTATCTTGTTGGCAAGAAGAGAAAAGAAGCCACTCAACAAGAGAAGAGACAACTTGCCAAACAGTTTTTAGATGCAAAGAAGGCTGAATGCCAATCATGGATTGATAATGAAGTTTTTGATCTTGTTGACATGAGAAAGACCAGAGTTCGGAATTTCGTTGCCGGAAGATGGGTTCTTACCGTAAAGAAAGACAAAGACGGTAATTTCCAGAAATGTAAGGCAAGATGGGTCCTCAAGGGTTTTCAAGACAAACAGAAGAACACCCAGCAAACTGATAGTCCAGCAGCATCACGTGCAGGTTTCCGATGTGCAACACAGCTGGCTGCGAACTATCACTGGGACTTGTACCATATGGACCTAAAGACCGCTTTCCTCCAAGGTGAAGCCTATGATGAAACTAGAGACATTATTTGTCAGATTCCACCTGAGTATGGTTATCCACCTTACATTGGTGCTAGGCTTAAGAAACCTGGTTACGGTCTTAATGATGCGCCACGCCGTTGGTGGCAGATCATTGATAAAGCCTTACTTGACTGCGGACTTGTTCCCACACACGCAGACAGATGCACTTATGTTCTGTATGACAGTACTTCTAAGACAAGGACCTACCAACCACCTCGTAGTGTAACCACCGAACAGGTAACTATTTCGGAAGCAATTGACCATCTTATGGATCCGGTAGCCCGAAACAATGCTCAGGGACGCCGACCGCATGGTTTTATTTGTCTTCATGTCGATGACCTGTTCATGGCAGGTGACAAGGTGTTTGAGTCCAAGGTCTTGTCCAGTCTGCGTAAGAACTTTGCTGTCGGTTCAGAAGATAAAAATGACATTATGTTTGTAGGACAACGCATAAAATGGAAGACCCATGACAAGTATGGACCATACATTTCTGTTGACCAGAAACTTGCTGTCGATGCAGTTGAAGAAGTCAAGATTGATAAGTCCTTGAAGGATAACATCCAGTGCAATCCTCAACTTCACACCGCTTATCGATCAGTTCTTGGACAGCTTAATTGGTTACAGAGTAGGACACAGGTCCACATCTGTTACAAGTTTTCGCGTTGTG
This sequence comes from Cladocopium goreaui, assembly GCA_947184155.2. NCBI lineage: Eukaryota > Dinophyceae > Suessiales > Symbiodiniaceae > Cladocopium > Cladocopium goreaui. Next base: position 377,001 of record CAMXCT020005979.1, on the reverse strand, counting down.
CCTCAGCCGCTGCTAGTCCGACCATAGGTGATGTCAGGGAAATCAACAAGGTTGTTCGAACCCTCAAGAGTCAATATGTAGATGGTAGATTCTGGCCTCTGAAGGGTTCTCAGCGTATCCTTGGCATGCCTGATGCATCCTACCGTAACAACAGTGATAAGTCTAGTCAGCGTGCTCATGTCATTTTCCTAGCCGAAGACCGCAAATTGCCTTCCAAGGGAACATACCGCAATTCCGGTTACGACACGCAAACACACCGTATAGACGGTTCCAACTCAGCAACCCGTGGATCGATTATTGACTATGAGAGTCATAAGATAACCACTACAACACAATCCACTACTGTTGCCGAACTGAATGCCTTAATGAAATGTTTTGGAACCTGTTTGTTTTTGCGTGCACTTTGGGCCGACATCAGTGGTGAGATCGTCCCCATACACATCCGAACAGACGCAAACAATTTAGTCACCACAGCTCAGACAACACACTTACCTGAACAGAAGGAGACCCATCATTTAATACAAATGTTAAGACATGAAAGTAACACTGGACACTTGGATGACCTGAGCCACATTGCAAGTGAATACTGTCTAGCTGATCCACTTACAAAGTCAACAGCAAAACCAGATCAGTTAGTGTCATCCATTACCACTGGCAAACTTGAGAATGTTGATACGAACCCGCCATTCCGGTCGTTACTCAAACATAAGGCATTTTTGACTACGTGGGTCATTGAAACGTTGTCAGAGCCGCACAATGTATTAACATTTTTCAATGAAGATATTTCTGATTATGTTTTTGCCATGCTATACTTTGAGGAGTAAATTTTCGTCTCAAGAAAATTTGTGTCTGCAATCTCTTGGCTCACAGGGTTCTTATTGTTTTTCTTTTTCGCGACGCCCGGACTCACGTCCCTTGGCACTGTTCTTGAACCCAGAAGCCAATTCTTGGAGACACCTCGAAGATCTTGTTGAAGATCGATTTCTCAAAGGTCGCATCAAAAGGTTGACCAACTCACTTCCCTTTTATGCCTCCGAAGTTCTCAAAGCATGGCCGCACAGATCATTCCGCCTCTGCGGATTACACACCACGTGGCTTTCGCAGTCCTCGTGGCAACCGTCCACATCACACACCGCGTGGCGGTAATCCAGACAGAAGGCAAAATCGCGACACCCGGACTTACGAATCTCGTAGCAGGGTCATAGACGATGCATTCGGCGCGCCTCTTGACTCTGTGCAGTCGAACAGCCGCATTTTTGCTGAGTGCATTTCTCAGGTCCTCAGAAAGCAATCCGGTATCAAGACCAAGGAGGACCATGATTCCGCATTAGCGGATAGCAATTATGAGACCATGTCACGTCACTTGTCTTATATCTTTCGGCATACGAAGTTAATGCACCGTGACGGATCATTGTCCTTACATGAGCTTATTAGCCATCCTGGCACAGCCAGAAAAATTCGCGCTTTGTACCGTGAAGGACCAAAATTTTTGCAAGATTTTGACTCTAATGAGCTTTCAATGCAGGTCCGACAGAGAGAAAACACTGTTACTTTCCTTATGCCCCTGGCCCACGTAATCTGCGACTCTAACAAAGCCAGGGCCATGATCGGCTATGTAACCACCGAAGATTTCCAACCAGGCGTTGTTCCGATACCGGACACGTGGTTTAAGCCGGCAGACTTCGATGATGAGGTCAACAGGGAAAGCCAAGCCGACCTGCTTGATGGTCTCGACATTGCGAGCATTTTTATCCGTTTTGAGAGTGGACATTCCACTGAGGTTGAAATTCAGCATTGCCCATTTAAGCCTGATGTTTTCCCACTAAGGTACCTCGTCCATGGAGCTAACGAGAAAAATCTTGAATCCATCCGAAGACTAGGTTTGCTCCCAGGAGGCACCCGTGGTGGAAGGAACCATGTGCATTTCACTCTTGATTCTGCACTCAGTACGATCAGAGACGTATTACGTCCCGAATCAGACCGTGCCTTTTAATCGCTTTTGCGGTGTTTGGTCCTTCGTTGATCGATCCTGGCTTGTTGCACCGGAACCGGGCGAGCTAAGGCGAATGAATGATTATACATCCAATATTGACCTTGCCATGCATGTCTGCCACCATCAACTTTACTGGGAGAAGAAGAATGAGAATGAACAAGATGGTTTCACATGGTCACGTTCCGAATATATGGAGTATGTGGCAGAAGAAATCGAGAAACTCCCAGTTGTAAAGAAGTTTTTGGAAAGTTTCCGTAGTGCCGGTTCCGGTCCGGCCAGGCCTCTGCGAACAGAAGCAACTCCGAACGACCAAGAGCTTGGCCCACCTGAGACCGAGGCAGATAAGAGAGTAAAAACTCTCAAGGCAGAAATTTCCGAACGATTTAAGAAACATCTTGCCAAAGAGCGAAACAAGGAGCAGTCTTCCGCCTCGGAGAGTGAAGCTCCCAAAGGACCTGTTAAGGCCAAGCCTATGCCAAGGAAACCGAAGGATGCCGCCGCTGCGGCTAGCTCCGATCCAGCATCCGGCCAAGTTGATCCTGACGCTGAAGTTGATCTTCAAGCAGCATCTCCCTGGGGCGGCCGCCGACAGGTTGTCAAGACAAGAAGACGCCGTGAAATGAACGCTCAGGCAAAGGATTTGTTCCGCGATGCGGACGCCGCCCAAAAGTTTTTCACTAAGTTTAAAAAGGATACAGAAGAAATTCAATGGTTTCCTCGCCCTGCGGGTCCTCAATGCTGTAAGAATTTTGAAGAATGTGGATGTTCAGAGGCAATGTTCTGGTGCCACCCTTGTGGCTTTGCCTACTGCTTGGAATGCCGCACCTGCGGCTTGTCTTGCAAACATAATATTGTTAATTTTTCCTCAGAGTTGTCCTCCGACTTTATTCCAGACAGCATCGGCTCATCCAACTCACCTTTCGACATCGAAGAACTGGTTGATGCCGTACTGGCTGAGTCGTCGTATTTCGGCGCAACACGTCGAGAGCATGCTCAAAATCGCCAAGACAAATTCTCGGAACTGATCACGCATCTGCGTGAGGGCCGCTCAATTGGAAACACTTACCTTCAATCTTTTGCTCGTCATGGAATTGAAGATTTTGATTATACCGAATACATTTATGAAATGCCATTTGGATGTCGAATTCCGACTCTCCAGGAGCACTTTGTTGATGCCCAGGACCAGACGCCTCTTCCGATCTGGCGACCTGAGGCTTTCTTCAAGTACCCTGATGGCGGTGACCTTAAGTCAGAAGAGATTCTCCGTTTATTGGAACTCTTCAGATCGTGCCTTCTTGGTAAGAGAGCAATCCTTGGTGTTACCAAGCGCACTAAGGAGAACATCCATGAGTTTCAGAAGGACACGTATCAGCTTGGTATTTTGACTTTGAACCTTGGTCACATCAACCGTCTTCCGTATATCGGAGGTTGCGCCAAATTTCCAAAATGGGTACGAACTGACATCAACCACCGTGCATTGCCACATTTAGTGTTCCGTAATGCGGCCCATATTGTGTGCCTGTGCGAGGCGTCCGATGAGTACGGTGGCATTGCCGTCCATCGAGAACTAGCCGATGAGTACGGTATGATTGGAATGGTTGTGCATCCGCACATCCAGTCACAGTCCGTTGCAATTTTTATCCGTGGCTCACATGATACCGGCTCCTTTATTGAACTTTTGTGTCATCACCAAATTGAAACCTCTACCAAAGATGCACCCTTTTGGATTTTGCATGGTGCTATTTTTCGTGTTTGCCATGGCATGAACACGTCAGGAGAATTTGTTGATCCTTCCACTGGCGCTCGTGTTCCGAAACCGGACATCGAGAAAAATGCCGAATCTACGGTGTACCAGCACGATCGCCCACTTGCATCCTCACTCGATTTTCTTGATCACTCGATCTGTGAGATCGACGGAGATGACGACCTTGCCGTCTCCGGCGTGGAAGCTTGTGAAGTGAATCTTGGAGCCGACACTCATGACGTCCGACGTCTCATGTTAGCTGAATGCCGCATTGCGGTTTTTCATATCTCCTCATACGCATGGAGTAATGCCTATAAAGAAACGTGCCAGAAATGGCTCCAATTTGTCGCAAGCTGTATCGAACATCAGTGTGACTTTTTGTCCGGTGACGGGAATCTTTTCGCACAGCGAAGCTTTAAGGCAGACGATCACTCCGACTACCGGACATGTATTTTAATCGACATTTTGGAGCGTTTCCTTCAGCAGATTAATCTTCACCGCAGCCCGATAAACCGTATTACGTATAACGTAGTTTCATCGACCACTGCAGCCAATTACATCCGCAGTATGCGTGGAGATGATTCTGATTGTGATTCAATGCTTTTAATTTCTCTTTGTTACGGTAAGCAGATCGCTGTCACGGAAGCACGTGCAAAAGAAGAATCAGCCTCTGCCGATGGGTTTGCAGGATCTGCCTTCTCCGACGAAGTTATGCTGAACGATGTTGAACAGCTAAAACATTTGATGGCATACGACCTTGGTCTGGCAGAAAAGGACTGTGCATGGCACTCACCTCTCCTTGCTTACGCCCAGTTGAAGGCATTGAAAAATATGCGCATCCGATCCAAGGAATCTGAAGATAAAAGACGTGAAAAATGGATGCAGCGAACTCAAGGATATCTCGAAAAACGAGAAGAGAGGAGAGATAGTGTTCCGCCGCTGCGGACTGACTCTCACAGAAATGTTGGACGCACTCGAAGTCGATCGGTCAGCAGGACCAGAACATATCGACCCAGAGCTGAAACACCAGCACCGCCTCCGGCACCTGTGCGAGGTCCAGCAGCAAAGGCCAGACCAGTTGAACCTGTGAAATATAAAGCTGCACCGAGATCCTTGAAAGAATCACCAGCTCCGACGTCATCAGGATCTTCCTCTAGTGCTAGGCCGCCTGTAAAGGCTCCTCCAGTTCCGGCTCCCGGACGAACACTAGGTGCACAGCAGCCAAGAACGCCTCCTGATCCACCGGGACCGCCGAAGACTCCACCGCCGTGGAGAGAGAGATCTCAACAGACTGAGCAGAGGCAAACGACCAGAAAAAGGCCGATCAACGTACCTGAACCTCCGGCGCCTCCATCCCGAATATCGGGTACACAATGGCTTAACCAAGGAACAGCTTCCAGCTCTTCCGTATCTCGTAATTACGATTACAGCTATGATCAGCCGTCGCACTACAGAGTAAATCCCAACACCACTCAAGTAGAATACGTCCCAGGGTACCAGATACCCAGACAGCGTTGGGTCCAGAAATATGACGGATCGTGGCTTGACATGATCCCGCAGACACCGGATCAGTCCATTTTCTTTCATCAGACCGGTGAGCTAAGAAGGAGGAACGAATTGAGTTTTTACGGTTACTATTTCACTATGGGCTTGTAGCCCCAAAAAATTGCAATGTTCCGCATTTGCGGTCGCTTTCGTCCAATAGAAAATACCGCTTTCCAACAGCGGAGAGTAGCTTCTGTACAGTTTTGTTTTTGTCTTCGGACCGTCTCACAGCAGATCACAGGCTGAGCGCTACCTGTGAAACAGACTTGCATGTTCCGACACGAAGAAAATTTGTGTCTGTTTGTGATTTATTTTTGTTTACGTGTCTTCACAATGCATTCATGCATGTTGACATGTATACTTAATTCATATCTCTCATGCGCACTCCGCATGGCTCAAGACTAGCAGCAACCGCGTAGTGTAAAAAGAGAGTGCAGCAGCCACTTCTTGTCCGCAGGTGTTCATAGGTCTCCAGGGCTCCCCTAATAGAGGGAAAAGCTACCTCACCCCCCCCCCCCCCTCCCCCCCCGTCCCCCCTTCGGCAAAGGCTTAAGGTACCTTCGAAGGGGGCTTAAGGTACCTTCGCCGAAGGGTGCTCCACGACTGCCCCCGGATTTGGCGGATGGCAGCTTCAAGGTCAGTGACCCTCTGAGATGGGATTGGATACCCTGGAGCTTCTGGCATGCCTTGTCGAGCAGTTTGGTGGCGGCATCGATTTCACTGGTAGTGACTTGACACAGGGTCAATTGAGTGATTGATGTTGCTAAGCGATTGACTGCAGCATCTTTCATTGGAGTGGGGCGGGCCATACTATAGGGTGCAACTGCACGCAGGGTGTCCTGCAGGCGCAGAGCGGCTGCACAGTCAGGCCATCAAGGGCGGTGTTGTCTACTTATTAGAGCAAGAGTGGAAAGAGACGTCCATTAGGAAGTCGTATACGACCGGTCAGGGTGTTGGTTTTGAAGTCCGGAAAACGGCGACGGCTAACGGCTACTAGTATCTACTAGTGGTAATTAAGTAACCCGTGTCCCCCCCCATCCCAATCTGCTTCTCACTCCTGCCTTGATGTGTAGTATGCCAGTAGAGTGATCTCGATTTACGCACCACCTTGGCTGGGTCACAGGCCCCCCCATCCCAATCTGCTTCTCACTCCTGCCTTGATGTGTAGTATGCCAGTAGAGTGATCTCGATTTACTCACCACCTTAGCTGGGTCACAGGTGTACAGGCCAACCATGAGTACCTCATGTTGACCAGTAACACCTATGGTGTGGGGCACTGTAACTCTGTTGCTGGTGTTTGATGCGTGACAACCGTGAGGACCTCACGTTGTCCGCTGGCATTTATTGGAATTGTGTACTTGGCTGCGAAGGGGGCGTGTTACTGCGCCTCGGCGGCTGTGGCCCTCGGAGGAGCTAGCTGCTCTCTCCGAGGGTGCTGGGTCATCGTTTACCTCTGGGTTGATCATTTGCGCAATAACTGGGTGGTTCTGTTTTTCTTGCATGATCCTAGTGATGGCTTGGATGAAGGCATTGGAGGCTTCCACCAAAGCTTTTGCCTCTGCTAGTGGCCGATCTAACACAATGGCAATGAGCATTTCTCCCCCATCTTTCTTGATCAGGTCTGGTCTTCCAGCCTGCATCCGCTCCAGGATTGCGACTGCTTTGTTTTCTCACAGGTTTCGTTCCCACTCTTCTGTAGCTCGTTGTGCCAGTGATCCAGTTTGTGGTGGGACCATTCGGGCCGCTGGGGTTCCCAGTGCCGAAAGGAATGCACTATCGGGCAATGTGGCAGCGGGCACTGCTGCAAGAGCCGTGACGGCCCGGCGTATGTCACTGTCCTTCACCTCATAAGAGGGGGATGTTTTCTGTGCGATGGCTGACTCTGAGTTCGCCCACAGTCGTTGTAAGGTGAAGCCTGGCCTGGGTTCCATGTATTTCTTATTCCACACTGCATTATGAGACCATTGGGGTGCCTTGCAATTGATCTCGACCAGGTCTCTCTTCAGGTCGTATTCCCCAAGCAAATTGTCAAGCTCCTGTAAGGTTGTGCCTTGATGGGCGCAATTCTGTCGGACAGCTCCATCAATATGCAATGGCCAGCCTACTGGCATGTGTGATTGCTCGAGGAGTCCATCGCCATTTTGTTCAATGATTGTGCCAAGCATTGGTACATCAATTGTTACTTTCAAGCTGATTTGTTGCGTTCGTTTGCAGCTCCATGTATCCGGAGCGAGCAAACCTCGTTTGGCCAGTTCTGCTAGCGCTGGGAACTCCGGCTGCTCTTTCAGGGGCAATACTTCCGGGTCCAAATATGGACTCCAAAATGGGGTGCAGAATTGGAATTGGATCACATTTTCATTCCTTCTTTTAGGTCTTTGCTTGGGCCCCGTTTTAGGGTTTAGATTTGGACCCAAAAGTGGGGCGAGCCATCGGAAAATTTTGCTGCTGCCCGCAAATGTTTTGCAAGCAGATTTGCAACGCACTAGTATGAGCGTAAGTGTTAACTGTTAACACATGCTTTTACTCTCTGTTTGTCCAAATTTGTTTCTTGTACAGTATATTCATCACGGTCATGATCTCGCAGGATGGCAATGGCCAACATTACATTTGTACGGCCACTACATAGGTACGGGCTAAGGTCCAGTCCTAATCCCAGGAGTCTACTTAGTGCAGTCGGACCTTTTTTTAGTCCTAAAAACGTTAGAAAAAGCAGGCGCGCAAAACGGGCCGGCTCTTGTGGACCCTCTTTGATTTGGTTATCCAGGGATGATGTCAAAGTACATCTTTGCCATGGCTTCCTTCAGATATTTGCTCACGATGCCAATGTCAAAATGTTATGGATGCCCTGCCAACATGCCATACGCAGCGCAGCTTTCCTCTCAGTCGTTAGAACCGATTTTCATTGATATTTTTCTGATGTAAAAAGCTGCTATTCACCGCATCGCGGCATCGATCACTGTGTCAAGTTTCCAGCGAGGAAATAGAAACCGCCACTAAGCTATTGGAAAAAGCCTGCCACAAGCTCAGGGGTGTCCCAGAAGTTCCACCCCAGCAAATCACTGATCTTGAGAATGCAACGCGTCAATTGCACCAACTGAGTCACGCTCTATACAGCTGCACTATCTCAGCAAGCTATGAAGTCAGTGAAGCACAAAAAGCACTTTTGCTTCTACCCGCATGGAGAAAGGCTCTAGCACCTCTTCGGAGGAGCACTATGCACTTCTGGCCGATCCAACTCACTATGACGAGCTACAAGAACACTAGCGGAAACTTACCCGAATGATGCTGATGCTAGGAAAAGGACAACGGAGCGGACTCTGAGTGGACTCTGAGAGTTAGATGCGCGTCTGTCAACTCTCACCATTAGTCCTATCTCACTTTTCGTTTCACCTTTCCTTTGACTACGTGACGGTGTCATTGCTAGTCTTAGGGTTGCTCGAGACCTGTGAGTTTTCATGCCTTACGGCTTACTCTGTGTGATCTCGGGGCTCCTGGCTGGGGGAGCCCTGGTTTCCGCTCAGAATTGTATTGCTTCTCTCACATGTCTTTGTATGGCGATGATGTTTTCGGTTCTTGTTCTGTTGCTTTTGCTTTTCTCGCCATACCAATCCACTGATGATGCAAAGTCATTCCTCTTCCAACTGTGCTGGCCGGGTCAACATATCACAATGCTGCTTTTGTGGTCGTGCTTTTTTGGTTGGTGTTTGGTGTTTTGGTTTGTTTGCTTTTGTTTTGGTTGTTTCTTTTTGCTTTTCCCGGCATCGTGATGACCCCCACAGGACTGGGTACTCGGTCCTCCATTGCACAGTTTTTTTGGTTCATCTTCTCACCAAGATGGCTGAATTGCATACTGCATTAATTAATGTGCTACATGCAACTGCGTGTCGATCGACCTGGCGAAAGCCAAGAGGCGATGGAAGGGAAAAATATCTTGCATTTTTTTCCGTCCATCGCCTCGTGGCTTTCGCCAGGTCGATCAACAAGTTGTTGCATGAAATGAATTAACTATAACTATTGGACCGTGATACAAAGCCAACACGGCGCATCAATGAACCTAACAGTGAAAAGGCTGGCTTCAGGACAGGCTTCGCAGTCCTGCAGGTGGTCACAGTGCCGAAAACCAGGAAACAAAACAGAAACAACAGGCAACAACAAAAAGCAAACAAACCAAACAACAAACAAAAACCACCCAAAGCAAAAAAAGGCATAGTGAAGGTGCCAGCTCAGTCGAAGAAAGGTGATGACTTATGCATCGCAGTGGAAAGGCAGTATGGCGTGAAACATTAAACCAGAAGTTCAACAAAGAAATACATCGCCATACTGAAAGACATGTGATGGAAACCGCCATTTTCCAGTTCCATTTTCCAGTTCTTGTAGCTTCTTTTCCATCGCTGCGTCATGTGGAAGGCAATGATGACCTCGGTTTTTCATCAACTGCTACCCAGGTGACAAGTCCTACCGTGTAGGTTACACAGAAGCTCCCCTTCCTGAGGGGCCATGCTACGTGCTCTGTTCACCCCCGCTTAGGGGGGCTGGATCCATACTCTTCAAGATCGGAGATAACATCGGTTGGTATCGACTTGATACCTCGAGCTTCTTTTTACGGTTCATCTTCTTTCTAAAGTTTAATCGATGCAGAGGATGGTCAAACATGTGTATTGCCTCCAAGCTCATTGAGGTGACATGCAATCAGTTTACCTGCGGCCTGATGGAAATCGATGAATGGCTCGGGAAGCTGGGTACCACCCTGAACGATGAGATCTCCAATTTCGTCATGGATCTGCACTTCGAGCACTAGGGAGTGAGAGAATGCAGTGTCAAAGGGGACGGATGCATTAAAGTCCGTCTGTTGTTCAAGGATTGTTCATGTGGACATGCTGTTTTTGAGCGATTTGTATTTGGAAAGAGAGAGCGGAGAGAATCAGGCCTTGGAGTGAACTGCATTTTGTATGCACTTGCACACGCATCATTTTTTGATTTTGGTATTTGTTGAGACTCTGCATGTTTGTGGCCGTTTTCATTAGGATCCGATCCTGGTCCTCTGGAAAGGATCTGGGAACGAGATTTTTTTCGAGTTCTGTTGGAAATAACTTGCTCTCAATGCAGGACTTCCCAATCCACGATTGTGGAAATGCAAGACGCCCCTCCTTGTCCTCTGGAATCATCTTCATATTGCCTCGCTTAGTTGGGAGAGGTTCCAACCGATACTTCCCTCACTTCCACTGACTGCAAAGCAACTCTGGGCAGAATGGGGGATCTAAGCCAAGGAGAAGAGGATGTTGCTGGCAATCCACCGGTTTTGGGTCCAGATGAGTTAGTTGGTACAAGTTCACATTTTGGCAGGGTTTGAAGAGATTGAACATTTGCTTTAATGAAAGCCCACAGAGACCCAACACCTGAGGAATGTGAGAAAGGAGTGCATCTCTCTACCCGCTCGGTGTATGATTGGCGTTACCGTGGACAGCAATGGCGACGTCGGTGCAGATTTGTTGCCAGAGTTCAAAGCTGTCTCAAAGAACACAGTTGAAACCTTCGCACCTACATCACGAATTGGAAGTCGCCTGATTTTGCTCATGCACATAGTATAATATATGGTTGGTGTCTATCCTTCCTGGATATCAAGGACGCATTTCTACTTCTCCCTCAACAAGAGTGCGTTTTGGTTTCAATGCCGCCATGGTGGAAGCCTGAAACCCATGCAGAAGGAGCTGATTTTGGATCCTGGAACGTGGTTTACCTGGACAGCGCAATGCCGCAGCGCGTCTCTTCAACTTCCTGGCCATTTGTAAGAGTTGGACTTTGTGAACACGCCCCTGCTTCCAAGCCTTTTCAAGCACAAGACCAAGCAGGTGGTACTGTGTTCCCTTTGATCCTTGGAGGAGAACGTGGCGATAGTGGACCCCCAGCTGCTAGAAGGCACAACAGTGAATTTTCCACGGTCCCTTGTCCGACTTGCCTGGATAATGCAACATGCAGTCACCCTCCTACCCATGGCAGGTGACATTCAAGCAGTACTTAACTCCCAGACAGCTGGAGTAAGTGATATCCATGCGTGGGGACTCATGCTGCCATCTAGCTCGAGAGTGAGCCCCATCACATACCATTCAGTTGTTGCGGTCAGGTACCCGGACCTCTGCCGATTCATCAACAGCGCCTGTGAATTGGGCAGCTTCGCTTCAGGCGGAATCCCTAGCAAACCCCCAGGATTCCAATTCGTACTATGGGACACCAATGCCAGAATCAACGGTTTGGTCGCGGTAGATCTGGAGACGCTCGTGTCACAAGTGCTCTCTGACTACCCCCCGAACGCAGGCTTCGCCCATGGGCTTTTCGTAATGACCACAGCCACCGATCACAAGAACAACCTCAATAGCTCCGCCCTAAAGAAAAACTATGCCCGCACACTGCGAGTGGAAACTATTGCGAACTCAGCAGGAGGCACGGCAGAAGTTGCAATAGTGGCCCAGCCAAGTACTGGATTCCTCAACACAAGGTTCTACCCAGATGGAACCCCCACGGAAGACACCGAAGACTGCTTAGGCCGCATCACGGTAGGACTCACACGATCATCCTTGACTCTGCTGGTCTCCCCGCTCGACATGATGGGGCTTATCGGTATGGCTCAGGTGATTGCAACGATTGCCTATGGCATCCAAGGCCTCAGAAGGGGTGTCACCACCTGGGATTGGCCTACTTTCAATGCCAATCCGGAGCAGGAAAACCTTGACCAAATGCGCAGATGGTCTTTGAATACAACGCCTTCATGGTCGTTCCCCCCTGGCAATCGCCAACAAATACTATGACCACCAAACCAATCAACCGAAGAGCATGCGATATCGACTCATTTTAGTACGAGCGTCCGACCTCGACTGGCTGAGAGGAGATCGGCTCAAGGACCTACAAGCACAAGCAACGGCTGGCCATAAGTGGATCCCGGCACAGCAACTTCCATACAGCGAAATCATTTTATACGCATACGCCGCTGACCGCACGAATCGGCCTACATACGTGTGCCTGCCATCAGGATTGTACAATGCACGCGCTGGGCGTGTCTTGGCACAAGCTGGCCCTGAACAAGAAATCACACCGCTACCGGGCATCTACTTTTTTGATGGGTGGCGAGTACATCCAACATTGGTCATCCCCGCCAACCTACCAAGCACCAAAGAAGCACCAGTATGTGATGCTGAAGCCCCCACACATAGCACTGCAAGCACAGAGCCACCACGGTCGCCGGAAGAAGAGGCGCGTGACATCCTCGCTACCGCGGCGAAGAACCAAGCGGAAGATGGACCCAGCACTCGTAGAGCAGCCATCCGTGCATGTAAGTATCTAAGAGCCATGGTCCACCAACATAGCTCCCTCATCCAGTCAGCGCATGATGCCGCCAAAATCCACACGCAACGCAGCAAAGGCAATGCAGCAGCCATGCAATATCGCCCAAAGGAAGGGGAGCTCCCAGTGATAGCGCCAGAGCTGACATCCGAGCTATTACATTGCCTATCCACGCTGCCTGATCCATGGCCCCTGGCAAAAATCACCATCGACATGGAAAAACCTAGTCAGTGGGTCTCCAAAATGTGTCGCCTGTTTTTTGCTGATGAATACGCCAGACACACAGTGGGAGTGCCCACAACAGCACAGGCACCAGACATTGAGCCAGCACTCAAGGCTGTCCAAAACATTCTCCCCAAGCTGGAGGCCAGAATCATTGAATTCCTCTCCGAGTGGCTGGTGACTTTTCTAATGCCAGCAAAGCACGTATTGGACACCAGAGCACCCCACCTCTATTTTATGTTTCTTAAAGAATACTGGTTTAGGGAGTTATACCTGGGTCTCAAGGTCATGGCATCTTTCGACCGATCGGAGTCATACACACGAATTATAGATGGACAGGTCAGATGCATCACACCTGACTTCAAACCCAAGGACCTGCAGGTAGCCTGGAACGTCCAGTTCATTACTGTGTTTGTCCCTGCATGGATTATTCCTCCCATATACCACAGCCTGCGCAGGGAAAGCATGAAAAATACGAACTCCGCCAGCGCAATAGGGGTCAAGTCTGTCCGCCCTACCTGGTTTGAGGACATAGCCACAACCAAGGAACCTGCATCTCATGCCGGACAGGAGCAGCCTGAACCGATGCACGGCCTTAAGCTGGTAATCAAAGAGGAAGCATTGCCCCTGAGAGAGCAGCCGGAATTCCCAGCACTAGCAGAACTGGCTAAACGAGGTTTGCTCGCTCCGGACACATGGAACTGCAAACGAGCGCAAATCAGCCTGAAAGCCTCAATCGATGTACCGATGCTTGGCACAATTATTGAACAAAACGGCGATGGACCCCTCGAACAGTCACACATGCCAGTAGGCTGGCCATTGCATATTGACGGAGCTGTCCGACAAAGCTGCGCCCATCGGGACACAACCTTGCAGGAGCTTGACGATTTGCTTGGTGAATATGACCTGAAAAGAGACTTGGTCGAGATTAATCGCAAAGCACCCCAATGGTCTCACAACGCAGTGTGGAACAAACGATATATGGAACCAAGGCCAGGGTTCGCCTTGCAACAACTGTGGGCGGACTCAGAGTCAGCCATCACACAGAAAACATCCCCCTCCTATGAGGTGAAGGACAATGACATCCGCCGAGCCGTAATGGCCATTACAGCCGTGCCAGCTGCCACATTGCCTGAGAGTGCATTCCTCTTGGCGCTAGGAACCCCAGCGCTCCGAACGGTCCCACCACAAACTGGATCACTAGCGCAACGAGCTATAGAAGAGTGGGAACGAAACCTTTGCGAGAACAAAGCAGTAGCAATCCTGGAGCAGATGCAGGCCGGCAGACCAGCCCTCATTAAAAAAGATGGAGGAGAGATGCTCATTGCCATCGTACTAGATAGGCCACTCGCAGAGGCCAAAGCGTTAGTGGAAGCTCCCGATGCGTTCATCCAAACAATCACCAGGATCATGCAAGACAAACAGAATCATCCAGTTATTGCACAAATGATCAGGCCGGGTGTAAGTGATGACCTACCACCCGCGGAGAGTACAGCCAGTTCCTCCAGAGGCCACAGCCACCGAGTCGCCGTAGCACGCTCCCCAACGCAGCCGCATACGCACTTCCAATAAGTGCAAGCAGGCAACGTGAGGTTCTCACGGTTGCCACTCACCGAGAACCGGCACCGGCGCCGCATTGACCCACGTCATAGGTGCTACCGGTCAACATGAGGTACTCATGGTTGGCCAGTACACCTGTGACCCAGCAGAAGTGGTAGGAAGTATAATGCACTTAACCGTAAACTACACATAAGGGTAGGAGTGAGAAGAAGATTGGAATGGGGGGGTGGCGCGGGTTAATAAATTGACACTAGTATAAACTAGGAGTTTCTAGCTTAGGATGATGTCAAAGCACATCAAGCCATGGAACCCGTTGCTGTTTGCTCGAACTTCAAACCGACATCCTGACCTGCAGAATACGACATCCAAATGGACGTATTCATTCCACCCTTTCTCAATGAGTAGTTGACACTGCTGTCGATGAAAGGACTACACAGCCGCTCTGCAACTGCAGAACATCCCGAGTGTAGTTTCGGCTTTTTGGAAGTTTTGCCCGTCCAACTGCAATGGAAGCTGCTGCAGTCAATCGCCTAGCCAAGTCAATTACTCAATTGACACTGTGTCAAGTCACTACAGATGAGGTTGATTCCGCCACCAAACTGCTCGACAAGGCATGCCAGAAGCTTCGAGGTATCCCAGACGTCCCATCCCAGAGGATCACTGACCTTGAAGCTGCCATACGCCAGATGCGTCAATTGAGCTGCATCTTAGATAGTTGCACAATCTCCGCCAGTTACGAAGTTAGCCAGGCGCAAAAAGCCATACTGCTTATGCCACGCACAGCCAAAGGTGCAAGCACGTCATCTGAAGAGCTGAATGCACAGATGTCACCGCTCACAGATGAAGAACACAATCTTCCAGCTCATGAAGACTATTGGCAAGAGTACTAGTGTACCAGAGTCAACCGGACCCTGGCGACTCTCCAAGTGAACCGGTTTGGACACCGGGCCCTTCCTGCCAGCTGCTTTATTGTTGAACGCAAGGAACTACCCAAGAGTATGATGATCGGAAAAGCACTACTGAGCGGACTCTGAGCGCACCCTGAGGGCTGTTATTGCCCCTTCATCGTTTCTCACTTTAGCTCTTGTTTCACCGTCTGTTTCACCTTTCTTTTCACCACTCTCGTTGCGACACGGCTTTGTCGTTGTTTGCTTCGAAGTGACCAATGTGAGTTGTTATGCCTTGACGGCTTGCGCCATGTGATCTCGGGGATCCTGGCTGGGGGGATCCCTGGTTTCCGCATGGTGCTTTGTTGCTTCGCTCACCTTGAGGTATGGCCTTGTGATTTTGTTGTTCTTCCCTTTGTTTCTGCTGCCATACCATGTCAAGATGATACAATGTTATCACTCTTGCATTAATTAGCCCATGAACTGGCACCTGTCACGCCTCTGTTTGGCTGTTTTGTTTTGGGTTGCTGTGTTTTGCTTTTGTTTGGTGGGTTTGCTTTTGGTTTTTTGTTTTCGGCTTGTGGTGACTTCGTGACGGCCTACTGGACTATACGCAGGTCCTATACCAGTTCACTCTTGAGGCCCCTCAATTAGTAGACGGCCATGTATGCGTTCATTAATTAATTAACCCTATTTTGCAACATGCAATTGAACGTGTTGGACGACCTGGCGGAAGCCATGAAGGCGTTGGACGGAAAAAAATGGAGGAGAACGTGGCGATCTTCTTTGGCTGATTATAATGAGCTGGAGCAACGTTTCACAATTTCAGGAGGAGAAGTGATTCCAAGCTCAGACCAAGACCCACCAGATGCCATACGGTTTCTCAAGAAGCGGCATTTCTTCACACTCCATGGTGTGGTGGTGGCTCCCCGTAAGAAATATGTGGACGGGCTCATCAAGCTCTAGAAATTGGATGGCTACATGGCCCAATGGTCTGGTGAGGACGAAGAACTTAGCCCTGAGGAAGCTCATCAGTTCAGATTAGCTATGGGTACTTTGCTGTATCTCTCTGCTGACCGCTGGGACATCCAACACAGTGTCTACCTGGCACAGTGGATGGCAAAACCAACAAAGCTGGCAAAAGCTGGAGTGAGGCATGTGATCCTCTACCTTGCTGGAGCCAAATCCTACGCCATGCTACTGCCCTACCATGCGACAGGCAACGAACTGGATATGGATCTCTTTGGACGCGATGGACCCAGTGAACCACAGGAGAAAGTCGAGATCTTCACAGACTGAGATCTCAGACTGGGCAGGTGATCAATCAAGCGCAAGTGCAAGGAGAAGGCATTCAGTTTCTGCAGCGATGATCTTCCTCAATGGAAGAGCAGTGACTTCATGGTCAAGATCCGAGAGGAGTATTGCCTTGAGCTCATGCGAGAGCGAGTACATTGGCTGCAGTTGGTGGCGCAGCTGAGGGAATCTACATAGCACGTTTGTGGCGTTTCCTGACCAACATGGACGTCAAGGTGTCGGTCATCACAGATTCAAGCAGTTGTCGTGCCTTCAGTGAGAGGCAAGGAGTTGGTCGACTCAAGCACATCGACACCAAGCATTTGTGGCTTCAACAAAAGGTCAAGGAGAATGCCCTGACAATGTGACAATGGACGCAGTCTCTACATTGATGAATGCGGCAGATATGGGCACAAAGAAATTGGGTCGTGTGAGAAGAGCTTTCCTCATGTACTTGATGTGCATGGTTTTCTACGAGGGGACCATCAAAGGCTATGCAGCCGTGGGAGAAATGGAATTCAATTAAGAGCTGTGAAAGAAAGCTATGGCCAAAAGCATGAAAGTGGTGCGCAACGTGATGCTGAACACCCTCACAGATGGTGGAGACGGACTTCAAGTTCCCCTTTCTACGAACATGGCCAAGGTGATCACGCCCCTGGCGATGCAACCGATGGTGGCTGGCATGGACATCAACGACATCAAGGACAAGACCAACCCTGGATTGATGGAGATGAAGTATACCTACTTCAAGATCTTCTATGACTTCCCGGTCTTCATGGCGGCCTATGCGGTCTTCTTTGTCATCCTGGGGGTGTGGATTGGCTACTACTTCACCAAGAGGATGCTTGGTGACAACACCACGATGTACAACACGCGGATGGTGCAGATGATGACTTGCGCAATCAGAGAAGTGTAGTGTACTTGTTCACTAATGTTTTGGGTTGGTTGGACTTCATCTTGGTATGATGTACCATTTTGGCTCAAGTTGGCTTTCATGTTATGTTGCTTTGTTTGTTTTTAATGGTGTTTCATGGTTTTTCCACATACACCTTTGTTTTTGGCGTTGCTTTCACTGTTACAACATTGCACGGCATCATGTTTTTCATATTTTGTCACTCCTTTCATGGAACATTCCCAACATTTTTCTGCACCGGGCGATCCTGGGGCGTTGATGCTCCGGCCAGCGGCGGTGGGCCCGAACCTTTTTTACTACATTTTCTGTGATCCATCACTGCATCCAGCGGAGATTCGGACGGTTATCTTTGAATATTTGTATGTGCCACTGCCTGATTGCTGGCCTTGGGAACGACAGGTGCAGGCGACTTTGAACTGGGATTTGTACTATTTCAGTATCGTTTGTTCTGGTGCTCACAGACCTTGCATTTCTTTTTTGACAGTGGATACTCCTAGCATTGCATTGTCCGCGGCCTCAGATTCCGACTGAATGGACCTGGCTTTTCTTTCAACTCCCCTTTTCGTGGAGGACATTCACATGGATGACAGTGACAGGGTTTGGACCCTCATTGCACAGCCTACCCCTAAGCCAAAGAGTACTCTGAAGCAGGTACCAGTTTATTGTGCTAGCACTGCAGTGAGTTTGCAACAACCGCTCCAAAAGGGGTGCAACGCTGTGCCACCATTTCACAGATCAGCTTCGTTGACAGTCTCGGTGCCCTCAGTTGATTCGGCAAATCGACAGTTGGATTCAGAAGTACAGCTGCAGTTGCACACATCAAACACTTTGCCTAGCACACGTGAGCACACTGAAACTCAGTCATTTCCCGATCCATGTGGAGGATCATCCAAACCAGTAGGGGCTCAGTTGTCCACCATTTCTGCAGAGCTGGTTGCACGATGGATGCTACTGGTCCACAGCGTCGGTGCCTTATCAACCATCGATTTGATCTATCACCAATCCATACAGCTTTATGTTCACTGCTGGCGATTGCTTGACAAATTTGCCCCATCAACTATTTTCAAGTATATCAACACACTGCAATGCATTCACAGCATTTTGTTGGAGTTTGCATGGACATGGCATGACCTTGGACAACACTACTTGTCAGATTTGCTGCAAATGGCCCACGAGGGCAAACACACGGAGTGGAACTTTGGGGCCACGAAGGTTATCAAGGCATTGCGTTGGGTCCAGCTGTTGATATTGATTTTAGAGTGGCCAAGCCTGCATGATCCTCTTGTCAATTCAACTTTCAATTCAAATGATTATGAACGTCGTGAATCAGTCCCATTGAGTCTTTTCTTGGTATCCCAATGGGAGCATCGAATCCTGATGAAGGAGTGTTCCTTACAGGAACAAACCATGCTGGGTGGATTTCTCGGCCTACTATGGGGCAGCCTCAGATTCGCGGACGGTCAAAGGGTTTCATTGCAATCCCTGTCATGGGGTATTACAGCTTTGCGGAGATCATGTTACAGAACCAAGACTTCACGTTCAGGCCAACCCTGGGCTATCCAGGCCAGAGGTTTCTTGTCCTACGGCACATGGTCGTGGGTGGCCCGATGGCTTATGGCCCTGGATATTTTCTGGTCCCGAGCTCACAGTGCAATTTCCGCTGCTGCTTTTTTGCTAAAGATGACCATACACAGCATTTTTGTATACCCACTGCTGATAATGCCATATTCTCAAGCTTGGCATTGGCTCCGGTATTTTTGCAGCTTTTATTGGAAACATTCTGTGCATCCAATTTCAGCCAGCCCTAGTGATCATACTTTGCTTTCTTTAACGACCACTACATTGCGTCGGTCACTTCACCTTGTACAACAGGGACTGGTCACGGAGGAACAAAGACACCTCCAGAGTCATCTTCGGAGAGGCAGCACTAGACTTCATCGTCATAACGACACTGCTGGCCAGCTGGTACTACAAAATACATTGATGGTGCAGGTTCAACAAGGTCACCGTATTGTGACTCCTTTGCACCGGGGATTTCAGAGACCAATTCAGGAACCATCCAAAATTCTGGGAAAGGTTTCGAAAGAAGTATCCAGAGTACTGGTGGCTTTTTCGGCCACTCAATGGGGCATCTTCAGACCCAATTTGGAAAGAGGTGCCCGTTCCACAGGAACACCATATGGCAGACACAAAGGCTTCTCAGGACACTGATTCGTCAGATTCCAGTCCACCTCATCTTCACCCGCGTCATCCTCAGTTTCTCACAAAACAGACACAGAGCAAATTGAGATGTTTGACAAATTTGCTGAATTTGTTGTGGCCCGGATCACCCAGATCCAACATATGATGCCATTTAGGGCAGCTTGCGGTGCCAGACTTCCCAGAGATGATTGCATTCTCAATACTCAGTTGGATCTGAGTACAGGCATGCGCCGTCACACAGCCTGCTTCAACTGTTGGCAACGGGTTTCACATTTGGTTGATTGACAGCCTTTTCGGGAACATCGCAAAATAAATCGCTGCGTTTCTGCTTGGAGCTTGCGTGAAATTTTCGATGTCAATTCACGTTGTATTTCAGTGTGTTAATTTCCAGTCCATTTTCTTCTGATTAGTTTCAGGATTCAGCTTCACCGTCCATGTCACATGGAGGTCAATTTCCCCACCAAGTGCATCAGGCAATGATTGCCTCAACATGAAATGGTTCAAGAATCATAGTGGCTTGAATCAGCACTGATTGTTTCCAGCTGCCATCATTTCCACTTCATGTTTACCCTAACAGTTTCCAGGTATACCCATCATTTTTCCAACCTCTCATGGACAACATGTTCATCAATCACTTTCTTGGCCATTCGTGCATAGCTTGTCGGCGTGGTTGCTTTCCACCGTTATTGGTGGTGTCATGGCTCTCCCGGACTTGGAAGACCATTTAGCTACACATGGCGTAGACCCAGGGTTGAGTTCCCAATTGATTCAAAATGGCTGGACATCTCAAAATTTTTCGGTGATGGTTGACTCACTGGCTGGATTCACCGAAGAGCTTTGGTCTGAGTTATCGGAAACTCATTTACCACTGGTTCAGCGTTCAAATTTGAAATTAGCGTGGCAATATTTACAACCGGAGGCTGTGCCACCGGGGCGTGATTCACCAGTTGGGGCATCGGCCTCTAATGTGGGTGTCCCACATGAAGGATCATGGGCAGAATCCTTTGCCCCCAAGATCCAATCCAGCACTGTAGCCAAGCTCAAGAAACAATTCTTGGCCGATTACCCCAGTGAAGTTCTGACACCAGAGACAATGCCTTCGACGCGATTGTTGTCCCTGGCTTATCATCAATACAGCAAGCAGGAACACCGATGGATCCCGTGGAAGTTCAGGATGACACAGGCTCGTTTGGAGGAAATGATGATTTATCAACGTCCTAAAGTCCCAAAAATCGAAGGCCTTCAACTCCATCAACTTATTTGGGACGAGCCTCCTTCACTGGATATTAACAACCAGGGGATGGGTGTGAACGCCATCCGCAATATGCTGGATGTGCACAACACAGCGTTAGCACTGGTAGGATCATGCCATTTACAGCGGCTTCGATCCTATTCCTTGAAATTTATGGGGTTTATGACCCAACGCTTGGACGGTGATTCAGGCCTTCATCATCCTAATGTGCTTGAAGCCCAGGCTGCCGATAAGGCTCTATGGCAGTTGATTCACGATCTGGTTTTAGACCAGCAGTTTTCTCTGGACAACGCAATTCATGAGGTGACACATTTGCGATCAGATATGGCTTCTTTGTTACAACCCAGACCGAAGATCCAGACTAAGTCACAATCTTCGTTTCCGCCCACTATGCCTACAGGATCGGCAAAAGGACGTGGTAAGTCCAAGGGAAAAGGCAAACAAGCAGGCAAAAAGGGTGATTCTGGTTCTCGCCCCACCTGGGTCACTGAAGCCATGGTTCAGGGGAAGAGTCAACAACTCTGTATGCAATTTCAGAACAATCGGTGTCAGAAAGGCGATTCATGCAGATTTCAACACCTGTGTGCATACCCGTTAGCATCAGGTCAGGCTTGCGCACAGGCGCACAGTGCATTTGATCACCAACAGCAACCACATTGACTTCCAGCGGACACTGACCTTATCATCGCTGAAATGGCGATTACAGCCCGCATACAATGCATGAGGAAACAACAGCCTCATCCGAGGCCCCTATCGCTGACTCAACAATGGTTGATGACGGCAGCGAATTCAGATCCGCCACCTGTTTCTACCATCCTACATTCGGTTCAAACCTTTGTGGATATTTCATTCTTGCATGGTTCCAAAGATTTTTCTGGACATAGGCTCCGGGTCGGGTTACCCTCTTCCGACAGCTAGGCTGCAACAGGAATGCTGATTTTCCATTAGATATGTTGATTGACGCCAAGATTGATCTTTTGGACAATGCCTTTATACAAATTGACGCTTCAGGCATTGGGGCTCCCGCTGCAGCCTCACCCAATTATGGGGAGTACAGCCGCCTTCAGTTTCGTGATGATAAACCTCCAGCACTTAGCACACCAATGCACTTGGATGGAGTGCCAAATTTGAGCCCTGCTGCATTGGAAAAGGTCCATATCAGCCCTACACCGGTGGCTCGCAGGGTTCTATGTTTGGAATTGGTTTTTCGCTTCAGGCGGACACGGTCATCTTGAACAACCTACTACTTATCCTGCTTGGTTAGAACTATTGGTATGTTGATTTCTCAAATTTTGTGCGATATTTTGGTGAATTTCTCAGCTTGTGCTTACAACCGTAACTGGTACAAAAATTAGTTACTGGCTTGCAGTTACCCTGATATGAATCCATTAGGTTCCATCGGCGCACACCCCACATATACCCAGGAACAAATAGCTGGAGTTAGACCAGCTGATGGGAGCTTCATGAGTAACGACTCTGCTGAGTACCTAAACGAAAGGTTTCAAACCATTGCAGCCATTATTCAACTTGATGTTTTTCTTCCAAGCGACAGAATTTGGATCTGGCGTCGGCTCAAGCCGCTATCCCAATCAAACCATTGGGCGACCTACCAGTCCACTAGGAGGATGGAGGCGGCCTTCACTCCGAACCAGATTGGAGCAAGCCATTTCGATCAGTTCCAGCTTCTCTCCACGAGCTACGTAGGCACTGGGTTCCAATATTGTTGCAAAATCAGTTAATTGATACACTTCAAGATGTTTTCAAGATGGGTGAGCGTAATCCACCATTTGATCAGTATGACCCTGATCCATTCAAAAAGAGTTTGTACATGTTTATTCCAAGCCATGGCATGATCCCTGATTGGTCAATCCGCCCGGATCAACCTATGCATTTGTCCATCACGACCTCACTTTCGAAGATCACGAACAACAAGGACATTACCCTCTTTCCCATGTTATTGGAAGGTGCTCCCACTGGCTTTGACAGCACTATTCCTTCTTCAGGATGTCTCCCCATTGCTTTGGACGAACCGGATGAAGCAATTTTCCTCTCCATCCATTCGCGCCATTGGCATTCAGCTGAATTAGATTTACCTATGATACGGGATCTTGTTGCACAAGAACTGGCGAAAGGATGAATCTACAGGTATCATGGCTCCTTGATCGATGCCCAGGCTGAATTTGGGGGACAAATTGGCGATAGGACGCCTAGACTTGGCTCTTGCTGACCACAGGCCTCCCAAGCTAGTTGTCGACTCATCAGTGCGCGGAGTCAACACATACCGCAAGACAGTTTTACCACGTAGCCCATTTTGGGACTACTTTCAGTGCATTTCATTGGACCAGATTGGGAAGCTTCCTTTCCATTGTGCAAGTTATCAACATTCCTATTTCCTGGTACAAAACTGTATTTAGTCCCAGCATCCAATGGATCGGATGGCAATTTCATGTTCCAGCCGGTTACATTAGCTTGCCCACCAACCAGATTGAAAAATTTTATTTTGAATTTTATTTTTCGATTCGGGGGTCCGTCCATCTTTCCGACAAATCATTGCAACATTGGTGGGCTTGCTCAACTGGGTCAAACAGATCTAGTTACTAACGAGATGTTGGCTTCCGGCCCAGTACAAAGACTTATATCCTATCCCGGCCAGCCACTATAGTATTGACCCGAACACATCGAAGTATGTGATTGATTTCCTTGCTGACAATTTGGTTTTCTTTTGAACCCCTATCGGTACTGGAATTCCGATGGGGAGCACTCTACTTGCCGTTCGCTATCAAGCGGTCCAGTGCAAAGCTGATCTTCATCAACTTTATTTGTTTGAGAATAGAAACTCATTCTGTCTTAGATTGACAATATCTTCTTCTTGACTTCACTCAGCTTCAATGGTGCAATGCTTGCGTCTTAATTCATTTTAGTCCAGTGAATGCGTTGCGAATGCAATGGCATCCACAGACCTTTGTCGAATTGGCGGATTTATCCAATTTCCTTCTGGTAATCCAATTTGGTTCAGTGATAACTTTGCTTCCCAGAACTTTTCCACCCTACTTATCCCAGTGACAATTGAACAGAGGCGGGACGTAATAAACTTGTCTCCTCGACTGTCCCACTGAACCATTTCCTGGAACGATTGACGGTGCTTTGCACAATTTCTGGTATGGAACTCAACTCATCCAACATTGCGAGCCCTCGCAACGAGGAAGCAGATGCGTTGAGTCGTTGGGATTTTGTTTCTGACACACCTTTTTAACCCTTCAGTTCATCACAGATTCCCATTGAGTTTATAACCATGTTGGCATTCGGAAACATCCATTTTATTGCCTCCAGCCGAGACCCTTTATTTTATCTTGGCAATTGCCCTGGTAACATTTTTTCCTCCCTTTTATCGACTGCCTGGTATCCAACACTGTTTTATTGGGCTTGTGTGTGGCGTTTGAATACCAACAGTCTGATAGGAACATGGGGGAATACGTGACCATCAGATGTTGTATTCAATTGTTTGGACAACTTGTCCAATGACCTTGTTTGGATCAAACTTTATGGCAGTCGAAAAAGGGAGAAGACCGTTCGGGATGCTTCAGACTTGCGGTAGCGTTTTTGGCGTGCGATCGTATCAGATGCTGTTTATGTTATATACATATATATTATTTATATGTATGCTACGTATATATATAAATAATATATATACATAAGATGGAAGCCGACTTGAGCCAGAACGTGTAGTGTACTTGTTCACTAATGTTTTGGGTTGGTTGGACTTCATCTTGGTATGATGTACCATTTTGGCTCAAGTTGGCTTTCATGTTACGTTGCTTTGTTTGTTTTTACCCTCCCTCCCACACCTTATGATAGAGGGAATATATTGTTGCTTTACTTCTTATTTTCCAACAGATCGCTTCTTCTCTCTGTTTTCGGTAGTCTCAACATTGGCTTTCACTGCGGCGCGTTTCACCTCTTCGGAATTTAACCTTCCAAGCTGACGATGTTCGAATGCATTCGAATATCTGCTTTCACCACTTGCGTTCACCACTTTGTTTCAATTTCAGCCTATGCTGAATCGTATCTTTCAGGATACGGCTTGGGTAACTACTCCCATGTCATTTCCACTCTGATGGGGGAATACGTGACCATCAGATGTTGTATTCAATTGTTTGGACAACTTGTCCAATGACCTTGTTTGGATCAAACTTTATGGCAGTCGAAAAAGGGAGAAGACCGTTCGGGATGCTTCAGACTTGCGGTAGCGTTTTTGGCGTGCGATCGTATCAGATGCTGTTTATGTTATATACATATATATTATTTATATGTATGCTACGTATATATATATATATAAATAATATATATACATAAGATGGAAGCCGACTTGAGCCAGAACGTTCGTCGCTATCGGCAACCGCGATATCCCATCACATTGGTGGATGATTGGGACCAATGGCCCAAGAACTTCGACAATACCGAACCCTACAAGGACCAGAGGATGCGGACCCTGGGGAGGAATACTTCAGAGAGACAGAGACAGGCTTTGAACGCTACGTGTGACCTCATTGATTTGTGCGGCATAGGCTGAACGTGGTGGAGATGGACCCCCTGGAATTTAGCATGCTGGAAGAACCCAACGAAGGCGAAGAAGAAGAAGAAGAAGAAAAATAATAATAAAAAAAAACAAACAAAAAGTCCAAGATGCTGAAGTTCAAGTGGAACTTGGCTCATTTCTTGGCCTGGCTTCACTACCATAAGCAAGTTCGGCTCCGCAACCTGCAGTGCATCGAGCGGAACCCGAAGCGCCATTGGAACCAGTGGTTCTACCTGGTTCACCGCCTCCAGAAACAGATGAGGAGGAACTTCCTGAGATTCCCCGAATTGGGATCAATTGGGAAGACATGGACCTCTTGATGGAGCAGTTGCCCAGAGGACAGCGACGCCGTGCTGAGAGGATTAGAGGAGTTTCACTCTTCGCAGAACAGTCCCTGAGAGAATTCCTGCTCGTGCACATGATGATTCTGTATCCGAATCAGCCGGGTTTGAACTATGATCTTCCTCATGGGTGGAGTCGCCAAGAACAACATGAGTACCAAGTGTTCCGTGACATCGTGGTTGATGGAAGGTGTCAAGATTGCTGGGGTAGCTTTTGTGAAAAATGGTTCATTCACAGTGACCATGGGCACCCAAGAAACTATGGTAACAATTGATGCACGGATGGTACATGTGCAAATTTTACCCTCATGACATTCGCCTAAAATCTGAGGCGGGATGTCAAACATTTCTGATAGTTCCATGTGTGTTCCATACATGTGCAGATGCAGTTGCACGAACCGAGAAGTGTAAGAAATGTAACATGCAGGCATGGACAAATCTTTGTTCATGAGCCCGTGACAAGTGGCTCAACTGGTAGCGCAGAGCAGGTGCTTCATGCTCATTGTGGCTGCCTAACAGGTTTTATAACATTTTCACACATGTAAATGTAATATCTTTGTTTTGCCTTCTCAGCCCTGATCTTAGCATGTAAACTGTTTACCGTAACTAACAAATCTAAACTGTTAACCGTAACTAACAACAAAACGCAAATCAGCACCGATTTGCCATACATATTTTTTGTTCTCGGGAGGTGTTTCCGACAATCCCCAAGCAGGAGATGGAATGAAACACTAATTGGTTCTGAGGTTGGAAACCAACTCTAAACAAATCAAATTGCGGTCAACAAACAAAATCAATCCAAAATTCGAGAGATCAATTGACAATTTCCAATGCGCAAAACAAATCCTTGTGATGATGGTAACAATTTCTTTTATGTTCTTTTCCGTTGGCACAATGCTGTTTTGGATGTTGAATTTGCTTCAGTCGCCGTTGTAGTTTGCTAATGGTGACTACATTTTTTTTTTGACACTGAAGGTTCGCAAATCTTCGTGACCCCGCAGCCATCACAGGGTACTTCGGACAAAACAAACAAGCGGCGATGCCTCATCCATGTTTGACTTGGTCAAAATATGTCGCAATTTGCCCTGATTAGGTTGGTGAATTGCTGGCAAGTGGCAAATGAAACAAATCTGATGTCGGGATTCCGAAGTGCTGTTCCATTGCTGTTGGTGCAATCGTCAAAGGTAGGCGCGTGAACATGCAATCAAACAATTGCACGCGGGCAAAAAATCAAACGTGTGGTCAACATCGGCTCGCCAAGTTTCCTGTCGATTCACCATGATTCACATGACTTCACACCTATCTCCAACGGCCGACATTTGAGACCCACCACGGCAGATTTGGCCAGTCATGCCGCGTGCTTTCAGCGCATGGGCAAAAGAGAAGGTTTCAAACACATTGCCCAAGTGCCACTTGATCAATGCATGGTCCGACAATCCGATTTTTGTATTTTTTTGCCAAATTCAAACATGTTCATTTTGTTTCTGACTTTGTATGTGGCTGCAGGTCCAAGACCTCATTGATACGTACATGTACTGAGATTGTTTGCGCATCAGTTTTGCTGTGATAAATAATCAATGTTTCTGTTTTTTGCATCCAACATATTCCATGGAGAGGACGTTGTAGGTTTTTTTTTGGATTGAATCGATGGGTCTATGGGTAACTATTTTGTATGTCCCTTTGAATATAGATGCCTTGATATACCTTTAATGGACATGATCAGCCCTGGTACAGGCACAATCATGTTGAATGGCAAAAATCCTAGTGCACAAATTCTGATGTGCATGTTGCACTTTCCATCATGGAAAATTGTTGTTTGCCAAGGTTTTTTGGTGGACAACACTGATCTGAAATCCAGCAGTTCTGGTCTGCGCTATCGAAAATCGCCGTTTTTCGGGGAAACGTCCAAATCCAAGCCTGCCTCTGTAGTTCATTGGAATTCTTTGGTCTATGGCGATTTGGATGCTGATGGCAACTGGTTGAAACTTCAGGAGACAGACTTTGCTGAGACCAACTTGTTGAACAGATGTTTGCAAAGGCTAAAGTCGAAACCAATCGTTTTTTGTGAAAGACACATCGTTTTTTTGCAGTTGAACTAAAACGGGTCCTAACGGGTCCTCAGCACCAAACTTGGAAGGACGGCCAGTACTTGCCAGTCTACTCTTCCAATGGAATCCGAGTCCTGCAACCCATCAAGGCCGCTGAGGAAACTTCTCCGGTAGCGACTGTGACGACTGTGACGGTGGGCTGTCTTCAAGTGCCCAGTCATCTTGAACGGCAAGGGATAGATGCGGATGCATTGATCGATGCTGGTCCTGGTGCTTTCTACCAGGCTTGTGGCTTGTGGCAATGCGATGTGTTGACAGAAACCATGAGACTGTTTAAAATCCGAAAAAAAAAGGTTGAAACATGTTGGAGCAGATGCAAGTAACAGGGAACACTTTCACTGGAACATTCTCATTGTATACAATTCATTCTTGTCTTAGAAAGTGTGGAGTGGTACTGTGATACATGGGAAGAGTGATGAAAAGTGGGAAGTGCCATCCATTGGGTTGCGGTGGCAGCTCCTTCTCAAAATCTCTCAGGAGGTTGGTAGTATTTAATCAAGAAGATGCCGATTTATTTTGGATTTATCTGAATAATACTTAGACAAGATAGACGTATGCAATGTGTGTAAGTATATATATATATAGACAACTAGCTAAGTAGCTAACTAGCTAACTAGCTGAGTAACCAACCATATACTTTATACATAGTGAAGACATGGACAAATAGATGCAGTAAATGAACACAAATAGATCTGGATAATTCTAGACCTGTGCAGGTGGTGGCTGAGCGTGTAGCACTGCGCAGCGGTCCTTCGCTTGGAGCTCCGGTGCTGGGCCAAGTGCCGCGGGGTGTCTCGCAACAAAGCGGAGCTGTGGAGCTGTGGAGCTGTGGAGATTCTGTTGATTTTTGAGGTTTTTGGACCCTTGATTTTCAAATGTTTTCACATATGAAAGACTATTTTCAAAGCTTAAGATCAAATTCCTGCAGACAGGGTGCGTACTTATACATGATCCAAAGCGAAAGTTGGTTGTCTTGGCCCTGCTTTCTTGTTGCAATTGCAGTTGATGAAAGGATACCATTTGTTTTCCTTCTATTTAACACAGATGATTAATTGAAGCACTTGAAATCTTCTTCTTCCTTGTCACCACGCTCTTTCAAAGGTCTGACAGCAACCGTTTTACTTGTTGCACTCCTGTTTGGGTTGTAAGTAGTGGCGATGGATCTCCTCCTTTCTTGCTGCAAGTAGGGGTAATCCTTTACCTACATTTTGTTATAGATTGTGGTGAAGGATGGTGAAGGACCTTTCCTATCTCGTTGTAAAGGTGTGGAATATCTATCTGGCCTATCTCGTCTTAGGCGCTTTTGGTGGACCTCCCATCTCGTTCTGATTCTGCTCCAGGTGGAGAGGTAGAGCTTTTCGGTTGGGATGAGACGCGGCAGTGGCGACGATGCGTGGATCATCGTTGCTTGGCATGCGACAGCCGGGACTAGAAGTGTAGTCATTCCAATGGAAGATGCAAGGCCACTCCAGTGGGAGAACACAACCATCAATTTTTTGTTATTTTTTGCAGAAGATAGAGAAATATTACGGAAAACTTTTCGGATACTTTTCGGCTTATTGCTGGTGGCTTATGGCCGTGTTAAGCCACGCTCTCCTGTACTTTGCGACCAGACATTCAAATACCAGTCCCTTGCATCGACATGCTCACGCTGCTAATGTGTCGTGTGTGACGGTTCCTCGTAGGTTGAGACCACATCAAAGCTTCACCTGTGAAACCAATTTGTTTCATTTCTGTACTGAGCTTTCAAAGAGACCTACAAG
The DNA here is from genome assembly GCA_947184155.2 of Cladocopium goreaui. Classification (NCBI taxonomy): domain Eukaryota; class Dinophyceae; order Suessiales; family Symbiodiniaceae; genus Cladocopium; species Cladocopium goreaui. Next base: position 347,267 of record CAMXCT020005979.1, on the reverse strand, counting down.
CAAGTGCTAGATAAGCTGCTTCGCAGATAAGACCCTTTTTTGGAAATCGATCGTATAGATGAAGAGGGCTTGCCATTGCCCATCGAAGGTAGATAACCACTACTCGGAGGAAAGTACAGAGTTTGAACCGAACCCTACCAAATGTCAGCTGAACAAAATCTTCAAATGTCGCCAGAGTTTGAAGATTTCTGAGATGACTTCGCTAGGCCTGTCGCGAAGCGGTTGGATTCTGTTGGATCATCCAGAGCTTGGACCAATGGCTGGAAGCCCAAGCCGTCAAAGCTTTCTGCAACCGGCAACCGGACAGAGAAATAGACGGAAGACAAGGTGAGGGACGCAGAATGACGCAGATCACAACAGCACAAAAGAATACAAAAGAGACTTCAAACTTTCAAATATTTTCCCAAAGAGAGGTGCGTCACTACTATTCAGATCTATTCAGATCTATTCAGATCTATTCAGTGGGCAGTGTAGATAGTGTAGATGGCAGCTTCCGAGCTGCGATGGCGATGAGGTCCGACCTTTGGGAGAGAAACTGTGCGTTCGTCCTTTGAACGTCATCGCAGTGGCAGCAGCAGAAGGCCGATTGCAGGACAATGTGAGCGAACCCGGAAGTGGAATCGCTTTACAGCAAGGTCTGAATGTGTCTTAATGCTAAAGTGTAAAGTACTAAAGTTATTTGACCATCTTGTCCACAAGGGGAAACGGGATGATTGAAATATTTCTGAAACCTCAAAGATTTGATCATCTCACACCATCCTGCAATGCACGTGCTTAGCCTGCAAGTATCATAAAGGACTCATGGACAGAGTACTCTGTGAACTTTCCGCGTTGAAGGACTTGGAAACTTTCCTCAAGAATTCAGAGGACGGGAACTGGGAGCTGAAAGTTCTAGGCTGTGTCACTGTGTGGATTTGTTGTTGTCTTCAATCCTTTATATATACTTTGGAAGAGTGAAACGAAAAAGTAGTGGACCGAACATCAGACATGCGCTCTTTTGGTTCATTTGAAGACTCTCTGCAGCCTTCTCCAGAATTTGAACCTTAGAACAACTTAGAACCTTAGAACCTTTCGCATCGATGTCCCGCCATCCTTGAGGAGTTGGATTTTTGGGATCCTCGAGGTTCAGCCCTGGTCCTGGCTGCTGAGCGTGGTCAGATCTCCAGCTGTTTGCGTCTGCTGCACGCGGGCGCCACGGCCACGGAGGCGGACCTGGCGATGGCGCGGATCGCCAAGGCCGAGATCGTGACGCTGTGCCAACTGCGACCTGAAGAGTTGGAGGAGTTGATGAACATTTCGAAAGTTGGAGAAGACGAAATGCAACAAATTTTAAGGAGGAAACATCGCGAAAGGGATGAGGATGTGAAAGCGAACTCAAAGGCATCGAACCTGTACGAAGTCTGCTATTCTTCGGTTTGGATTCGTCGAGAACCTCATGTTGAAGCAGCCCAAGTGAGCAAACGCATCAAAGGGCAGCAATTGAATATCGAGGACCGGTCTTTGGCCGGCATCCCGTTCCTAGGTTTAGGTTGAAATGTTGAAGATCAAAACAAAAAAGCTGGGTTTTCATCTCAAGCTGGTACCATTATTCAAACAAAGTGCATGCAGGTACTGCAAGAGAGGTTAATTAAATTTGGATCTGGTGTCTACACGGTGAAAACCCGAAATTCGTACCATTTTGGGGTTGCTTTGCAGTCATTGTCTCTGCCTCCTGTTCTCCCCTGCAAGGAGTTTGATGAGTCTGGCGAGTGGGGCCGTGTGGTCTTCAAGACCAGTGAGGGAATGGACGAAGGTGTGGCTTGACAGGGACGCTGAAAAGTAGAACCACCAGAAAGACAAAACGACCGAAACAGAAGAGATCGGACATCAGAAGACAAAGGGTACCTGTAGAGAGGAGATCGAAGGTCAGAGCCGATTGAACAAATTTACCGACCACATCAATGTGGAATTTTCCAGACCGTCATTTATTTTTGACACATCAACAGGTTCGATTTCACATCTTTCACATCTTTCACATCCACATATTCCAACCAGACTGGTGACATCCCAACAGGTTCGATGGTTCGATGTCACCAGTCGGGGACGTCCTGTGCCGTGTGCAGGATGGATGCTTATCACACATCCGGAGCTCGGTGCCTTACTGCGGCCGGTTGAGGACATGTCGAATCACACGGGAACAAAACATGAAAGGCTCATTCTCTTTTGATCTTTTGGATGTTTGACGTTTTATTGATATCTCTGATATCTCTGATATGACTGACAACACTCTTCTGCGACAAAATATGTAATTGCTGAAACAATTCTTCATACCTTCCGTGGTTAAGTACTCAGGCTCCCCATGTGGACAGTTGAACATCAAAGTTCCCTTCCCAGGACACTGAGAGCGTCCGTCCAGCTGGTTGAGTCGAGTTGTTCTCATCAAAGCACACCAAATCGTGGTGAGCTTTGCCATCGGAGTTTCGGGCAGACGAAGCCATCCGTCCAAACTCGAGCCAAGAAGTGCTCGAGCGAAGCGAGCAAAATGACAAGGGACATTTCGTCAACAGTCTATGAATGTTCTATGTTGACAAGGAAAACACATGAAAGGAAACGACCAGAGGAAAGCGAAGATTGCATCATATCACTTGCACCAGCTGAAATTTAAGACATCGAAAGCTAGATGCTCCAGGATGAAAGAGCGAACAAACAAACAACTTTTTTTCCAATTCACAATGTGCGCGTTTTGGTATGGCTTCAGGAACCTGAGGTAAGTACTCAGGAGGTTACGAGTTTGCTAGGTTCTTCGACGGAAGGGCCATGCTGTACTCTTCAATCAACAGGTAATCGGATGTCAGAAGCAGCACAGAAGTTTAAAATATGCGCATCCACATGCCGTGTTTCAGCACAGTAGATCCTTCAGTTGCAGAGCAACCTGAGCAACCCATATCTCTGCCGTTTTCACGTTTAGTGTTTGTAAGTTTGCAATCTTTGCCAATAGCTCTTGATTTAGGTGCGCTGCCATGCGGTACTGACAGCTCCAAAACAAGAATGACACTTTGAACGCGTGACATCGAAGTGGTCGCAAGCATGTATGTTCCAAATTTCAATCATCTGATGAACGTCCTTGCTTCCTCTTTGTGCAGCAGATCAGCAGAATCCCTCAGAAGTTGCCACCTCAGAGTTGCATCGTTTTGAAGATGCAATATGGACTGATTAATGGGGAAAACAAATCCTGGCGACATGGTTCTGTCCGTTGACGGTCAGCATTTGATAGTAAGGTTTTCAGAATATGGACTTGGGCGATTTCACATTCAGTGGTCTTGCCGAGGAATCTCCAAAGAATTCGAGCTGAACTTCCTGTCATCTTTACATTGGAGCGAGGACGGGGGTTAAGTGTGAAACCATTCGCCAGGAAGTTAGGCGGCAAAGACTTGATGGTTTGGTTGGCTTGACCATGAACTTGTTGTGGCACCACAAACACATCTCATGGACATGGAAATGGACACAACAGAGTAAGAAAGCACTTCCATGCATGCAATATTGTTTTTTTTGCCGTATTTTGGTAGAAACGTGTAGAAACTACTTTGTTCTTTCATGGCTGATTGCTGTGCAATCCAACTGTGGCATTTGTTTGTCATTGTCTCATCTTCGCCAGGAGGAAATGCTGTCGTTTGTCCCAATCAGCGGAGATTGCAGGGCAGCCCTGGTCTATTGAAACTGCAGGAGATTGCATTCCGATGTTTGGACTGTGCAACTTTGGATCAGCAGCTTGCCAACTTCTGACCACCCTGAGAACACTAGCCCTGACCGCGACCAGTCTTCTTCATGGGAGGCCCAAAGCTTCCCAATCCTGAGGCGCCACAGCACCTGCGCCCCTGAATTCTTCTTGCATGTCATTGAGCAAGGTCAGAGATGTGCATAAAGGGCAAGATCTTTTGTGCTGCTGGGTTTCTGTGTGTCAGATCATGAACGGCTCCAAGATCCTGATCTTTCACCTTTGCCAAAAGGAGGCAACGATGACAACCTGCAAAGAAGAATGAGGACCGATCTGCTGCCCAGAGCTGTTGGTCAATTCAATGTGATGCAGCTGTTGTCCAGGGCATGGCCACAGTCCCAGGACACTTCCATTTTTCAGCTCTCCTTAGACCTCATGTCAAATAGTGGTGGTCGTGGATAGGTTTGATGCTCGTGGACTCTTGGTGGGGCATACATTTTGATACAGTTGTACATTTTGAATGATTTTGAAATATCTTCGATTCCCCTAAATGTTGCAGTCTAGAGGCATCCTTTTCAGCATTGATTTAGTTAGAATACTGAATGACTTTGCTTTCCGTTGATGGTCCAACACTTTGCCCCTCAACGAAGTGCAAGGAGTTTGAAGGCCAGACTTGCAGCAAATACAGCTATCAAGGATACTGCGTCTCCTTTGCTTGGTGTTGCAGATTTGACTAAAGGCAATAGCAGTTCAATGTGGTTGTTGGCAAGTTAGGCTTTAACTCACTTGTCAGCATGGAATGTATGATTGAATAAGTGAATATCTTGAGCCTTGTTGGCTCTTCTGTTCAGGACTCGGTTCAGCCCTCACACATGAAGAAGGTGCTGATCCCAAGCTTGGCAACGCATTGAAAGTATATATTATATATGATAAAAACATGAGAAACACATCAATTCTGATTGATTGAAAGGAATCAATTCAGGAATTGGTTGTGTTTTCTAATTGATTGCTGTTGGATGAGTCTGATAGGTCCCCAAGACGCAGCTTGGTGACTCGCATTGCAGGCTGGTTCTGGCTGGTCATGGCAAAGCTGAAAAGGTGAGAAAACGGCAAAAAGCAAACGAGCAAATTTAAGAGTGTTGTGGCCAAGGATGGCCAGCCAATCTTTGGAAACTGTTCTTCCCATCTTTTCCCATCTTTGTGTAGGTCTCCTGCAGCGCCTGCAGCGAGGTTCTCGGCAGCTCAGCTTCGCCCAAGTGCTCAGTCACAGACTTTTTTGAGTGCTCAGTCACCCATGTCAGCTCCATATTCCGTTCGCCATTCTGTGGCGTGGCAATTATTGCTTTGACATTCTTGTCCATTCATGCCCATTCCAGGAGTGAAAGTTGGATTCTTGGTGTTTGTCTTTCGCAGCCATTTTTGGGTACAGGCCTGGCTCCGGGCTTCACGCTCCAGTGGGAGATGGGAACACTACAGCAATTCCTGAAGGATGCGGGCCTGCAGGACTTTGCAGGAGCTCTGGAAGGCCTCGGAGTCCAAACAGTCAAAGATTTGGAAGAGCTTGAGCCAGAGGACAGGGTTAAAACATGTTGGAAAGAAAGACGTTGTCAAGATTGAATTGATGAAAACTCCCGGTGTGTTTTCTTTTGTGGCTTTGTGCCTTGCACCTACCCCGCACGGCAGCTTCCAGGACTACGAAGAGATTGGCATGAAGAAGTTGCAGAAGCGGCGCTTGGAGCGCCACTTGGGCATGCTGGAAAGCGATGCTAAGCGACCACGTGTGGAGATTCAGCAGGTGACCCCAGTGCCCGCGGCAGCCGTCCCGGTGGCTCCAGTCACTGTCGCCCCAGTGGCATCTGTTGCCACTGTGGCCACACCAGTGGTGAACAGCATCGACGGGACGAAGGAGCCAACAGAGATGAAGGAGGCAAACATCCAAAAATCATTTTGCCATGACACAAAACAGCTTAGTCCACTGCAACTGCTGATTTAGATTGCGTGGTGTGACAGCTCACCGTCTGAAACCTTCTTCACACATCTCTTCCTTTAAAACAAGTGGATCCAATTGCTTTGCCATGCCGGCGAAAACACTTGTTCTCTGGCATGTTGGAGAGCCATCAACGAAAAAATTGCCTTTCTGGTGCAGGTGTCTTGCAAGTCGAGCGCAGTGGAGGATGGTGAGTGGGAAATGCCATCAGATGATGAGCTGATGCAGCACGTGAACAGCTTGGGCGAACAGGAGCTGATGTTCAGCTCGGTGAAGCTGTCGATTGTGTTTTCGATGTTTTATGTTCAATAAGCAACCTTTTTTGAATGGCAGGGTAGCATGTTCGTCAACTGAAGGACGTCATGGACATTGATATGGACATGAAGCAATTGCATCTTGCGTGGACCTCCGATGGTGAGACCATGGGTGCCCAGTTGATTGGCTTGCAGACTGATCTCCAAGATGACATGCATGTGGCAAAGATGGTGACCAACATTGAGGAGATCGTTGCACTTTGCAACAAGCTACAGCCGAAGAGTGCTGCGATGGTTCCGAAGCTGAAGGTGAACTTTGAAAAGTTGAGCCAACCTTCAAGCTGTTTCCAGGTGCTAGCGCTTCTGGGTGAGCAACAGGAGATTCGCAAATTCCTCGAGATTTTGGAGGTCCCACCGAAGACGCTAGCCATTTTGAATAAGCCTGGCCTTTTTGCGCTTGTGCACCAGCAACGGCTGTATTTGATCCTGTGGCCAGCAGCCAGCTTTCGGGATCATGCGCACCGCCGGCAGCTGATCAGTTTCATTCATTTCGTGTTGCAGCTGGCAACGGATGTCTTCTGGCTGGTGCAGCAGAGCGACTTGGATGGTGTGCAGACGGTTGGAAACTCTCTCACAGAAGCTGACACTTCCAGGACAGGCTGCCGATGGTTTTTTTTCCACAGTGGGCAGAAGGAAGTATTTGATCACGAAAGCTAGCGCTAGCTAGCTGAGTTACTCTTGCTTCAGCAAGGGGAGGGGCAGGTCTGAGTCCAGCACAGTGATTTTTCACTTGAACCCCCGGAAGCAGATGGTCATGGGCTCAAATCCTGCCAGAGCCGTCCCTTTGTAACTCTCTAGCTCAGGATCTGTTGATTTGTTGAGATGTTTTGCGACTTGCAACGGAAGCTTACATGCTTTTCGGGTGCGCAAGATGCCTCACCAGAACATTAGGATCGATATAGTTTTTTTCTGACTCGGGTCAAGCTTGTGTCGATTTGAGCCCCATCGAAAATTGTAATTTTGGATGGGGCCCAAACTTTACAGAGTCACCATCTTCTTTGGTTCAGATGTTTTACGACTTGCAACGGAAGCTTACATGTTGATCGGGTGCGCAAGATGCCTCACCAGAACATTAGGCTCGATATAGTTTTTTTCTGACTCACGTCAGCAGTGTGTGCTTTGAGCCCCATCGAAAATTCTGCTTTTGGATGGCGCCGAAGCTTTATACTGTCACCATCTTCTTTGGTTAACATGTTTTAAGCCTGGCAACGGACGATTACTTGTTGTTGGGATGGAACTCTTCCGCAAGATGCCTCACCAGAACATAGAGCTCCATAAGTTCTTTCTAAATCAGGTTAACACTGTGTCTGCGTAGTTTTGATCCCCATCAAACATTTAATTTTGGATGGGGCCCAAGATTTGCCCGGTACCAAGAGCTTCGAACAGTTTGGCAGTGGGCCCAATAGAATTCTTTGCTCCTTGGTCCAACCAAAAACACTTCTGGATAGGGCCCCAACTTTTTTCCAATACCCATGTTCTTGGCTTCACATGTTATAGGAATGCAAGCTGAAAATTACACCTCTTCTTTGAAACAATCTTGAATCCTTCCATATGGATCACTGTCGTCTACCCTTCCCTGAATGTTTCCAAGTTCAACTCCCTAGTTCCACATTCATATGACGTTTAGATTTCGTTCACCCCCTGGGCCTCAAGTGTGGGTACTGTTGTGTTTTGTACGGGTGTTGTCGTGGTAATGAACTGCCGGAGATTTTTCACACTGATCTTGCTTCGTCCCTGAGGAACATGGACATTCAAATCAGCATGAAGTCTGCAAGCGATGATGATTGTACGCTATCTTCGCATTTTCAGGCTGCACTGAAGTCGTCTGGTGCTGCAATCAGAGTTTTCAGCGGGAAGCAGCGCGCCTCTCTGAGCACCATGCAGGTTCAGCCAGCTGGTAGACACTCAAAGTCTGACACGAAGCAAGAAACAATTTTGAATTTCTTCCGCGACATCAAGGACACTCACATTGTGCATTTTGGAACAGAGTTGAAGTTGGAGGACTGCGCTGAGTTTTTGAAGGCAGTGGCACCAGACAAGTTTGAAGACGTAGAGAAGTGCCACGATGAAGCCAAGGCTGATGCGCGGCAGAAGCATCTTGACAGAGTCCATGCGATTGAAGAGAGTGTACAGCAGCAGAAGAATGATGTTTTCCGCAAGCTCAAAGAGGCCATCAAGGAGCAGTTTCTAGAGTATCATCCTCGGGAGTTCTTTGCGCTGAATGCGTCCGATGCAGAATGTGCTATTTGCCAGTCCGAGTTGCATTCCGAGTTGCTTATCTGTGACTAACCGACGACATTATTGTTGTCGCTTTGTATGATACACCAATGGTAGTAAACTAGAATTACCCAGCTACAAACTTTGGCTATGACAGCTCATTATGTAAATTGAAGTGATGACTTCCATGTTCTCACCTCAGTGGCCGTCCTCCAGTTGAGGCTGGATGCGTGGCCTTGCGCCTCCTTGCCCTGCGATCCCAGTCACATCTTCCACCATGACTGCATAAAGAGGTGGTTGGAAAGCTGTGGTGAACGCTCCTTTGCAGCAAACTGCTTCCTGCGTTACAAGTTACAACATCTTCAAACTCTTTGGTCCATTTTGTGGCAACTGAGGTCCCAGGTGCCCAAAGTGCAGGCAAGGAAATTTGCAGGGTTTGGGCCTGGAACTCGGAGTTTCAAGTAGTGCCCTGCAGGCATGAGTTTCCAAATCGACCGGTGCAAGACCTGATCTTGGCAGTGCCCTTAGAATCAGAACACTCCTAAGCCAGCAGCCAAACTTTGAGCTGTCAGAGACCAAGGACCTTGTGGACAAAAATGCCGCAACGGAGCTCTGCAGACAGCTGCCGAGCCAACCAGCGGCACACGTGCTGGCGGGCTTTTGGAATGTCATCAGCGGGCAAAGGTGCGCATGCCAATGTGTGCAGTTTCATGATGTTTCATGTGTGAAATACCATTGCATGACAATCTTTTCACTTCAGAGTTTTAGAGGTGGACGTGGCATACTTTGGACCACCTTATCATCGCCGAAGACAGCTCCAAAAATCTCAGCATCCACATTTCAACCGATCACGGTGCGACCAAGTCATCTGGACAGTTAAGACGAGGTATTGGAAGAGGCGAGGGGTTTTGGTACGCTGACCTGAAGTACCAATCGAACAGCAAGGTCTTTGGGTCGGTGCGCTTGAAAGAACTTGGGAACGACGAGGTTGATATTTGCTTCAGAGCTCCTCCTCTCATTAACCAAAGGCTTCCATGGAGCAACCCCTGTACAGTGGCCAAGGACCCGCAAGTAACTTTGCCAACCGATACCTTTACATTGGACGTCGCTATCAAGCAAGCAAAGTTGAAGATGAAGAATCTGTCAAGCATGTATGTCTTTGCAAAGGTGGCAGAGTCCAAGAAGTTGTTCGAGCAGAGAGAGATGGATTGGGCAGATTCAGTGCACCAGATGCTGATTGAGTCAGTTCAGAATACAGCTGCTTTCAATGAATGGCACAAAAAACTTGCTCCTCAGCCGTCATTTGCTCGCATTGGGAGTAGCAACGATGTAGCAGACCTCGGAAAGCTCAAGAAATTGATTCAGGAGGAAATCGGGAAAGGTGCGTTGAAAGAGCCACACTACATCAGAACGCTTCAGACCTACAAGGACCAGCTCCTTTCCAAGCTGGATGAAAGCATTTGGCAGATGTCTGAGCAGATGTTCAGCACATTGGGGCAGCAGGTGAGCTGTCAGAAGAAAAGAGAGCTGGAGGAGGATTGGAGGTGCACCCTGTTGCAGCTCGAAAGCAGTCGCAGGGATGCCTATTCCCTGGAAATTCAGAGCTTGGCGCCCGAAAATGCGATGAGTCTCACCCTCACGAAGCTGGTCTCCCGCGGATACTCTGGCAATTACAGGTTGTCTTACGAGAAGGAAGTCGAAGGGTCTCCAAAGCTCTGCTGCACCCTGCAGAACCTGACAGTCGAGAAGCAGCTATTCGAGCAGGCTGTGGCTGGCGAACATGAGTTCCAGATTGAATTGGAGACCTTTGCGGGTTCAGACTTCTCCCTTGATGTGCAGGATCCCGCAGATGTGCATATGCTCGGGTCCCTGACGCAAGACCGGGTGTTTTGGATATCTTCCCATGAGATTCCGTGTGGCGGTAAAGGGATCAAGTTTCATTGCCAAGCCAGGGGCCAACCACCCAAAGAGCTGCTGACCATCAAACGACCCGCCAGATCTGTTGCTTTCAATGAGACGCTTCGGATGTTGGCCCTGTACAATGAATCTTCCAAGGTGGTCGTAGTGTATGCATGGAACGAGGTCTTCACACACCATTCAGACTTCTGTGCCCCAATCCAGCTGGACGCCTACGTGCAAGATGCTGACCTGATCCAAATGCACTTTTTACCGGCCTCCAAGCAGCTCTGCTTCGTCCTCCGCAACAACATGGTGAAGGTCTATGAACTCATTGCAAAAACTATTCGTCCGCGTGGCTTCTCCATTCCACCACACACAAAAACATTTGTTGATTCTACAGGAGCTGCTTTGATGGTGCTTCGTCGAAAAGAGTCAGCTTGGGTCGTTGACGTTTTCCTTGTGGCTGACGGTCGTGAAGTGAAGACTCTTCCTCTTCCAGTTGCACTTTCAGAGGATGCTCCTGTGGTGGACATTCTGCGCCTCTACGGTGTAGATTTCCTGGTGGCTGTTGACGAAGCTAAGACATTGCATGGTTGGAGGTTTCATTTACAGACAGCAGAGCAAGTTTGTTCTATGGAACAACTCGGTGAGAAAGCTATGGAACCTGCAAAATCTGAATGCACAGGTGCAGCATGCTTTGACATTTTGTACCAAGTGCTGGCCAAATTCACCAATCATCCAGCTCTTGGTGGAGACTTCATGCGGCAGGTGACACGTTTGACTGTGGTTGGCCCCGCAGTTGAATCGAATGTTGGGGTTGCTGTGGAACGATATGTGGCAGGCATTGTTGGGCGGTTGAAACAAGAGACTCAGAAACCATCGTTGGATTCCTTAAAGTTGGACACTTGTCTTGCCTTGGCCATGATGACACTGTGACATAGGCATGTAAATTTCCCAGGCTCACGGAATGTTGAACTCTTCTTGCGATGGCTGCTGTTTGTTTCAGAGCACTCAGGACGTTTCCTATTGGCCTCTGAACCTCAACGAAGCTGCAGGAGATTTGATCTCAAGTCTCCAAGCTTCAGTGATCAATTTCTCCCAGTCCAAGGCTGAGTGAGTATCCACTGGTAGGACTGTGGTGCCATCTGAAAGCAGCAGAACAGCGCCTGTTGAAGCAATTCATTCATTTTGCCGAGGCTTTTGCGGAAGCTCATTTGCCTGGTGCCGCTTCAGATTGCCCGTGCAGAGAATGAGTCATTTGTGATTTTGAAAGATGGTCTGCGTGAAGATGTCAGCGACTTCAGCAGCCTCAGTGAGTTAGCAGACTTCATTTCGTTTGGCCTCTATGAGTTGGTTCTGGAAAGCAACGAGAACCCCGTAGTTGTCATCAGCAGCATGGGCAAACAATCTACTGGAAAGTCCTACATGCTGAACCATTTGGCAGGCCAGACAGACCGATCAAGAAACCAAAGAAGCCACAAGAAACGAATTTGCCACTCTCCACAAAACCAACACTGCTTTTTGCAGCCACTGTTTCTGTCAGGGACGACCTTTGACACTGCTGGGGGTCGCTGTGTTGAGCTCAGTTGGATCCGTCGTTCGGAATCGTGGGCTTTCACAGTCTTGAACGATCCTTGTGCACGGTGGTTGGCTTCTCTAAGGTACTGATGGTGTTTGGATGACAGTTCGGGAACACAGTAATGTGACCTATGTCTTGCTGGACTTTGAGGGCTTGGGGTCTTTCGAACGTTCTGCCCAAGAAGACATGCTGCTTTCAGCCGCATACTTAGACCCTGATTTAACAATAATCGGACTTCTTCCTTTTGAAACATTTCAAAATCAGTTGCCATATCACTTTTAAAGCTATACAGTACCCTGATGTTAGAGATGTCGTTGTCACTTTTTGGCTGCGCTTTAGCGCATCAGGTCTTCAATGCTGCCATTTCACACGTTTCGCTTTTCCGCACAGAGAATCGGCTGGACTGTGACACGGCGAGCATTTTCTCGCGTATGCAGCAGGGAGCCAAGCTCATTCAGGGTGATGCCGAGCTGTTCAATGGCTTTTTTCAAATTGTGGTGAAAGACGTGGTCTCTGATGCGAAGGAAGTTGCCCAGGAGTTCAAGCAGAAGATACAGCACATCATTGCACGGGACAAAGAAGACAACTTCTTTTTGCGCTTGTACAAGGGCCGTGCAGCGACCTCAGTTCTTAGCTACATCGGTTTTGTGGTCACCAGGGAATTCGCTGAACATTTGGAATTCGCGGCGCTGGTACCCTTCTTGCATTGTGTCATTTAAAGCAGCACAATGAGCAGTTCTGCGGTTCATCGTAAACCCTTCAGGTCGGCATCCTTCCCTTCCCAGCTTTGGGCCGAGCGGAGTTCTACAGGGAGTTCAACTCGCTGACAAGCAAAGTACGAGATGCGCAGGCATGTTTTGCTTTAACCCAAAACCACTTTTCCACCCAAAGACAAAACCGATTGGACAATTGCACGTTTGAACTTTTCTCGGAGCTGTTTCTGCAACCATACTAAAGATTGCGCTCCAGTGTTGGTTATCGGTCCCACGCAAAGCCATGATTCAGATTTTACCTTTGAAGGCTGAGAAACGTTGGTTTGAAAGCGGACGGCAGTATTTGCGAAACACGAAACTCCTGATGGCGAAGATTGCGATGAAAGACTGGACACCGACCGTCGCAGCCTCGGCCAGTCTCAGAACATGTCCTGTGACGCCACTGATGTGGCAATATAGCTGGCCGTTCCAAACTCGGTGTCAGTAACATGCCATGCTTGGAAAATTTGAAGGCAATTTTGTGGGGATCTATGAGTCTTTGTGCCCCTGCCCAAGGACCAAAACAAGATCAAAATGCTTCTCGCTAGCCTAGGGGAGTGCTTGGCAACAGCAGTCATGGCAGGCTGCATGGCGGTGACTGAGGACATTATTGGAGGGCCATGCCTCAAAGTTTTCGGAGCTCTGCATATTAGCTAGGTTAGGGCATGCCCATCCGCCCAATATTGAACAACCTGCCAACCCAACCCCAACACACAGAAAAAATCAAACAACCCATAACCCATAATCACCAAAAAAAAATCAAACAATCCCCAATCCATGAATCAACAAAAATAATTCTGAAACAACTCATCAACAGACAATTCATAAACAAAATTTTCAATGAACCCATCAACCAATATCATTCCATAACATTTTTCAACAAGATAATCATCTCAATAATTATCTTGAACAAAAACAATCCAATAAAATTATTCCATGAACATACCAACAGAATTATTCAATAAACCAATCAACAGAAATCTTCAACAACCAATCCCCCAAAAATTCAATCAGCCCATAAACCAAAATTTATTCAAACAGATAATCAAAATATTAATCCTAAAAATTATCTTCATTGTAAAGGGGCATGGTGTCCCTTGTAGGATATTGATATATCTAATGAGGATAAGTTTCACATGTCCCTGATAGAAAATGTGTTTTCTCATCTTTGGTGGTTTTACCGTAAGCTCTTTTGTCAAAGAAATACCCCTTCTATATCAAACATATTACAGTATGTCTTTATGGGTGTTTTCTGTCGACATCCTGAACTCAACAGCATCTATTTTCATCCCACCACTTCTTCTGCGTTGTTCTGTGGCTACTTCGCCTTTGGCGGTCTGCCAACCTTCTTCTTTGGGGTAGAAATGTGAAAATTCTCAATCATCTTGACGTCCCCGTTTCCATCATGACCATCGTCTGGCTCATCGCCATCATCATCTTCACTTTCGTTTGCGCTATCAGTCATTGGGTCTGTTCCTGCATCTCTACCTTTTTTTTTGCCTTTTTCCTTTTCTGAACCAGTTTGTTCAGAAAGGACGAAGTCTTTGCCCAACTCATTGCACCACTGCGGTCTGCAAAGCGATGGACGAGGACTAACTCCATGATAATCGGGAACACCTTCGAAGAAAGCGCAACCAAAGACTTTAAGTTTTCAACTTTGTCAATCTCCTCGTTGAAGACTTGGTCGGAAAGCTCTCGAATTCTGCTCTTGACATTGTTGCTACTGCTTTCACTCAAATTGTTGGTGTAATCCTCTAAGTCTTTGAGTGGGTATTCCTGCAACAAATCCGCGAGAGCCTTGCTTCCCGAAGTATCTGCTTTCAACTTCTCGGCGTTGCGGTTGATGGTGCCCTGAATGACTTCAAAGACATTGCTGGTTACTCCACCGTCTCTGGTTCTGGTAGAAAACGATTTCAGAAGGTCATTCAGAATTCTAATCCTCTGTGTCTTCGTCTCATACCTTTCAGTTCCTTCTGTGCCGTCATCCTTCTCCCTTTTCTTGGGCGCACCACCTTCCTGTGTGATGAGAACACACTTTGGGCTCGTAGGTGTGTTGGGGTTGTCGCTGTAATCTTCACTTTCGCTTGTAAGCATCCCACAAAGATTTTCTTCAACCTGCGGGAGTGTGCGAGATGGGATGTAACTTGTTGCGAGTGGCTTCAAAATAAACAACTTTACACACACCACTTTTTTTGCCCCCCCCGTCCTTCATGTGGAAAGCATGAGCTGACAATCCAGTCTTCACTTGCAACACATCATAGATTTCTTGAAGTGTCGTGTCTGCACACACATCCATGACTTGCGACCCACTAAGGGTTCTGACATGAAGTGGGAAAACTGGTAACCCTGACATCTTGTGGTCAGAGAAACACAGAAGGGTAGCGGGGAAATCCTGCAATCATTTGAGCATTGACAATCGCCCAACATGTCATGCGCCAAACATCAGACCCGCAAAAAAACACATGCCATGAAACCTCCAAACCAACATGACCGCCATGAAACCACATGACATGAACATCAACCAGAACCCAACACAACACAAAAACAAATGACATGAACCATTGTCCAAAAAGAACAACTTGTCATGAAACCACATGAACACAACCAAACCACGTGACATGTCTCAACCCTACTATCTACATATCTCTAAGGATAGCCATGCCCATCCGCCCTATACATATATCTATTCATATACTTGTATCCTGCCATGTGTGTGGGGGTTGTTGCTGTATATATAGTTCTGGCTGGGGTCAACAATATACATATATAGTAATAATATATATGTATGTGGTTGGGTGTGTGTTTGGGTGGGTGGGGTGGTGAGAAAATCAGTTTAATAACGCGTATGTATCATCTGTTTTTTCAATCCCGTAGTAGTCTAATGTCATCTGTTTAGGTTGTTTGATTTTCCCTGCAACTATCATGTCAAAATATTGTTTGCGTTTGCTGTCGTAATCGTCCTTTGGGCGTCCGATTTGTTTTTTTTTTTTTCAAACGCTTTGCTCACTTCCTCTTTGACTTCTTCCTGAGTTTTTGCATCCTTGCTGTCCAGTTTCTCCATGATTTTTTGAAGGGTGTCTGCAATTCCTTTGGTCTGTTTGTTCAACTTGTTCAGTTTGGTTATCATTTCAATAGTTTTGTCAGTATTATCGGTATCAGACATTATATATATACAATAATTTAGAAAATTACTTATTTTTCAAAAAAATATTTTATTTTTATTAAATATTTATTTGTGAAAAGTGATTTGATGAAAATTTACTCTTTAAGTGTGTTTAAACCATGTCATTCATATTTATTTCTTTATTCCTTGGAGTTCCCATGACATCACTTATCATTCTATTAGTGCTTTCAACTTTTTTGTCTTCAGGGGTGACTTGACGATTCCACGAAAAGCTGATGCTGTGGTCTTCGCTTTCTAAAACTATTTCACCGTTATCATCTCTACTCACATTCATAGTCTTATCGTTTTTACTGATTTTGAAGCTACACGGATTGCATTTACATTTTATACCTTTGGGGTTAATTTCAATTTCATTTCTCAGTTGCAACTTTCCCGAACAGATAGGACAATCAAAGGTAATAAATTTACTTGATAGTGTTTGTTCCTTATTCAGATTTATTGTTGTGGGTTCATCATCTGAAAGTTCAAAATCTTCGGGGATTGGTTGCTTTCAAAACTTACTTTTTGGTTTTTGTTTCGGTTTTGGTGACATTTCTATTTATAGAATATTTTATATAGTAAATTACTACTTTTATAAATTCAAAAAGTATGATACAGAATTGTTTGACTTTACTATTCTTTATCACAGGGGATTGATTGTTGTTTGCAACTCTGTTTTCTATCAAGTCTATTGCATCCAGATATTCATCCATTTCATGCGTCATATTATTATTAGATAATATTTTCGCTACAATCTAATAATAGAAAGCTATAGAGACGAGCCGAGGGGTGTGGGGAGAACCTCAAAAGTGCTTTATGGGAACATTTTTATGCACAGAGATTATGGGTGCTGTGCTTCTCTGAAACTAATTACCTCTTATGGGGGCAAAATGACAACCTGTCCGTAATCTTACCATTTTACCTGACCCCATGTCAAAGGCAAAATGATATGTCATATTACAATATATATTACAAAAATATTTTCTAAATATTCCGAAAATTGAGCCCATCAATGTAAAACAGTATGAATTCAAACAATCCCCATACCCACAAGCAGATAAGTTGCCTTTTAGGTCAATTATTGTTAGCGCATCACAGGGCGGGAAAGGTATTTTGATTCAAAACTTAGTTTTAAAAATTACAGGGGATGCTTTGAGAGAATATACGTTGTGAGTCCAACTGCTCACATTGACGAAGCTTACAAAGAAATAATCCGATAGAGAAAGAACTCAAAGTGGATAATAAAAAAGAACAGTATCTGTTCGACGAATACAACCCTGAAAGTTTATCGCATATCATTGACACACAACATAAGGTGATAGAATAAATAAAAATAAAAATTAAAAGAAACAACTTTTCAGTTGCCTATTGATTATTGACGATTTTGCAGAAGACAAGTCGTTTATGAGATATTCAAAAATCCTCCATGGTTTATATACAAAATCAAGACACTTTGGATTGTCAGTAATCACTGCATCTCAAAAGTATAATGCACTTGCTCCTATAGTTCGTTTAAACACATCGTCGCTATATATTTTCAAATTAAAAAATATGGCAGAAGTTGATGCATTTGTTCAAGAACAATCCGCACTGGTTGATAAGAAAACCGTTTATGACATATACAAACTGGCAACAGAAGAACCCTATTCATTTCTATTTGTAAAGTTAAGGGAGAGCGATTTGAATAAAATATTTATGGTTCGGTTTCAAAAAGAGATACATATTAATCAATAATATTACTATTTAATATTATTAAATTAATGAATAACTACATAAATTCATAGCAGGTAGTTTATACATAATCTTATCGCTTTTCTTGTCTTCTATTTCCTTCAGTTTATTAGATATTTCTTTTATTGCTTTTATCTGAAGCCTGTCTATATTACTGATGTCTAAATCTTCTTCGTTTATGTTGCTGATTTCATCCATACAATTATTTTTAACCGTAGATTGTTTATTACCCATTATATTTTTGTTATACATTTTAATTTTCTGCTTTTGCTTTTGGCTTTTTCTTTCCTTTCAATTCCTTTATTTCTTCCATCATTTCAAACATTGTTGCTTCTAAATGCTCTATTTTTGATTGTTGTTGTTGAACGCATTCCCACAACATTGTATTTGATTTTACATAATTCAAACTCTTAATACCATCAACTTCACATACTACATTTTGAATTTCAGTTGGCACATTTTCTTCAATAGTTTCAGCAATAAACCCTATATGGTTTTTATAAATATTTGCTTCTTTTTCTTTATTCAATTTAAAAGTTTTTGGTTTGATGTTTTTTACAATGCTTGTAAAATCATACTCTGCTTCTTTAATATCATACTTTACCTTTTCTGAACTTGTATCGATAAGGTCACCTTCTAAGGTATAAGGTGCTGGAACAGAAACTTTTGATGGTGTAACAAAAAGTCTTACGCTACCATGAGCATAAAATCTTATGTCCCCGTTAGGGTCTTCATTGTATAACTTGAAATGATTAACACCTGCTGCAGTATTTTCATTAAATATATAACTATTCTTACCAGTTTCTTTATGAAAATATGCCTTTTTGTCTTGATTGACATATATATCTTTTGAAAAATTAACATCTTCATCTGCTTTTCTGTATCTCATATATTCTGCTAAACCGTCATCTGTTGTATTACTGCCTTGAAAAACCATATCAGCACCATAATTTCTATTGTAAAAATAATCTCCGTAAATATATTGAGATGACAACGCCCTACCTGTTGAAACATCAATAATATTTTTAGTGCCGTCTAATGTAAAGAAATTAACACCGCCCCTTTTAAATACTACATTAGTAGGAGTGGCACTATCAATCACATCAAACTTACCACTTTCAGCAAGTAATGATATACCTGTATTTACTTCTACATTACCATTTCTAAAATACCTAAAATCTATTGTGTTCCTTCTAAAACTGACATCAACATTACCGATACTATCATAAGTGTTTGATTTAGCACCTTTTGTTAGTTCCACTGCTTGTAGCGTTCCTTCAAACTTCATGTATTCAACATCACCCCTTTTAAAGACTAAATCAACATCAGTAGCATTTTTTGTATTGATGACATCAGTTTGTAATTCAGTATGACACACAACATCTACATTAAAATACGCCTGTGTTGTTGATAATTGAAACTTTAAGTGTTGAGGAAACGGACTACCACCAACATAAAACCGATTTAATCCACCAGAAGCAAAAATACAATAATCATAACCAGTATTGCCACTTCCTATATTGATAGAACGGATATAACCTTTACCAGTTCCTAAAACAACTGTCCCTCCAAGGACTAATTCTATACCTGAAAGAAAATAAGCAGAACCATTAACCGTTAAGTTAAAACTTCCAAATTGAGCCCCAGCACCTATGACTAAATCGCCTTCTATTGTTTGTAATGTCTCACCTGTACATTTAACACAGTTTGAAGTATCACCACCTGTTGCTAAATTAGTGGGTTGATTAAATTGAATTTGTCCGTCAGTCAGAGTTATGTAATTAATGCCTGCTCTTTGAATTACTAAATTAGATGATGGTTTTGATGATATTTCATTTATAGTCGCTCCATCTGCTGATAATGATATACCACTGTTTAAATCTACTGTATTATTTCTTAAATAAAAGAAATCAACACTGTTTCTTCTAAATGTAGCATCCACATTACCCATAGTATTGTATGTATCACTTCTTAATCCTCTTGGTAGTTCTACCATTGATAAAGCACCTCCTAACTTAATGTATTCAACATTAGTTTTTCTAAATGAAACATCAACAGTATCATTATTAAAAGAATTGAAGATACTTCCTTGAAATTGACCCACGCATAACACATTACCTCTTGCTAATACTTTATCCTTATCAATCAAAAAATCTTCATCATTACCACAATAAAATTGGTGTTCTCCTGTAGTATCACAGTAATGTCTGATATGATTTGTTGCTACAGGATTGATTATATATCTGGTTGCACTTCCAAATATTAAATTTGTATTCAGTGCTAAATACATACCTTGTGTATGAACTTGTCCGTTCACTGTTAATTCATATCCTGTTGTTGTATCACCATTGATTGAAACTGTGCCGTCTATTCTTTGGTCTGCTTCACCTGTTTTCTTAACTAAATTGCTTACATCAATGCTTATGTTTGTAGGTTGGTTGAATTGAATTTGACCGTCCGTTAAAGTTATGTAATCAACACCACCTCTCTTAATAAATAAATCTAATGGTGCTATTGTGCCTATTTCTTGGGTTGTTAGGTTAGATTGCCTCCGCACTGTATTAACTTACTTGCTACTAATTTACTTGCTGAAGCATCATATTGTAAGTAAGTATCGTTGTTGCTTTGAAAAAGTATATTATTTAAATTTAGTGCGTTAAATGTATTTGTCTGAATATTTGAACCTTTGATGTATCCCGTTGAGTCTAATGAAGCGACTAAATGATTTCCTAAAACCTGAGCGTCTGCATTGACATAAAAATCTTTATCAGAAGATACTGCATTTATGATAATCTTTGATGTTCCTCCCACACTTCCTATATCTAATGTTCCTTCCATATTTTGAGGATTATTTATATTCAGTTTTGTATTCAATAAATTATCAGTTTCAGTCTTATCGTAGTAATTTGTTAAATCAGCACCACCCCCTCCTCCTCCTCCATTGATGATTGCTGTATTTACAAACTCTTCAGTAGCAAGGTTTGATGAACCAGTGTTCAATAATTTTATGAATTCATTTCCTATAAAAGATACATGTCCATCCAATGATAAACTCATTAATTTATATTATAAAATTAGAAAATATTTAATTATCGTTTCTTGGGTATTGACATGAACATGTTTTGACAAACTTTATTATATCTTTCTTGTTTTTTTTTGTAGCATTTGCTCTTGTAATAGTTGGTAATGTTGATAGAATGCATTCACTGGATTGGTTGGCTGTGGTGGAACACCTTGTGCCCCAGCGCTTCGTGGTTTCAGAATTTGATTTTTAACCGGTTTTGATAAAGGTCTATCTTCTTCTTCGCTTTCAGAATAATAAACTTCTGTGGCTGGTTTTTGTTGGATTGTTGCTTTAGTTTTAGTTTTTGCTTTGGGCTTTGCTTGTTTCTTTACTGGCGGTGGTTCTGGTGAGCATTTATGACTGTAGCGTAGATTTTTATATGTCATTTGACGGCTACAATCTGGGCAGAATACTAAATCATTTGGTTTTGGCTTTGCTTTAGGTTTGGGTTTTGTTGGTTCTTCTTCTTTAGGTTGTTCTTTAGGTTCTTCTTGATTGCTTTGTTCTTCATTTGTTTGGACAACTTCATTTTGTATTTCTTCACCGTCATCATCATCATACTCTGCATCTTTAGTTTCTTCAATTGCCGGTAGTTCTTTAGTTTCTTCATTTAAATCTATCACCTTCACTGACATTATATATATGTGGATATAGTTTTTCTTAATATTTTCTTAATTAAGAATATATTAAGAAAACATACTCTTGTGGGTTGGTCTGGTTTTGTAGGTATTGTTGGTGTTCCTTTATGTATCTTTTTAGTAAGCTGGAGTGCTTAAGAGCAGGGCGAACTGCACCGGTATATCACATAGGTTCATAACTGTTCCTGACTCATTTGTACTTTTAAAATCTAATTTCTTCAAATTCCTTCCGCCAACATTGACAAAGTCCTCATGGTGAGGAGCTTGATTATCATTAATTATCCCACCCAATTGTTCGGTTACAAGCACCTTCTTTATTATTGATGATGAATATGCATTTGGAGCACTATATCTGTAATCCGATAAAGCATTAGAAGTTATGAAAATATAACGAAAGGGCACAAGGTTCAGATAGGATGAAGTCCATACGGCTATTGGAGATGTTGGGACAAAATTACTCAATAGATAATTTATTGAAACCGGATTTCTGTTGTCATAATTTGATTGTCCTGTATCCCACCCACCATTTACATAATTTTGTAATTCTTCGTCAGTAGGTATTTTTTAGCACGGCGCTCTAACACGTTTTTGGGGGGTCTCTTTAGAGGCTTATTGTTACCTTAAAACTGGGATATTGTAACCTTAACTTTGGGCAATTGTAACCTTAAAATTTGGCAATTGTAACCTTAAAATTGGGCAATTGTAACCTTAAAATTTGGCAATTGTAACCTTAAAATTGGGCAATTGTAACCTTAAAATTTGGCAATTGTAACCTTAAATTTGGGCAATTGTAACCTTAAAATGGTGCAAGGCAACCCGTCTTTTATTTTTATCTCTACTGTTCTTGTTGCACTACTACAAGCATAAACAAATATACCACCTGCTGATAAATCTGTAGTGTTATTGTTCATTCCTTCTACCATATCAAAACATAACTGCTCAGCAAAATATATCTTATTACCTAAATAATAACGAAAGTTCTTAACCAAGGGGTCACCATTGAACACCATAACATACACATATTCATAGAAATTTATCTCTGTTGTTTTACACACAGCGGGGACAGAAATATCTGTTACGTAGAGTTTTGTATCATCGGGGAGTTCAAGACTTTCATTGAGTTCTATTGAAAAGTCCGCTGAAGACTTTGACTGAGCTGTTCTATATTTACTATCTACAAAAATCTATTACTCATGATTATATCTATTATTAGAAATTATTTTTTATCAAACATTAATATAAAAATAAATCATTGGATTTGTAACAGGAGTAGGAAGAATAGCAATGACTAATGCATTGAGACAGGTGGGAAGGCAGTTTGGGAGAGAGGTTGTTCAGAGAATTATGGGAGGTGAAGCAATAGAAAACGTATTAACGAGAGAAGAGATGAGATTACTCGCAAAAATAATAGGTAGAGTAGCATTTGATGAATTAATGCATCAAGGAAGAGAAGAGTTGATGAACAACACAGACAAGCAACAAAGAGACTTAGATGAGAAGATGAACAACTTTGCAAGAAATCTTAATGAGCAATTCAGACAAAATACAACACTGTATAAAGAAGAAAGGAACATAGCCAACAAAGAAGCAACAGAAGACAGACAGGGATTGACAAATGCATACAGAAGCCCATCGGGATTATATAAGACAGGCAAGACACTTTATATATCAGGAACGGATGGAAAAGATGGAAGTATAAACAGAGACATTTTAGATGATTTATTAAGGTTACCTACCAGAAATGCACACAACACCGAAAAGTATAAAGATGTGATGAATGAACTCAAGAAATCACCAGAAATAACACGTTTGGTATCACATTCCCTCGGAAGTGCGGTAGTGAAAGAAAGCAATGAAGAACAATCTAACAGATTTGCAACTACCACCTATGCAACACCAGCCATCAAACCAAAAAGAAAAGGAAAACAAATTCCTAAAAGATTGGATTTTAGAAACCACGGAGACATTGTAAGTATTTTGGATGGGTATTCGATAACTTCAGACTTTAGTGATTTCAATCCTATTATTGCACACACCTATAAAATTTTTGAAGGTCAAGGCATGTGGCATATCCGCCCTTCTACTTCAACAAGCATTGGATTTAACCCTAATTCACCTATACAACAATAATCAAATAAATAAATATATATTTATACTATTATATATAGTTTATGTTCTTTACATGTTGTCAATCAAAAAGCGAAACTGACATGCTTAAAGAAAGGACAGAAGAAATGAAAAAGCAAATAAACAATATCTATGAAATACTAGAATTTTTGACCAATGAAAGTAAAAAGAACAATCTAAATGAAAGTAATGATGATGAACAAAAGGATATACAACAACCAAACAGTTCAACCAGATTTTTTTATTCAAAAACCATAGGAATTACAGAAAAACCGATAAGGCGAGAAAAGAACCAGCGAAGGAATATGAACAGATTAAAAAGTTAGTAGAAGAAAGTGTAGAAGAGAATCTTATAAAAAATGTTGAGTATAATAAACCTTCAAAAAACATTAAGTTAATTGCTCACCAAAAAAATATTATAAAATCCAGAAAATAAAAATCTATACCAACATATATAAGTAATGGATAATATCATAGCCGAGTCAGAGGATGTTCAAGGCATCCCAGAGTTAAATTTCGGAATTCCACAAACCGCCCAATTTGTAACAGAAAGGCGTCAGCAAAACTGGTTTCCCTCAGGGTCTTCAATTTATCCGCCCAAAGATAATAAGAACATAAGATTTTACATTTCAGGAGATGCAAACCAATATTTAGATTTGAGTTCAGTCAGATTATTTGCAACCATTGAAAATAGAAATGGTGATAGGGCAAAGTTTTTGCGACCATTGGGTGGGTTACACAGTTTCTTTTATCGTTATACCGCATCAGTTAGTGGTCAGATTGTTCAAGATATTGTAGAGTACAACCGTCATTGTGAGCTATTTAAGAGTTTCAAAAGTAAAGATGTTAATCAAATGGACGACATTGAAAGTTCCGCTAATCCAAGCTGGGACGATGATTATCATAAATACGCTAATGGCTTAGATAACTTTTTGCAAATCAATGATGCAGGAACTGGAACAAATTATTATCCAAATGGCGACCACAACGAATGGGGTAGAATTGATTACCGACCAACAAGACACACTATTTCAGGAATTTCGGGGGCTAATGGAAAAGTAAGACTGGCTCATAAAATGTTTTGTGGATTGATGGAGTCTAACTACTATCTGCCATTACGAGTAGCACCTTTAGAATTACAGTTTCAAATAGTATCAGATGGAAACGAACCAATTATTGTTCCACAAGGTGATGCACAAACTAACCCTACAACAGAAACAGACAGACAAGGCTACTACTTTCAAGGTGGAAATACTGCAACGGGTGATGACTGGGTTATAACACAAGTATTTTTGAGAGGAGAAACAGTAAATTTAGATAATACCGTGGATAATTCTATAACATCTGCGTTGCTATCAGCAACAAGCCTTAAAATGGTAATACCACAATACCACACCATAACTCAAACATTCAATGGTGGAGGTGGAGAAATTAATATGAATATTGTGAAGTCTGCTTCAAAATTATCACATGCATTTATCACACTTTACCGCACACCACAGATTGGAACAAGATATGGATATTTCAGACCATCTAATTATCTGTATAAACGATGGAACTATTTTTATAACCCCATGATTAACAGTGAAATTAATGACGGAGGAGACCCCGATAATAACCCTTAAGAAGTAGGGCAAGGTTTTGCAGACAGCACCCGAGCATTGAGTTGTCAATTACAAGTATCTTCAAAAAAGTATCCCGAAAAGGAATGTGAAAGTTTGAGTGAAGCATGGTATTTCTTACGACGAACTTTGAACCTATTCAATCCAGACCAGAATTCAATAAATATTTCATACAAGCAATATTGTGAAAACAGATTCTGTTTGGGTATCTCGTTTGAAAAAATGCCATCCGTCAATTTTACAGGAACTAATACAAAATGGGAAGCTTAATCACTTTTAAAATCAAAGGGACTGAGGGAGCACTTGCACCAACTGAACAAATCAATGAGATATTTGTGCATTTAGTTAGTGAATCCATTTTAGAATTAAGAAGTGATGGTGCATTAGTTTATGACTAATTTTGAGTGAATTAGAACAAATATA
Source organism: Cladocopium goreaui (assembly GCA_947184155.2). Taxonomy (NCBI): domain Eukaryota; class Dinophyceae; order Suessiales; family Symbiodiniaceae; genus Cladocopium; species Cladocopium goreaui. The sequence goes on along the minus strand of CAMXCT020005979.1, from coordinate 322,057 downwards.
TTATTTTCTAATACAATAATATAAATGTTCAAGAAGTAAAAGATTGTTGGCAAAATTTGGGATGGAGAATACGCAATTTAACTATAGAAGGGAAATGAACAAAAGCAACAAAAAAAGTGATATGCACGGTTTGTTCAAACATAAGGATACTACCTATGTAAAATGGTTGAAGGAACAATTAGACAGAAACGAGACAAGAGAAAAATTAATACTTTATCAAAATGACATAAGACAAGCTAATGACAGAGTAAATTATCAGAACTCAGTTGATAGAATGATGAGTCAAGTTCAAAGAGATAATTTACCATACAATAGTCTGGAACAATTGCAGAGAGAAAGAAATCAATTTAGCAGTTTAAGATTTGCATGATTAATATTATTATCTAAATAATATTATATCATGGCAACAGCAAAATTAGAAAATGTGAATAATTTTTCTAATATTGGATTAAGAAGGAGACCGACATATGAAGAAGTAATAGGCTTACTGGATGAAAACAAAACATTAGTGGGTAAGCTTCCAAACAGAGATGCTACATGCTTTCGTAATTCAAATGAAGGAAGTTTTTTTGATGGAGTGGAGCAAATGGAGGCTTTAAAAGATGAAGAAGCAAGATTATTATTAAGACAAATGGGCGACATATTGTTAAGACAAAATGTGAGAACAGCAGGGAAAACATTTCATGCAGAAAAAGCCAGACAAATGCCATTACAAGCACCCAATATATTTTCAGCAAATCAGCCCATGCAAGTTGATGAAGAAGGGAACGCAACACCAGCACCACCAGCACCAACACAAATACCACTAACAACAAGATTGCAACAAGCATCACAACTCGGAACAGAATTAGCACAAAGAATGCAAACATCAATGAAAAGAAAAGAAGAAACAGCAGTAAACCATAGAGGAGAAGTATTTAAACAGACCAAACCATCAATCATGGAAGAAACAATGATGCCACCGTTATCAAAACCAAGAAGTTTTGTGCCAATAAGACCAGCAAATTTTAACATAGCTACCGAAGATGAAACAAATGAAACTGACATGAAACAAAGCAGAGCAAAGAAAATAGTAAAAGACAAACAAACCAAATCCAAAGAAAGACAAGCATCCATAGCAAATTCCACAATACCAGCATCAAGCAACCAAGCACCTATTCCCGTTGTAGAAATAATGGATGTGAGTTCAAGTTCTAAAAGAGCTATACCAGAAACAAGAATAGAACCAAGAGGTAAAGCACGACGACCAAAAATGCACAAAGCAGGAACGGAAAGAGGCGATGGAACTAAAAGAGATGGAAGCGAACCAGAAGACACAACATCAAGAAAGAAGAGAAACAAGAAAACAGATTTAGGTTTAGGAATGGGAGAGGAAGCAGATGATGAAGATGAAGAACCAAAAGGAGACAACAGAAGAAAAACAATTCAAAAACCATTACCACCTTACAAAATAGGAATTCAAAGATTAAGAGAAGAAATTGTGAATGCAAATAACAAGGGAATGATTACCAAAGAAGAATACAACAGGTTCAGCACTTTGTATAAAAACTTCATATCAGCAAAGGGCAACCAAAGCAGAAAATCGCAAATAATAAAAGATGCAAGAGATGTATATAGATAAGTTCTATTTACAAAATTGAAGGATGCTTTCAAAAATCAATCATGATAATATTTGATTTTTGAAACTTTTTTTTTTTGTAAAATAGTATTTAAAGAAAATTTTTATATAGTATTATATAATAATATGGCTTTACAACCCGAAGATATGACATTAGAAGAAATTAAGGAACAATTAGCATTGTATAACAGACTATATTACCAGAAAAGAAGACACGAAAAAGACTTTATGGAAACAAAAAGGGCAAGTGCAATCAGACACCACAGAAGGAAGAAGTTAGATAAAATGGTAGAAAATGGCGAAATTGATTTGAAGGAAATTGATTATGACACTATAAAAGATACCGAAGTAAAAGCAACAAAACCCACAAAATATAAAAACATCAAATTTAAATTATTGACTACTGATTAGATTAAAAGTTATTAATTAAAATATCAAGGTTTTAATTAATATTTTTTTTTGTATATTTTGCTCATTTTGAAGCCCATCCCCCACCTCTGGGGATTGGAATCCCCCACCAATGGGGATACCAATCCCAGAACCTGAAATTTTGAGAAAAATATTCAGAAATTTTACTATAAAAATACTTCTTGTAACAACTATTTAAAGAAATATATATATATATATAAATATGGTGAGTATGTGCTGTGAGAACTGTAGGACTGGGAACTTAAATCAAATGTATTCGACAAAATGTTATTAAATGAGCATTGTGTAAATATTGGTTAGTATTTAGGTTGTGATGATTGCGTTAAAATGAATGCTATATTAAATGACCCTATATATAAAACACTTGACCCTGAACAACAACATTTTTTTAAGGTAGTTAATTTGTTTAAGTTTCCAGAATATGAGGAGTTAAAACATATTTTCCAAAACTACCCCGAAACAAGTAAACCAATAAAACATTTGAAAGACATGACAAGCAGAATATTAAAATACAAAAGGAATTATTCAATTATAAAAGAATTCTACAACAATTTGTTTTTAGATGATGCCTTTGAAGATTTTATTTTAAATAAATCATCCATTTTGATTACATATGAATGTGATATAATTTTATTTGAACAAATTTTACCTACTATTATTGTGTATCTCTTACATCATTACAGCAATAACAAAACAAAATATAACGAGCATTTTTTCCATTTTTGTAATATTGATGGACTTAATGAACATTATGATTTTGTTCGAATGTTAGTGCCAAGAATGAAAGAACAACAAGATGATGAAGATTAAATTAATATCTCAAACATAAATATCACCTTTATTAATATGGCAAATGTTAATAAAGATGAGATAATAAAAACATATCTATTTTGATAGGGCAGGTTTTGGGTCAGTACCCACAACTTATAAAGATGCTAAAGCAAAAGAACCAAGTATTACTTTAAATGATGTTAAGGAATGGTTTAGAAAAAATGTAGAAGTAAAAAAGAAACAAAGAGGTATAAATTCTTTTGTTGCTCCGCATAATAATTATACTATACATATCAAATTGACATATTATTTATATCAAAGAAGGATTTAAAAGCTAAGCAACGATTTAGAGGTGGGTTAGTCTGCATTGATGTTTTGAGGAAATACGCTGTGGTAGTTCCAGTAAGGAGGAAAGAGACAGGCAGTGTCATTAAAGGAACAAAAGAGGCAATACAAAAAATGGGTGAGAAACCACAAATTATATACACAGATGATGAGAAAGCAATAGCCAGTAGTGAGTTTAAGCAATATGTTGAAGAAGAAGGCATAGAACTTTACAGAACAAGAAATCACCCCGCCTTTGCTGAAAGATTTATTAGAACCTTTAAGGATATGCTTTTCAAGAGAATTGAAGCTGATGAAAAACAAGGTAAAAGAAATATTCAATGGACAGATTATATTTTAGAAATAATGCTTACATACAATGATAAAATGGTGCATTCCGCAATCAATATGACACCAAAAGAGGCAAGGAAGAAAGAAAATGAACTCAAAGCAAGAGTTAATGTAGCAATGAAGGCCAGGAAGGATAAAATATATCCTGAAATTACTGTGGGAAGTAAAGTAAAGATTATAAGAAAAAAGGCAATAACAGAAAAGGAACGGACAAGCAATTTTTTGAAGGGTGAATATACAGTAGAAGAGATTACCAAATCATTAGGACAAACTTATATCAAAATGGCTGACTACCCCAGAAAATTAATGCGGCATGTGTTGCTGAAAGTTTGAAGATAGGAAATTGAAAATAAAAATATTTCCTGTAAAAAACTACTTAAAGAAATATTTTGCATATATAATGGTGAGTGATAGTGAGAGTGAATTCAGTCAATACAGTGATACAGAAAGAGAAGGTATTGACGCAAAGAATATCATTAAGAATAAGTTTATGTCTCAGACATGTTTAGATTGTTGTAAGACGAAGTCCTTGATTAAGCAGGGTTTTGTAAGTGATGTGAAAATTGTTCTAATGTATCAAATACTATTGACAAAATGAACAATAGAGATGTTGATATTGATATTAGAAACCCACATGTTGATGAAGACATAGAAATTTACATTTTCACTTTGATTAATAATTTTCCTGATGCTGTTGATGTATTAGATATCATTTTTGATTTTCAGGATGTTGAAAACACATATATCAATATGATAAAAAGCTTATACTATGAGGCGTTTAAAGAAGAGGACTTATACTATACAGAAATTGATGTTCAAAAAGCTGTCTTGAATGACAACTTGAATGTTTCAAAACTAAAATGGGCATTTTATAGAATATTAAACTGGAGAAGGTGGTTTCACGAACCAATAGGCAATAACATATATAATGAAAAAAAACTATTGACAAAATTAAAAGAAGAATTGAAGATGATGTATTGAGACATTTGTAAAAGACTAATCCATAATCCCTACAATTAAATTCTTAATTGTAAGGTTTATGTTTTTCAAACATATTTAGTTTTAAAAATATTTCCTTTGAAAAACTACTGAAAGAAATATTACCTAATATATATATATATACATTGTTATATGAATAAGTTTGTTGAAAGAAACATCTCGGAACTGAAAAAGCTAAAACGCAAACAAATAAATGACAAAACCACTCAAGCAAATAAAAAGAGAATTGATGAAATCATAAGACTATACACTGAAAGGAAGCTTTCAAATGTAGCAACCGCAGAAAATTATATCGAAGGCTTAACTTCCACCAATAAAAAAGTTTAGGACAAAACGTTTCAAAAATATAAAGATAATATCAGTAAATTGAAGGACACAAAACCACTGAAAGAAAGAAGGGCAGAAGCAAAGAAAAAGAAGGAAAAGAAAACTTATTTTGTAGATTTTATCCTATATGAATATTTCAAAGGTGATTTGAAAAAAGCAATATTAAACAAAAACCCTCTTTCACATATCAAGGCATTCATTTTTTCACAGTTGATTTTGAAATAACAACAGCCACCGTAGAAGCGCCTAATTTTCCAAAAGAATGGATAGGTAAGATAATTTTTAGGTGGACAGATTTTGAGAATTGGGGAAGGGTTGAACATGAAGATAAAGAGTGGAAAGAAGTAATTGAACTGATGAGCACTGATGAGGAATTTGATAGCACAATTAAGCATTTGACAGCACATTATGATGACCTTGGATGTATTAAAATTAGAAAGGTAGAATTAGTGAATAAAAAAGGTGAGCACTTCAACATCATGACAGAGAACCTAACTGATGCAGAAAATGTTAGTATCTATCATAGGTATATTAACACCCCTATTCAAATGGAAGCACCGACCATTAAGGAAGCAATACAGAAAGGACACTATCAAAAAAATATGTGTTGGGTAAATGCATTGACAGATTTTTATGGTGAAACACTTATGAGTGAAAGAACTAAAAAAAGACTAACAGCTGAAAGAATAATAGAACTGATTGATAAGAAAGACTTTTATGAAAAGGGGGCATCAATCACAGATATGCAAAAAGTCTTTGAAGAATACAATATCCAAGTCAGAATATTCATTTCTTTTAAACCATTTGATATATCAATATGACCCACCAAAAAGAAATCATCATATCATAAAACTTTTTACGCAATGGTTAAGCACAGTCATATTTATGTATTAAACCATGACCTTAAACGCATCCAACAAAAGCAAATATGCGAAATTCCAATAGTCAAGGCAACCACTGACTACTACATGAATGAGAAAGAAGAACCATGTAAATTTAAAATGATAAAACATATTGATGACATACTTAAGATTGAAGTTGGAGAGGATGAAAAAGAAGTAAACATGGTTATGGAGGATAACAGTTTAACAAAAGCCTTCTTTGACTCAATCAATAGCGGTTATGAACCAGAAATCATACACCAAGCAGGGATTATAACAAACATTAAGTTAGATTTTAACAATGTAAGGTATGTAATCAAAACACAAAATTTGTTGAAAGATTCATGTGATGGATGTATCACACTTAATGATGAGAAAACATATAATAATATGAACGTAGCATTCTTTAATTTTAACAAAGCTTTATTTAATCCATTGCATACATCCTTTTACAATGATATTGATATGAACATATTCAAGGAAGCAGGGACTATTGTTCCATCAGGGTTGATTTCTAAAGCTTACTTTACATAGATGCACTGAGTTAGATGTAAGCAAAGCATTTAAACATGCATATGTCAGCATAAATGAAATTCCAGTTTTTACACAGTTTGATTTATGGAAGCAGTATGATGAGAGCATTGATATTGAAAAATTGCATGATTTGACTTTATATTATGTTGATATATTGTGGGGCAGTATTTCTGAAGGGGCAGCTAAGGGAATTGAACAGATTAGGCAGGATAAACTCAGAATTATGAGTGCAGAAGATGTTGATAAATTCATTGATGAATACGCTTTACCAGCACAAACTCAAATGATGTTTAACAAAAGAATGTGTTTAGTTTATGGGGTGTTTTTGAAGGATTTTGTTAAGAAAGATACACACACACACACATTTAAGTTCAAAAAGTGGGAAGGGATGGGGATGGGGGAAATGGGAAGGCATATTAAAATCATTGCATACAAAGAGCCATCAAGGATTCATAAAGTTGATTATCAGCTTACCGTAGATGAATTGAATGCAATGACTATCAGTGATGATTTTGAAATAGATAAAGGTGTTAAACAACTCATTCCTAATGTCAATTTTGGTTTATTGGAAAAGGGAGGCTCTACTTCTCAAAAGAGTTTAGCTTTCAAAAATTTAAGTAAAGCATTAGCATTTCAATCAGAATACGGTGGCAAACTTAACAGATTAAGTGATGTAGAGATGTTGGATGAATACGGTGAGCAATTAACAGGAAAAAGTAATGACTACTACATATTGATTTTGAAGGATAAGGCAGAATTAAAGAATGGGTTTAAATACATTAAAGAACTATTATTGCAACATCATAATTGTAAAATGCAACAAGCTTTCTACAAACTGATTAAAAATAACGTTCATGTGCATAGTGTCAAGACTGATGCATTTGTAATTGACACATTCAATGTAGAAAGAGCAAAGGGGCTTTTAGATTTTCACGATGATGTGGGAGGGTGGAGAGTAAGCAAAGAAGGAGAAGACATAAAATTACCAACTACAAAATATGAAATTGTTGAGAATGATAAGGTAGATATACCAGTGTATGAATGCAAAAAACTAATGATAAAAGATGAATATGATACAGATGATATTATTGATACACATATTGTTAAAAACAATCCGGTAATGATTTTAGGGCTTTTTGCAGGAACAGGCAAGAGCTATATTTGTCAAAGAATGGTAGAAAGAAATTATAATGTTGTCTTTGTTTGTCCCACTAATAGGCTTCTACAATCCTTTGAAGGTCATGCCATGACAATTAATAAGTTTTTTGGTATTAGCTTTGGTGATGTAAAGTTAGAACCATATGATTATAGTTATGATGATGTCATAGTATTTGATGAAGTATATTTTAGTAGTTTAAGCACTTACTGGAAAATAAAGCAATTTACCGAAGAGAATAAGCACAACAAAATTATTATTGCAACAGGTGACGCTAAACAACTAAAACCAGTGCAAGAACTGACTAATACACAGGACTATGAACACTATGCTAATAAAATTGTTGAGAATATTTTTGAATATAAAATTGTCCTGAAAGAATGCAAGAGATTGCATACACAAGAAGATAAGGATAAGCTCACAAATATCAAAAGAGACATTTTTGAAAAATACTATCCACAAAAAATATTATTGAAAAATATTTTTCATACACTGATGACATCACAGCATCACCTAATAACATTGCATATTTAAATGATACATGCAAGAATGTATCAAGGGAAATAAGGAAATTAGAAAATTCAAGAGATGAATATGAAGTAGGTGAATACCTCATATGCAGAGAATTCACTAAAACTATTCAAGCAAATTTCAATGTAAATTTTAAATATGAAATTGTAGGTGTTGATAGGCATAAATTAAGTCTGAAAAATGTCAAGACAGAAGCAGTTAATACATTAGCCATAGAGAAGGTAAGAAAGAATTTTATTTTTGCATGGTGCGCTACAGCTCATTCAATGCAAGGTGCATCAGTGGATACTGATATAACTATATTTGATTATAATCACTTTTCAGTAAAAGACTACCCTGAATGGATTTATACATGCATCACAAGAGCAAGGGATTTAAATAGAGTCAAGTTTTTCAGATACAAGACTGATAAAAGTGATGATTTAAATAAACAATGTATAATGAGCTATTTTGAGAGAAAAAATGAAATTACAAAATACAAGATAGAAGCGCAAAGAGAAAAATCCCAAAGCAAGGATATGTTAATAGCCAATGGTTCATAGATAATATAAATAACCAATGTAACTACTGTGGATGTGGATTTTATTTGAATATAAATAAGGGGAATATAAGTAGTAATTTAAGTGCTCAAAGGGTAAATAATTCGCTGACACATACATTAGATAATATTGTTCCTTACTGTGTCCGCTGTAATTGCAGTTGTAGATAATTACCAGTATAAATATATTTACTATAAACTATACTTAAAGAAAGATTAGCATAACATAATGAAAGGACAAGTTTTGATAAATACTATTTTTCTACAAGGGACACCATGCCCCTTTACAATGAAGATAATTTTTAGGAATTAATATTTTGATTATCTGTTTGAATAATTTTTGGTTTATGGGTTGATTGAATTTTTGTGGGATTGGTTGTTGAAGATTTCTGTTGATTGGTTTATTGAATAATTCTGTTGGTATGTTCATGGAATAATTTTATTGGATGGTTTTTGTTCAAGATAATTATTGAGATGATTATCTTGTTGAAAAATGTTATAGAATGATATTGGTTGATGGGTTCATTGAAATTTTTGTTTATGAATTGTCTGTTGATGAGTTGTTTCAGAATTATTTTTGTTGATTCATGGTTTGGGGATTATTTGATTTTTTTTTGTGATTATGGGTTATGGGTTGTTTGAATTTTTCTGTGTGTTGGGGTTGGGTTGGCAGGTTGTTCAATATTGGGCGGATGGGCATGCCCTAACCTAACTATATTACCGTTAGCAAGTCTCCACTCTTTTCAAAGTTGAATGCAGGACGGCCCCATCCCTTTGCTGCACTTGCGCACCAACAAGACTTTCTTTGACAAAGGAAATGAAGGTGACCAATCTGATATGGGCAGCGATGAGAGCCGAATCCTCTCAACTTTGCCAGATGAGGGCTTAAAGTTGGCGATCGTTCACGACCAAGATGGCGTCTTGGAGGTTGATGTGCCCTCTGATATCATGGCAGGCCTACTTAGCAAGCTCAAGGAAGTGGCGCCCAAATGCTCAGCTACTCGTCACGCATGAAGGACAACTCTGAAGAGCAGCTTGGGAAACACAGAGGGAAGATTCTGTGTCAAAAATAGCTGCACATGAAACGAACTTTGAGACTAGCAGTAGGATTGAGTTTCGCTTGGCCCATTCCTTGAGGATTGGACGTGGGGATTGCAAGCTTTAGCGCGGCGCCGGCAAAAACGCATCGTTGCTTGGCTTGAAGCGAACGTGGAGCATGTGGCTGGCGAAGGAGATGCGCAGCGTTTGGTGATGGTCGCCAAGACGGTCCTGGCTAGGCTTTGCATTTTCCAGCAATGTTGTGAAGTATGTCGTGGTTGATAGTCATTGTGTGCCCCGAGGGATCTGTTGAGCCTAGTTAATTAGACTGCCTAGGACAACTAGCAGCAAAAGAATAGATATGGCCCCGAACATGGAATCCATCAGCAGCTTTGGTGACCAAGCATCCTGCTAGGCTTTTACAAAAATTGCGTCTTTGTGGGCAAAACTGCGAAACATGCCGCCTGCCTTGTGCGCTCCCAGTGGTTCACAGAGAGCAGTCCCATGACTGTGGTACAGATCACAAGTGCCGTGCCTTTTGCCGCTACTGTGAATCTACAGGTGTTGCTTCAGCATGTGTGCAACCCGCTGGGCATTCTGCCGAACACGATTGTGGAGATTTGGGCCACACATGCGGCGCTGATTGCTCTCTCAACACTTTGGGAAATTGTGCAGGGCGCTGTGTACTGAAGCCTGGGCATTCAGCAGACGAGCCACATCTTTGCGGATCCATGAAGCACTATTGTGGGAAGCCGTGTGCCCTCAGCAGCTGCCCCCATCCTTGTGTGCTCCCCCACGACTCAATGCATGATCGGTGTGAGTGCCATGTCATCGTTTGCCCGAACAAGTGCACTTTTCCCAATTGTACTTTCATGTGCTCCGTGCAGGATCATTTTCATACGAAAGACTCTGCTGGCCACGGGTGCATGTGTGATCAGCCGCACCAATGCCCGCATGAGTGTCAAGCACCAGGAATCTGCGAAATATATTCGGAACTCGTGGTCAAGAAGCAGAAGTTCTCTGGCAAGCACGATGCCTTCGACTACGATGCAATTGAAACCGAGCAGAACGGAGTCCGCAAGGGTTGTTGCAACGTCGTCCCGCCCAAGAGTCGCCAACATGAGGGCGAACACATACATTCGAGTACTGAGAACTTAGTGCACTACTGTAATCTGAAATGCCCTACATGTGGCTACTATTGCACCTTACCTTGGGAGCATTCAGGAGAGCATGACACTCGCCACGGCAACATGCGTCGCACTTACTTCGTGTCAGATGAGGATGTCTTCCAAGTGGGATCTCGCAAGTATGCCCCCGCGGAGTCTGGGGTGGCAGAGATGTGCAACATGTATTGTCACCGAGCTGGACGTGGAAGCCTCAGATTGTTCAGGAATATCTACTTGTTCTATTTGACTTTCCTTGACAGTTGGTCTCAATTTTGACCAGGAAATGGCTTGTGTGACATGTGTGAGAATTTTACGCAATGCCACATTCGGATACCAATGTTTTTTGTTTGGGCAGGCAGGGTCAAAAGGTAGATTGAAAAGCCGGTGTTGAGCTAGTGCACTCTACTGTATCTTCACATCGATCATTCATTGTCGCCCAGGTGGACACACCCATGTGAAGCTATGCACTAACTACTCCCGTGGGCGAAGTGGGCAGCAGTGCTGCAACATATCAGCCATGCCTGGAAGACGACATTCCACACGTCAATACAAGCCCAACCCTGACATTCCCAAGGATGAGTTCACCCATGAGGCATTCTGGGAAAGCACGGGCTTCAAAGACCCATGCTCCAATGAAGACAAAGAAATCTTCAGCAAATGCAACCACTTTTGCCCACATGATTCCCATATGAAGGATGGTGAGCAGCCTTCATTTTGCACCTTGCCCTTGTGGCATCCAGCACTTTCAGATCAGGAAGGGAAGGCCTACGTTGCACAGCATGGTGGAATTGTGTCCCTAGACGGACATCACTTCAGCTGCACACATCGGGGCAGTCAACCAGTCCATACGATCTTCCTGATTGACAAGTCCTCGTCAATGGGCAGGCAAGATGTGAAGCCCGAAACTCGGCCATGGCGAAGCTCTCATCCCAATCGCTTAGGCTGTGCCCTCGCTGCTGTTCAAAGCTTCGTGGAAAAGAGACAGCATAGCAGCCCTGTTGATAGAATCTCATTGCTGGCCTTCGACAAAGAGGTCCGCAATGGACCGACTATGGTTCCAATCTCGCAGTTCAACACTTGCCTACAATGGCTTCAAGGTCTGAACGCACAACATGGGACGAGTTTTGCTAGGGCCATGGCTGCAACGATCCCACTTGTGCAGCAGACATCTGTCGAGCACCGCTCAATGGTGATGTTCTTGTCAGATGGCCATGATGCGTTCCCCCAAGAGGATCTCAACAAGCTCTTTGCCACGATTGCCAGGAGAACCCCGGGAAAAGCCATCCGTTTGCACACTGTGCAATTCCCGGCAAAGGACAATTCAGGCTCAGCTGTGTTGTCACAGATGGCACAAGCAGCGCGGTCCCGGGCAACCTCCGAAGATTGTTTTGCCAAAGCCAGCAGCTCCATGCGGTCGGTGGACAACATCTCCCTACAGGAGACGTTCGTGGGAATAGCTGATTCCCTCTCTTCGGCTGCAGGCGGACTGATCGCCGCAGTTTGATCTGGCCCAGGATGGCCGCCTTCCACGGTTGCGGGGGATGTCACAGTGATGCTGTGACGGTTTAATAAACGTGGGACCTTGAAAGCTCTGTAGGGTTTGACGCTCCTTATAAACGGTTTCTAGGGATCATTGCAGCTTTCAATTTGTTGATTTCTGTTTGTCCGGCATGATCTGACAATTTTCCAATGACTGTTGAAAAGCGGAGAGCACCAAACCTCCCAACGGCTTCAAGAAATCTAGATCCAATCAGTGAGTAGGTGGTAGGTAGTTTGACTTCAGTCTGGTCGAAAGAGCTGCCCTGGTACCTCTTTTGGTGCATTGATTTTGAGTGTCATGTCATGAATGCTTCATAATGCTTGTGCTTTCTTCAAGTGACTGATCATTTTTTTTGGGTGACATGGTTGACCAACCTTGATGGGATTTGAGGTCGCGACTGTCCATAGCGGCTCAGCAAGTCAAGAGCCGCCGCTCAACACCGTATTGGCTTCAGCGGCCGACTTGAACACATGCACTACACACGAAATGCGCGCAAAGATGGAAAACATGTGCATCCACTGTTGCCAAATCCATTCACATTGGCGCTGCATCATGTGAACTGTTGTCGCAATCATCAACACTGCACATGATCGTTCAAGGGTGGGAGGTCGCGAACTCTTGCACATGTGGATTCACGAGCAGACAAACTACATACAGAGGCAACACTCCCTTGACTGCTTTTGCTCAAAGGACTTTTTGCCCAAAGTCCAGGATATAACAACTATTTGCCAGTGTGGTTTATGAATGGTTTCAACTCTCAATTGCAATTTTCATTATTTTTTTCATCATGGAATCGAAATATATTGAAATTATCAGCTGCAGAGGCATGCCGCGTTTGCAATATGCTCTACCATTCTTGAGATGCGTATGAGTTGTGAGGGAACACATTCCAGATTTCAATCTGATGAAAGACCTTGTTTCCTCGTTGCGCAGCAGATTCGCAGAACCTCAAATGTTGCCACCTCAGCGTGGCATCGTTTTGAAGAAACATGGGATTGCCAAAATGGGAGAACTTAGACGCTGATGGCATGGTTATTGACGGTCAGCAACTGATAGACTAGATTAGCGAATTGACAATCCAATGCACGGTCAAGGTTTTTGAGGAGCAACCACAAAGTCGAAACCTGCCGAAGTGTGGAATGTTATTGGATTCATTTTTTCTCCTCAATTTGGACGGTCGGGGGTTTCGCATTCAACAACCTTGCCCAGGAATCTAAAAAAACTTCAAGCAGAACTCTATGGTGTCTCCACATTGGAGCGAGGGCGGAATGCAGCTAGTGTAGTGCCCTGCGGCAAAGACTCGATCAGAATTTTGATTGGTTTGACCGGGAGACTTTGTTGTGGATTTCACATGATTTCACCTAAAGATACTCAACAACTCAACATATTTCCACGTAGGAAGTAGTCATGGGTTGAACGCACATTTATGTTTCAATCTGCTTTTGCCACAGGGCTGCTGCTGGTACTGACCCAAGTTCGTGCCAAACCTGGCTGATCATCTCTGCCAGGAGGAAGCACTTTTACGAGAAGGGCAACTGAAAGAAGAACAGCCGAAAGCCGGAGTTTGTCCCAACCAGTGGAGATCACAGGCAGGCTTTTGATACTTTTGATTGAGGAAAAATGTGGATTGGATCATTTCTTGCGCATTTTTGTTAGTAAGTCCCTTTTGTAGCTGGGATCATTTTTGTACTTTTTTGCGTTTGAAAGTATTCAATAGATTGAGCGTGCAGGAGGTTGCCTTCCGATGTTTGGATTGTGCAACTTGGATCGGCAGTTGGTTGAGCCGCTAGTTGCTTTGCTTCCAATCTTTGTTCAAATTCAAAAGGTCTCAAAAGCAATGGTTCCAATCAAGTTATCTGATTAAGGTTTCTGAACGAGTTAACTTGTATTAACAGTTTGGTGCAAAAAGAACACTTAACGTACTGACAAAACCGGCACAGTGGAGTGTCACTTTTGTGTTGAACATCAGTTGCACCCAAAGTGGCCACTCATTTTTGGGTTTTCATTTTTCCATGTAAGTTTTTTCATGTTTGGAAACGTGATAGATCCAGGCTATCTTGGCGTTGGATCTTGGGTTTCAGACATAATCCGTATGGGTCTGACCCGGCTGCCGGATGGCACTGAGGAGCTGGACAATAACTGCGTGCAGTGCAGCGATTGCTTTTTCAAGGCCTGGAGCTGATGAGCATGGCAACTGTGAGCCAGCTGGATGTTCTTAGTGTCATGTTCCAAGTGTAGTCTCCTTGATTTTCAGCACACCTGGGAGGCCAAGCATGAAGGCCACGAGGTGCAAATGATCCGCACCGTTGGGGGCTCCTGTGATTGCCGGGGTCCAAGCGTGTTGTCCTCACCGTGTTTTGGCACCGTGTCTGCGACGCTCAGGCGGCGATCCTGCGTCTTGGGATCCTCACGGCTTTTGCCCCGAGCATTGCGAAACTCCGGCAAGGTCGGTGATCGCAATGTTACTGTTTTGATCAGACCAGATGACTCTGCTACCGTTGGACAGATGCCATCAGAAAGACAAATGACGAACAGTAGACTTGATATTGAGCTCGGCTAGTCCAGGGAAATGACCATTTAGTCTCAAAAAACACACGCACAGCCTTCCTGTTGATGTATTCATCCGTGGTACCACATGGGTCCTGAATTTTACATCATCTCTGATTTTCTTCTTCAGCAGAATTTTCTTCTTGTATTTTGAATCATAGGATATTGTAGGTTTGTGGCCTATCGCAGGCTGGACAGTGCAGAAGCTTTGGAACTCCTCCCACCAGTGCTAGGGCCCCCAGTGGTGTGAGTGCCGTCAGTGTAGGATACGAAGGCCAGAACACGACACCCGGGTTGAGAGGACAGGAAACATCAAACACATTTGCCACTGAAGAGTATGGCCACGAACCAAGGATCCATTTCTTTTTGACTCTTTGGAGTTTATGGGACTTGGAGACACTTCATGCACAGAGCAGGATTCTGATGGGGGCCCAACGTCTACTTCCACAATTGCTGGAGCAGGCGGCAGTGACATTGATGTCCATGAGAAGCCGAAAGTTTTCTTGGGGCCTGAAGTTTCATAGAGTATACGCACATGAGCCGGAGGCAAGAGATTTCAGGACAAGTGTTTCCTTTGCTTTAGATTTTGTTCTGGGATGAAATGCCTCCGCCGCCCAACTGTTTTGTCAAGCACAACAGAGTCCTGCTCCTCCGGCTTGGTTTCATTTTACCAGATCCCTTAACGCCAAGGTATGTGTGTTGGGTGGAGTTGAATACTATCCAATTGCTCTTGAATGGGCTGTGTCTTTCGCAGGTTGACACCTGTGTGAAGAAATCTGATGACACCTGCAGCGAGCAGGTGCGTCTGTTCTGTTCGTCGAAAGTCTTTTGAAAGATGCGGGTGTGTGTTTCTCTGGCATATTTTGACCTTGGACTTTCCATGGAACGAACAGCAGAGAATTCTGAAAGTATTCGGTGAAACGTGAAGAATTGCTTTAAGTCAAGAGATGTTGACAACCTCCTACTTGTAGTGATATCCCAGTTCTGAGCTTAATTACCAGAGTTCAAACACTGCCTTGGTGCACCAGTCTTGTAGATCTGGTGCTGATGCAATGGCTATTGTGAATGGCAAGGTCATTGAGATTTTGGAGCTCCTTCAACGGTTTGGTGAAGCTCATTTGCAACAGAAGTCGGAGCTTCACTGGTTTGTTTGGTGAAGCTCAATGGTATCAGTTTCCGAATTTTCAGCTCGAGGGTCTCCACCGGTTTCCACTGGTTTCCACTGGTTTCCGCCAAGGAAGTCATCGGTCTTCGATTCCCGGTGCAGGAACAGCTGCAAGGTGCACAGTGGAAGATAGGAAGATAGTTCTAGTTATCACATCTATAAGTCGCTACTATCAATTTATCATTTACATTTATCCAATTTATCTATCTATGTCTGGCTTTGAGTTCCAAATTAGTTGTCAGATCACCGAGTTTTGGATCTGCCGTTGCCCGTGGAGGTGACCGGATCAACTTGTGGATGGCGCCACCTGCAAAGCTCGCTCAAGCGATGGAACGATTCTTCCTGCTGTATGTCCAGGTGCGACAGAGCCATCACCCCAAGAAACTCACTTTTCTGATGAGAAACGAGGTTTCTTCGTTGTAAATCATCACACCAGGTGGTAGTAACGGCAGAAAAGGGAACAATTTCGCTGACACTACCAAAAGTCCTGAAGTTTAGGAGGTGATTTTCTTGGGTTGACATACCCATGTCAAGGAATCCCTAATGATGGTGGATGACCATAGCCCATGTACAATCTCTTGACCACGGTAAATACAAAACATCTGAAAAGTTTTCTGCTCCTTGTCGGCCAAGTCGGTCTCCTTTTCAAAGTCTTGTGGCCGAGCCGCTGACAATGGGACATGTCTTGCAGTCTCTTTTGCCGTTTCCTGCACGATTTCATCTCTATTCATGCCAGGTATCTCCGCGTTTCAAGCGACGTTTCTCCAAGATCTATGCGCAGAACTACCAGAAGATTTCCAAGGATTTCGTTCAAAGTTAGGCTCATTTTTCAGAACTTGTGGCAGTCTATTCACCCCGCTTCGCGTGGGGTGGCCGCCCACACCGCAGGTTTATTTCGGTCCGTGAGAGGGGCCAAGGGTGGTTTTCCCCCGTGGGGGCTCCCCAAGCTAGGGAATTTTCACTTTTCCCACCCGTGGGGGCTCCCCAAGCTAGGGAATTTTCACTTTTCCCCCCCGTGGGGGCTCCCCAAGCTAGGGAATTTTCACTTTTCCCCCCCGTGGGGGCTCCCCAAGCTAGGGAATTTTCACTTTCCCCCCCGTAATGTTTCCAGTCAAGCATACGGTAATTTACACGTTTTTTGCTATAACGTCAGTCCAAAACACTTGTTTTTGCAGTGTTTTCAATGCTCTGGCATCCAAAAACCCCGCAAAATCTTGCTATGTACAATGTTTTTTTTCATTTTTGGCCGTTTTTCCATTGCCGGAAAGCTACCAAAATGACCCAAAATTCCATTTCAATACCCTCTTGCGCTCAGACACCCAAAAATCCTCGAAAAATGTCGAAAACACCACCGTATTCTGGTCTCGGTGCGAAACCGTTTTTGGCCCCCCCAGCTAAAGCTGATATAGCGACTGCTATATTAACAAATGTCATTGAGCATTTAGTGTTGCTGTTTTGCCCCCCAATAAGCACGCCTTCACCGCCAAAGCGGTGTGGGCGGATTTTGAGTTCAATTGATACTCTTTGCAGATGCTTGTTCGCTTCTTGCCCGGCTGGTTAAAGATGTTAAAGTTATTGTTGTGGTTAATTTACACTGAGTGCAGCTCTGATTCAGCTCGTCTCAAGGAGGAATCGGAGCTGTCCGCTCTCAGCGTGCAGCTGTTCACCATCCCTGAGGCAAGTTTGGGATGTTAGTCAGAATGTTGTTGCACAGTGTTGCCAAAGGAGCCAACAGAAACTGAAACATGCTATGCTTTGTCGCCAGATGTCACCACTGCACTTGTCATTTGCCCAGAACTTCTTGCGAGGTGGCTTTGGACTTGTTGGACGATCGCATCCTGGAATCTGTTGTGGAGTCGATTCAAAGGCAGCGAGCGCGGGAGCACTTTCAGGTGGTGAATACCATGTTTGTAATTTAGTGTATAGCTGAGTCACCAAAGAGCAGTGTGGTCTATAACTAATGAACTAATTCGGAGAGATGTAGGTAGATCAGTGGGTCAGCAAGTGCAGTCCCAGTACTGTATACTGCTGGGATGGGGTAAGAAATCCTACATGGCGTTGCAGCAGTTGCGGCCGCGGCCGGTCCACAGTCCATTGATCCCCGTTTTCACTCATGGCCTGTGCTCACTTTGTCAATCAGTTCATGCAGTGAGACCTCCATGCGGCGGCTGCAAGGGTAAAGTGACATTGAAATCTGAGATGAGAATTTGTGTTTTACCGTATTACCGGCAGAGTCTACACTTGCGGGCGACAAAGGTTGATGGGAAAACATGAGAATGGATGACAACGGATGAACATATGGATAAGAGATGATAAGACGGGTCCACAAAGGTTAAAACGGTTAAAAGCTTTCATGCGATGGCGGACGTCAGCGAAGGCTTCAGAACAGTTTGATTCAGACGAAGGACGGCGTGAAAGTCATCAAACCAATTGGCAGAAGCGGGTCTGGCACTTAGTCCCTTAATCCACGGTGACGGGGTGACCGGGGTGACCGATGTGACCGGTTTGCGTCACGAACAAGTCGCAATACGGATAATACGGGTTACGGCTGTCACAATGTTCACGAGTTCTCACAGTTTGCCAAAAGTACAGCAATGAAGAATGGATTTCATTACTACTGAACCAAAGAAACACTATTGATTTCATTCTAGACTTCACTCTGTACCGTTGTAGCGTGGTTTTCTTTGGCATTTCTCCGAGAGGTGTAACTCGTGTAACTCGACTTTCGACATGACCACGTCGCTTCAGGAACCATGACTGGGACAAATACTTCCGGTCGCTTGGTGACTTGAACTACCTGCTGTACCACAGCCCTCTCTGCCAGTACCCGGCACAGCCACAGATCACTGGAATCACTGCGATAGGCGATAGGCGATGCCTGACAGTATCTGACAGTTGAAGTTCTGCCAGGTATGTGCTTCGCACTGAGACTCTGCAGAAACAGATTGTTGAGGCCGTCAGAGTTTGCTTTCTGGAAATGTCGGCAGAAAGTTGAAGGAAGGTGTACAGCAATGAAAAAAGGAGCAAGAAGAGTTTTGAAAGTTTTGGACTACAAGGATCAGATGGGGACTGAATTCACTCTTCCATACTCTTCCACACTCGTCCTTGATTTGGGGAAGCTGAACCTCTTGGCCTCTTGGCATTGTGTAAATCTTCAAATCTCAAAAGATTTCAGCATCTGCGCCAGCTCTTGGTCGGCCTTTGGCGGATGCGAAAGCAAAAGCGAGAAGAACGGGCGCACGTCCTCTATGAAGTCCACAACAGTGAGGCCGTGACGGCCGTGGAGTCGGTGGTCTATGTCGTCGGATGTCACTGGTTTCACCCATGGACCACCGTGGGACCACCATGGGACCACTGGACTAGACCAACTGCAGGCAGTTCACACAGATTCACACAGTTCTTCATCGATTTCCTGACTGGAAACCAATTACTGGATCTCATTTTCCACGTTTTTGCTGATCGCAGCTTTCTTGGTACTTTGACACAGAGCAGTTTCTAGTTGGAAGGATTGGTTGATTGATCTCAAGCTCGATATTTTCAGCATGAATCAACCAAATCCAAAGGTTCACAATGCCAGCAGTGCAGCTTTGACAGCAGTGCAGCCTTGATTGATGATTGATACCTGCAGAGAGTCTATGGTTGAACGCCATGGGGATCGCAGTATGGATGGACCGTTGTCGCTGTCTTTGGCGGGTCGAGGACTACTGACCCTGCCAGACCTTTCAGGCATCCATTCTGGATCTGCAGCCCACTCCGTCAAACACCGAAACGAGTTCCAAGAGAACATGCTCAAAACAAGAATCATAAATCAGAAACAAGTGCACAGACACAAGTTGGTTACTGTTGGTTTAGAGAAAATACAGCCGCTTTCTGGATTTGGAACACAGCGATCAGCAATTTTTTCCATCGTTTTTATCAGCCTGAAGTCTGCAGCCCGGGACACCGTCAGGCCATGGAGAGCTTACTGCCTTGGACGCCTCTGAGAATTGCCTCTCGGTGCTGGAGAATCTGGTCAGACGACAAAATATCGGAAGATAGGGAAGAAAATAGGGAGCAGGAAAAAAATGGAAAAAACCCAAAGCCCACTTCATCAAAATGAATCTGCAAAGTCAGCCTAGGCTCAGGTCACGACTGGGATGTTGTCACGAGGTCAAGTATAATTAATTTGTCTGCTGGTTTCTTGATACATCTTGATACGTTCACAAGGTGTTTCCTCTTTCCCCTTTGTTTTGTTTTCTAAGACCTCGGCTCCGTGGCGCGCTTGGCTTTCCATTTGCCTCGCCTGCAATGCCTCCGATTGCAGAGGAACCGCCTGCGACGCAGCGCGGCAAAGGACGAGACACGACGAGACACGAGACAGATTTTCTTCGCTCTCACAGATGAAGACAGATTTTCTCAATTTTTTTAAAATTCATTCATCATTCTCCCTCCCCTGTGACTTGTTCTCTGCTTTTCAATTCCTCAAAGCTCAGGCATCGAGCGACTGGGAGATCTTCTGCATCTCCAATTCCTGGACGTGTCTGAAAATTTGTTGGGGCCCTCGCCTGGAGCGGCGCCTTGGCGGACCATCAAATTGTCTCCAGCAACGTGAACTGAATGTCATAAGATTCTCAGGTGTGGCTTCATTGGGTTCATGTCAACCTCCAATTTTAGCTCTGGCCTGAGATGGCCTGAGGCTCTCCAAATGATCGGCAACTGTTGCAAGCTCACGGTGATCTTCGTGGCTGGAAATCCCTTTGTAGATGAAGCCTGGCTCAAAAATGCTCAAAATACGCATGACCCAGGGACTTGCCAAAAAACCAGTGTGCCTCCGCTCTCTTGTAGTCCAACAGTGTCAACACCATGGATATGAAATTGAGTGGAGTTTATAATTTAATGAATTAACACATGGTGAATGTGTCGAATTCACAGGCCGCTCCAAAATTTTCCGAATAGCAATCCAGTTTGAATCACCAGCCATTGCCAAGGAACGTGGTGATTACCGCTATCAGCTGCTGGATTTGTGCTCCTCCTTGCGTATTGTGGATGGAGAGGAGCCAATGCAGAGATTTTCACCGCTAAAGATGTACATCCAACTTTGTTCTGGCCCTTGATGCGGAGTGAAACTCACAGCGGGGAACAAAAAATTACATTTCGTCCCGTAGGACCTCGTCAGACATTGCCATAGATCTACTGTATGTGGTTTTGATATGTTTTGATATGTTTTGATCCAGTCTACTTTGAATATTTAAGAGTTCAATTTGACATGTCTTGGAACTGATAAGTTCCATGGTTCCAGACCCTGCCTGCATCAAGCTTGATCTGTGGACCAGGCAGTGAAGGGAAGCAGACCTGGGATTCAGCTCATTGAACGCCCGAAAGGCGTGAGCTCCTGGCAGCCAATGTCGATGGATTTTCACACCAAATACTACTATCCAACTGCCGCTTGGATGACAAATGGAGAGCACAAAGTTGCACAAATCGACGTCCTGACGTCCTCTTACATTTCGAAGATTTTCGAAGCCTGTTGTTTTGCCTACAAGATCTACTATCCTGTGACTGTTTAATAGCCTCAGTGATAGGAAATTGTTATCCATTATTTTTTGCCATGCAGCCTGTTTCTAAGGAAAGTGCCATGCAGTGGATGGTGAATTGGCCATCCTTCTCCAGCGTCGAAACAGGCGCAGGAGTTCAAGGCGGAAACTTTACCGTCGGACTACTCATGGTCGGTTGTGACCAAACTCATCACTTAGTCATGATTTGGGAATAGCTTCTGTTCTTCAGATTTCACCGCTGCAGGTGCTTTGATGGACCGCGGAAGTACCCCTGTGCTGCAGCCGCGGCGACAGATGCGCAGCAGTGCTTCCATGCCGCAGCTGAAAGCGGTTGCCAATCCGAGACTTGTCCTGTGAAATTGAACTTGTATTAATTGTTAATTTGTTAGTCACTTGGACCCATTTCCACTTTGCTAGGTTGATGTGAGGACCAGTATGGACCAGTTGCCATATCTAGTTGCATCTGAGGGTGCTGGCAGGAGATGCACTGTACATTTGTTGTATCCATGTGTCACTTTCAGCTATCGTGTTTTTGTTTTGAGTTTCGAAAGAGAATACCGCCTGGACGTGTTCTGGGGCCTCATGGGTCAGGACATCGACCAGAGAAATGAAGCGAACAACTTCGATGCCAAAGCGCTTTGGGTCCACTTTCTTGACCCGCGACGAAAAATGCGTCACAAAGCTGTTGATTTGCAAAGATTGCTCACAGTATTCACCACCAGATCATTTCCCAGTTGGTGGGCTTAATTTGTGACTCGTTGTGAGAAGTACTGATAGTACTATGTCTTTCTTCGCAGCTTTCGAACTTTTCTGCGGTCAGGGCTTCTTTATGGAGGCAGAACTCCTCAAGAATTTGACCCATTTGGCCGACTTCTGCCGTCGACCCGATGTCACACTTGAGGAGCTGAGTTGCTTTTCAGAATGTCGTGTGAAATCATACACTAGGCCACTGGGCATCACTAGCCCACAGTCGACCCTTGAAAAGGGAAAAGGACGTATCGCAGGTGATAGGATCCTTTGTTGCGAGGAATTGCGATCCTGGTATAGAGCACTTTCGAATGGCCTCCAGCGTTGTGAAGGTTTTCAAAGACAGGAGCTCAGAGCCTGAGGGCTGACTTCTAGGCTTGTAGCTTGGTGGCTTGTGGGTCGCTGAGTTTGTTGGTTATTTGGAAGCTTCATGCTTGACCTGAATCCTCAAGCTTGAGACCCTGGTTGGAAACTCTTTTGTTGCGGACACACGCTTGGAAACCTTATCGTTGCAACCGTTGTTACTTTGTATGTCTTGACCAACCTCATGACATGTTCTGTTCCGTGCTCAGCTGACCCTGAGGTGACTTCAATTGCAGCGCGGCTTCTTCCTTTCATATGCCACTTCTGAGGCTCGAAAAGAGAGAACCACATGGCAGATCAACCGAGCATTTCTGCGAAAAATATTGGCGCATATTGGCACTATGTTTTGGAGAGCTGTCTGAAAACTCAAAAACTGTTGTCCTGGTTTTCCGGTCTTATCATACCCTAGTTACAGTTAGCACTTGGCTTGTTCATCGTTCTTGTGCCTTCTACCCCCCGTATGTGAGGTCAAAACATCTACAAGAAAATAAGATCTGAAAATACATTTCCTTGTTGTGGCAACACATGATGAAATGATATGCTTTTAGCTACAGTAATTGTTGTGTCCATCCAGGTTTGGTGAACATTGGTGTTTATCGAGATTGTGCCAATGTTTTTGACCTTTCTCTCTCAATGCGATATTGGGTAAATCAAACGTAGATCATCTCGTAGCAAAACCATTGTTTTTTTGTTCACCTGATCAGAGCATGTGTCTCTGACTTCATACGGGGGGCCACCAAGTGTACTATCCGAAACTGGCGGATGCCAGGCTTTTATCCTCGTGCATGAACTGGGACTTGCTCCAAGACGCGAGCACATCTCCCCAGCTAACCGCCTTGAGAGCACTTGGAGAGCACGACTCTGGCTCAATCTGATCCTTTTCTTCTCTTTTTCATCCTCTTTTGTGTCATGGAACCAGAGTAATATCTGAGTCAATTCATGAAAAGGAAGGAAGCGATGGGAGTTATACCTTCAAAAGCCGCTTGATTGACCGCGTGATACTTCCTCTGAGGCTTGGCTGCTGAGTGGCGAGAGATCATTCCCCTGGATGTGGCGGTGTGGCACCTAATCAGGATCGGAAGTGGTAGGACCTTTTTTCAAGCACAAAACTATGGGCCAAAGCCTGGTGAGGTTTTTAAGTCTAAGTCTTTGTATTTCTCGCACCATGTTGGATGCTGTACAGCTCGATTCTGCTAAAGACGCTCTCAGGTGAACGCTTTATGTCATGCAGTTCGTGCCCTACGCTTCGAGGCCAAGGGTGAGGGACTTCAGTGAAGCTTGTGTTCAGCTGCGTTCAGCTGTGGCTTGTGAACATTGGGATGCTTTGAATTCGGATTGAAAATTACATTAAACAACGTCAAACAAATGTGTGCAAACCGTTTATTTGGGAGAGTCAGTGTGGAGCGCCATTGAGCCAGGCTGAGATTCAGACAGGTTGGTGGGTGAGGAATGGCCAGTCCATGCATGCGCAGCAGGCGTGGAACCAAAGACAATAGAGCCAACGATATCACCGATCATAACAGTCATAACAGGTGCGTCGACTTCGGCACAAATCCCAGAGTTCCTTTTTGATCCTTTTTGGGGTTTGGGGTACCTGTTTCGACTTTTTGGCAGGCTGAGCGGAGAAGGCTTCGGCAGTTGGACGTCATGGCTGTGCAGGCAGGTTTCAGTGAGGCTAAACCAAACCAAGATCGCTTTGTGCATTTTTCAGTGTCAACAAAAGATGTGGCACAGATTGTGTGGAAAACTGATGTGAATTTCCAACTCCGGGAGGCTTGCATGCTGCTGCTGAATTTCCATGAGGCAGGGCAGACATGGGCAGACATCGGCAGACAACAAGCTTGGGAGCATTTTTCCAGTTTTGGCTGTCTCAGAAGTCATTTCTGCTAGGCCAAAGAAGCAGAGCCCTTGTTTTGCCTCTGGACGGAGAGTGGCCATGAAAGATTTACAATTTGTTCTCAAGCAGACAAAAAGTATATGTAATGCCAAGGAACCGCAATAGCGTAATATAGATCAGTAGATTTTGGATGATTTTGGATGATTTTGGTATCTAAACATGAAGGGTACAGAGTTTGGTGAACCTTCGATGAATAGAACGCCACAGGTAGAGACTCCTTCCATTGTCATCCGTTGCTCCACAGGAGCGCTGCCTTCGATGAAACGGCACCCACAAACACCCAGGTGACGGGATCTTACAAGATCTTATTGTAAGATCTTACAAGTGGATACAAGTGGTATGAGTTGGTGATGGGTTGACTAACAATCCTATCAAGCACTCATTCCACTGGCCAGGTGCCTGTCTTGGAACGCTGGCGAAGGCAGTGACTTATGCAACTTCTTGCAACTGTTGCATCAGATTGAGACCTAGCCGATTTGATGTTTGGACTGTGAAGAATTCTGTTTCAATCAATTTCTATATCCTTCATCTTTCCATCATTTTTCCATATTTTTCCATAGGCTGCGTGTTGACTTTCAGAATTGGAAAGGGAGTGCTTGACCCATGCCATCGGCCATCGGTCAGTCTTTGGTCCGACGAGTTGACGGTTCAAATTCAGCAGGGACCTCGGACAGATTTTCGAAGATTTTCAGCCAGCAATTTCGATGATTCGACTGAGAATCGGTGGACCCTACTGGTGGACATTGAGGCTCCGCTTTCGACTCTTCTGGACCCTACTGGTGCAAGCAGTCAACGAAATGCTGCCAATTGAGGCACCCTCTATAAAACTCAGAAGTGGAGTCTTCAACCTTTGCTGTGGCTTCACAGTTATGCCAGTGAAACCCTCTGACCATGCTTCAAACATCTTCAATCCATGCAGGTGTCCTTGTGCAGAAGAAAGTGGGAAAGCAGGTGTGACCTGGGACATCCACACTCTAAAAGGTGGCGTCACATCGCATCCAGCTGCAGCTATGCTCCAATGCTCGTACTGCCAGGTATGCGAGATGTTCGGTCATCCTACAACGCTTCTTGATCCAGGCTTGCAAAGTGCAGCTAGACATCCTGCGACTCTCTGCAGACTTCACTGAAAGCAGCACTCTGCGTCCTTCTTGGCATTTGACTCCACGAGAACCTCAAGACATCAGCGACGCCCAGGTTTTAGCGAAGCCCATCAGCGTCTCGCAGCTGAGTGCTCTCATCCCCAAGGCCCGAAATTATTTCGACCTGGAATGTGTTTGGACCTGTTTGGATGTATATTGATGTATTTGTTAGAATGCGCAAAGGAGAAAGAATGCTAGAATGAACAGATATGGAAGACACGAAGACTTGAAAGCTCGAAAAAGCTCGAAACGGGTATGCCAAACAGGTAGACCAAACGTACCTCTACAGATCTCCAGCAACGATTTCTCGAGGAGCTCCAGGTGCGTGAAACCCAACTGTCTGAAGCCTTGGACCATGTGGCCACGTACGGTGCCCAAAATGCCGCAGACATTTGCGAAGTGAATTGGATTTGACACGTATCACACCATGATACTGTACATGTTATTGATGCATGTTGGTCAGTGTGGAAATGGAGGCGTTCTTAGAGCAGGGTCTATCTTCTCTTACAGTAGGTCTTTCACAGATCGCATTTGGACAATGAGGGCTCAGTCTGTAGATGTGCACTCACTCCCCATACGACCGAGGCGCACTGACAGGAATTTTCAGTTGAAGCAGCGGAGTTGGTCTTTCTTTGACTGCTGTATGGCCACAAACTCAGGTCCCTCTAGTTGAAACAGCTTCTTGCAAAGAACACTGGGCAAAATGGGAATCTTTCGTGGTGCTGGCTATACATGGCCAGTTATAACTGTTGACCCTTTGATGATTTTCCGCAGATCTTCACAGGTCGGTGCAGGGAAAAGATTGGATGAAACTTGTAGAGATCTAGACCGATATCATCCGATATCCCATATCTATATCAATATCCACTTGAAAAACAGTTTGTTTAAAACGTTTACATGGGATCAATGGGATTCCGGGAAATTCCAGGATCCCCCAGGGCTTCACCTTTGACATATACATGTTCTGTTATGGGATCGAGGCGGAGGCCATGCCAACAAGAGAGTCGCGGGACGGGGATCTGCTGCGACGCTGAAACCTTTCCAAACAGAAGCACCTCAGATGCCTTGTTCTTTTTTCCCGGCAATTTTTCCCAACAGTACTGAGATGTTTTTCTCCACCAAATATCTCCGGTGTCAGAAAATTGGCATCGGATAGCACCAGGAGCTGCAGCATGATGCAGAGGAGGCCGCACTGCAGCAGCAGGTTCGGACCAAATCTCGGAGATATCATGACAGGCCTGGAATTTGCTAAGGCCAAGGCCTGTGTTTTGTGAAACCGGAACTGAGTTTATCCCTACACATTGTCGCAGTGCGCTTCGCTGTTGATTCCTCTCCGGATCTGGACAAGGGACACTGCCCACTTGGCCTTTGGCTCTGCAGTCCACCAAACGTACAAAAAAATGGTACGTCTGCAGATTCGTCAGAATAGGTTTTGTTTGCGAGAGAGGTGGCTACAACAGCAGCTGGTATGACATCAGCCAGCATCACCAGCATCATTGATTCAGAGCAAGAACCTGGAAGACTGGAACACCAGAGTAAAATCACAAAAGGATACAAAAGGAACTCACAAAGACTGGGATCCAACATCCAGACCATACCCGACACCTGACCATACACGACCAAAGTTATCCTAGTTTCAGGTTGCGCATTGCAGACGTTGTCAGATGGGCCAAGATCCCACCGAGATCTTTTCCAAGACTTTTTCGGTGTCTACCGCCATGACCCGTCGATCTCGTGGACGCCCCAGTCCGCCAAGTCCGCTGAGTCTTCGACTGGGTCCCAAAGTTGCTGTCAAATTTTAGCCATTGGAGCACTATGGGAAAGCCTTACTGTTTAAGATGTTTAAGCTAGCGAAGCAAGGACTCTGATCTAGTTACCTACTTTCAGCCTCAAAAGCACTTGGCAGAACCCAGTGTCTCTGAGTTCTGAAGTGGCTGCCGCAGCACAATAATCACAAGGATGTTCGGGGCGCTTTTGCAGACAGGCTGTTTGGCTTGCAGCTGATGGCCAAAGAACCAATGGTGCACAAAACTTAACTTTAGCCATCTTTAGCCATCTTTAGCCATCTTTAGCCATTCTGCGCTCAGAACAATTCAAGAACATCAAGGAACAGTGTGTTTGATTGAGGCAAGTCATAAACTGTTGTGGCTTCCTGCAGGGTACTTTTCTCCAACCATTGGAAGGGTAACAAATGAAGCGACTAGTGAAGGTCATAGGGCATGAGAAGTAGTACCAAAACTCCAATAACGTAGTGCCAAAGTAGTGCAAATTCATTGCGCTTTAGATTCGGCATTTGCCGCAGTGTGTCATGCTGGGCTTGAAGCCTTTTCGATGGCTGAAGCCAGCTGCTTGGGCGTTGCTGCTTGGCCGAAATGGGCTTTTTCATAACAATTAATGATAGTAGTAGTAATAATTATAATAAGAATAGTGATAGTAATAGTAATATTAGTAGTAATAATAATATGAATATGTTTGTGAGCTAAAGGGCCAGAAGTCCTTGCACCTTCTAGGCGATTCTAGGCCATTCTGTTTCAACAAGATTGTGATGGTGATGCCGGCGATGGC
This sequence comes from Cladocopium goreaui, assembly GCA_947184155.2. Classification (NCBI taxonomy): domain Eukaryota; class Dinophyceae; order Suessiales; family Symbiodiniaceae; genus Cladocopium; species Cladocopium goreaui. The sequence goes on along the minus strand of CAMXCT020005979.1, from coordinate 293,897 downwards.
CCTGTGAACTCCTTGAGACTGAGGTTGGGCTTGCCTTTGGCTCGCTGCACCTGCCCCACACCCGGGAAAGATGATTTTTATGCCTGTCAGACGGAGCCGGGTGTGGAATGGACTGCTTGGTGTTCTCCCGACTGTTGAACTGTTATCTTCGGGCATTTAACTGAAATTGACAACGACTAGTTGACATCCGGATTGGATCGGTGACAAGATGCCACAAGTGCAATCAATGGGCATCTTTTCCCATGGCCGGCCGCAACGGGAGGACGTGGCCTTGGGCGGTTACGTGGAGCCCTTGCCCTTGGAGCCTGCGGGCTCAGCTGCGTGTTCCTCCAATGGGGGCTGCGCTGATCTGGGGCTCACGGCTGGCGATTGCTGCAGCTTGGCGACATGTGCCAATTGCCACCACATCCAAGGATTCTCATGGATTCTAAGGGCAGGCAGCTGTATTATACATTTATTAAATGTATGCAGTTAGATAAGTTGGTATGAAGTGCATCAACTGTATCCACTGTCAAGAAGACCACTCTCTCGGAGGTGTTTTCTCGCTTTTCTCATCGATGATTCTGCACAAGATGTTTCTGGAATCTCTTTGTTTGAGAGCAAGGACCCCACTGAATACGCAGTTACGAAAGGTTGAGAATTGTGAGGACTGCTGGAATGTGAAGGGAACATGTGTATAGTGGAGGGTGCAATCTATGTACTTGGCGCAGTTTGTTCAGCCGGCGAACAGTGATAAGCTTGATAAGTAGCCGGAGACGTCTGTCTGCAGATGTGCTAAGCAAGAAAGAAATTCAGAACAAATTTGGCCGAGAAAAGCACACATTATTAAAATACAGATTACTCATCAATTATTCATGAACAAGTAAAGCCAATGATGGGTTTAGTGTCTGGGTGACTGGGTGACTGGGTGACCATCATTTGCGACATTGCTAGGTCCTGCAACCAACGGTCAATACCTGAGCTGTTGTGACAGCAAGCGCCGACTGGCCACTGAGACAGCATTTCTAATGATTCTAGTGTACAGAAATTGCCGCATGATCACGCTAATCTAAGTTAATGTAAGTCAATCCATTATGATTGTGATTCATAATGATTCACGATCATTTGTGATGAAGTCAACCACGTGATTTTGTTGCAGCTTTCCATTTATATACTCAGTACAGGTCTTCTGCGGTGCTGTACTGAAGCGTGCTGTAGCTTGCTTGCTGTGTTGTATTTGCTGTCAACAGATACTTCTGCTAAAACCAAGGAAACTACCAATAGTTCGCGAAGATTGACTGCATATGCCATGCAGAAGAAAGGTGTCACGCTCCTTGTCCCTGTTTGAGCTGCATGGCCAGAGGGGCGACAGAGATGTGTTGGTAGTCTGAGAACACCTTACCTTCTAAAACAACCTTCAGTCAGCGGAGTTCTTCGATTTCAAGACGGGTCCAGATCCTTTTGGTTTCATATGAAATCCTGGTGACGTTGGTTCGATCTGAGAGAAGTTTGACATTTGCGAACTGAATCCCAAAGCAGAATTGACACTCAGCCATAGCGATCCATAACATCACAGCAGATTCACAGCATCAATGGAATGCAGATGTTGAGTGCTCAGGGTGGATGACACAACCCTTCGATGGTGTCTTGGCAAAATGGCAGGAACCAAGTGTGAAATGGCGGCTTTGCCAAACGAGATCCCATATGAAATTGCAGTTGGAACAGTGATACTGTGACATATTGGTCTTTCATCTATTGTTGATTTAGGATAGACAGGATTGACAGGATGCCAAACAATACCAAATGTCTTTGGCAATGAGGTGCTCTTCACGAATACCTGAAACTTGGCCGAATCTGGAGGCGAACAGACACGGTCACGGTGGCTGCAATGAAACTTACAATTTTTGCAGATGGTTGATGCTTCGTATGATCTTTAATACCGATAAGCGCCGATAAGTGCCCTCAACCACTGTCTGGATGCGTTCAAGATATCCATGCAAAACCAATGTATACTATGTAATCATGCAATTATTGCAATGTTACTATGCAGATGTATAGCACATTAATATATTACATATATATATATATAATATACATTATATGCAACAAGTTTTCACATGTCAGCTGTGCCACTGTTAAGATCTCCAGATATCTCCCGCGGTTTCGGAGGCGTCTTCCATGGGATCTCTCCGGATCTTCCAGACCTGGACTACGCAGTGGCCAGAGGAAGGCTCCCAGATGTTCGGATCAAAAGGTGGAGGAAAAGTGGTTGTCAACTTGATGCCATTGGACAATTGGTACTCAGAAATGACTGAATTTGTCGATTCCCGATATGAGTTTGCCATACCAGATTGTAGTTTCGATTGTTGAGATTCTGTAGCTGTCTCTGCTCTGCGAGCTGACAGAACTCTTCGGCTTGTTCCGAAAACTCTTCCGCGTGCCCTTGCGGGTCCTTGCGCGGTTTTCGGATGGTCGGCGGGTCCAGGATTTACATCCTCGCAGGCAATGGAAAGCAAGGCTGGGAATGCTGGGAATGCTGGGATGTCAGACTCTGCGATTCACAGAGATTCACACCGATAGCAACTGCAGGTCCCTTGAGGGATGTGGTGGAAAGACAGAAATTGGAAGGCTACATCCAAAGGTATGGCGACTTTGAAGACCTTTGGATGCCCTTGAAGGTGGGATATCCTTGGATGTCTGTTTGGATGCAGGTTTGATGTACTTGCCACTCAGACATGTGCATGTGAAGGTCTAATAAATCCCAACTTAGTGTATTGCACTGCAAAGAAACACAGCTTTGGGTCATTCCTGGCATTTATCCATTAAAGTTTAGGTGGTAGCTCACAGCTCTTGTGGTTCAGCATATGCGTAGGAGAAGGATCTCCGACCATTCGGCTTTGTGACCATCAAAGACTTTGTGGCAGCGCAGCAATTTGTTGAGAGGTCTCCCCACAAAGTCCCAGACGCATCGGTGGAGATCATTGCCAGATGGGAACATCGATGCTCAGAGATCATTGAGGGATGGAATAGAGATCAGCATGAATCAGCTTAAGATGACTAGAATATCCTTTTGGATCCTTTTGGAGCATACTGCAGGTCCTTCCTTTGTAGCCCCCTTCTGCTCCAGCAGTCTGTTGGATTTATCTCAATTTTACCCATTTCACTGAAAACACGCCGTGACTTGTGCTGAGGACAGAAGAATCATAAGAATCGGAAATCCTCTTTGCCTGGAATCCTTCAGCCGCTGGAAATTGATGATGTGTCTTTGAAGACTCTTCGAGGAATTCAGCAAGTTTTTCCCCAACAGCAGAAGCTTTGGGGTCCAGCTTTTACACTCAGGTTTGTTTTCACAGAGCAGCGTTTACGCGGAGCAGCTTTTACACACCGAAGTTTTGACGCAGAGAGGCCTTTACACAGAGAAGCTTGTACACACAGAAGCTTTTACACACCGACACCTTCGCTCACACACACAGATGCCGGTACACAGAGCAGCTTTGACACGCAGACGCTTTTACACAGAGAAGCCGTTACACAGAGCAACTTTTACACAGCGCGGCTTTTACACAGAGCCGCCTTTACACAAAGAAGCTTTTCTACACAAACGCTTTTACGCATAGAGGCCTTTACACACAGAAGCTTTTATGCACAGAGGTTTTCACACGGAAGCTTTACACAGAGAAGCTTTTACACAGAGAAGCGTCTAAACAGAGGATCTTTAATGCACAGAAGCATTTACACACACACACAAGCTTTACACACACGCCTTTGCACACAGAGCTTTTACACACAGACACTTTTACGCATAGAAGCTTGTTCACAGAGCAGGGTTTACACAGAGCACAGAGAGAGGCCTTTGCACAGAGCAGCTTTTACAATCTTATACGCGCAGAAACTTTAAACGCGCCCTTGTAAAATCGCAATTTTACACAAGTTTTATTTCGCGCGAAACGGTTGTGCCTGACGTTTCAAAATGGATAAAGTCGCAATTTTACACCAATTCTTGAACGTTGACATCTGACGTTAAAAAACCGCAGTTTTCCCACAGTTATTGCCGTTTGACTTTCATGCCACGCTTGCATCTGAACTTTCAAAATCACAATTTTACACCAGTTTTTGACGGTTGACCATCATTTCGTGCGAAGGGGCTGTGCCGGGCCTCACCAAATTTGCATTTTGCCACATGTTTGGAAGTCCGACCTGCGCGATCTCTGAAGAGGGTTGCCCGTGCCCAAAAGAAATTCACATTCCACCACATGTTTGGGCGTTCGAAACGCACGATCTCCGCAGACGGCTGCTGTGGGCAAAGAAGTTTCGCATTTCACCACACCACATGTTTGCCCATCCGACACGCGCCATCTCCGCAGAGGGTTGCCCAAGGACAAACAAGACCCGCATTTCGCCACACGTTTGGGTGTCCGACACGCCGCAGAGGGTAACGATTCGTAAGCCACCGCCTGGCTGTCCCTGCCACCAGAGAGAAATAGAAGAACTGGAGAAGTCTGATTTTGCAGGAGTTCAGATACAATTTGAACACCTGGAAGTTAGCTGAACCAGTGTGTAGCAACTCCTGTGTAACAATTTCTGTGCAAAATGACCTTGCCGGCAGGAGTCTTGTAGGAGTTCAAGTAGAAATGGATCACCTGCAAGTCAACTCCTGTGTAAATGACATTTTTCAAGTTTTGTAGGAGTTCCCCAGAGGTTGATCACCCGTAGCTGATGTAGGTGATGTTGTCTATGTTGTAGATGATGAGGATGATGTTGTAAGTGATGTAAGGTTAGATAGATTTGAAGATGTAGGTGATGTATAGGATGCAGTGATATAGATGATGATGTAGGTTATGTATGCGTTGTAGGTGATGTATATCATGTAGATGAGGTCGATGGAAAAAGATTGTGTAGGTGATGTAGATGGTGTAGGTGAGATAGATGATGGTGATGATGATGATGGTGGTGGTGATGGTGATGATAATCATTAATCATGATGATGTAGGGAAGATGGTGCAGAAGATGTAGTTGATGTGGGTGATGTAGAGGATGTAGTGATGTAGATGATGATGTAGGCAATGTATGTATTGTACATAAAGCATGTCATATAGATGAGGTTGATGGAACATGTGTAGGTGGTGTAGATAATGTAGGTGAGACAGATGTAGGTGATGATGATGATAATGATAATGATGATGATGATGATGATGATGATGATGGTGATAATGAGGATGATGGTGTAGATGTAGATGTAGATCTAGAGAAGATGGTGTAGAAGACGGTATAGAAGATGTAGGTGATGTAAAGGACATAAGAGATGTGGATGATGTATGTTAGGTAGATGAAGTGAAGAGTGAGGCGGACAGCAGTTCTTTGGGAAAAAGCCTTCGCACGAGCTTCGGGAATTTTGGCCACAGTATTGCGAACGCTTTTGGAAAAACGGTTTTTCATAAAGTGTTTGTGCTGTGATTGCGCCTTGTATGCCCGACCTCTAGAGTAAGAAGGGCGGGGCAATAAACATACTTCACTCATTGCGTGTTTGGCAGCTGTTTTTGTTTCTGGCTGTTGGGGATACTCTTTGGGCTTATTTCGCTTTCCCAGTTTGGTTTGGAAACACGGAAACCGCACAAAACTCCTGGGTTGAGACTTGACCTGGGAAGGAACTACTTTGCACCGCCGCAGACCAAGAGATCCTTGATTCGTATCTTGTCCAAACTTGTCCAAAATTGCACGGAGCTCTTGTTCCTTAGTGTTTCCTTCATGTTCTTTCTGATTTCTGCTGTGATCTGCTTCAATTTTGGGATGCCAGAACTGATTTCCAAAGTCTTCAGCGCAAAGCCAGGTATTTTGAGATCCCCTGATGAAGCGTATCAGCAGAAGCGTGCAGCACGCATCAGAAAGGTGAGAGGAAGGGATGTTCCAACCAAAAACACCCAGCTGCATCTGTTTCATGGTCCACCTGGAACGGGGAAGACGATGGCGATGAAGGTCCTTGCAGCTGAAGCAGGTCTGGTCGAAATTGTTGATGGCAATGATGCGGCAATGATTTCTTGATGGTTTTGTGGGGGATAGAGGTGGTAAGAGAATCTGCATTTCCAATCATCTTAAAGCAACATCATTTCGGTTTTGCCCATCTTTTCCCGACAATCTCTTCATGCCCAATTCCGCCCATCCAATTCCTCTCACCGCTTCACAGCTTGTCGGCAGGTCTCAAGTTCCGGTCCTTCATGATGAAGCTGGGTGAGCCGGGATATGGTACATTGCAGGAGATGCAGGACGCCTTGAAAGCCCTTGACGAGTGCCTCAGCCGAATTCACATCATCACATCAACATACACCAATGGCCCCCAAGGTGACCCCCCAAAACGGGTTAGTAAGCTCTTATTGATGTTTTTTGGTGCCCTAAGACTCCCTTATTATTTGGGGTTGGTGAAATCCCCATGAATTTTTGATTTTAGATGCAGTTTCAGTTTGACTTGGCACCTGGCAACAATCACGTTGTCATGATGCAGGATGTCATCTGGCCCCAATGCGATTGCAGTGGCAGTTTTCATCGATGAAGCGGAGCAAGTGTTCAGCAGTCGGAGAAGCATGCAGGATTATCACAGCGTCAGAGTGGAGGCGCCAAAGAAGTGGAACTGTGGTTTTGACGGTTTGACGATTTGACGGTTTACTTGTGGTTTTGTCATAAACTGAGGGCTGAATGCCTGGCATTTTTTCAAACTTGTGGCTGCTTGTGTCTTTGGTGCTTCAGTCGAAGAACGACATCGTCAAGGCCTTTCTGGAATGGACGGAGGGCTTGCAGAGCAGACCACGTGATGCCAAACCGATCATTGTTGTGACCTGGACGAAACATTTTTTATCACGTCGCACTTTGACTCTAGAGCTGCCAATGCCCATATAAGCAGCCTGGGCTGACAGGGACAGGCGAGTACAGTATGGTGCACATGGTATCACACGCTAATCCGAGTGCACAATGCACGAGTAATTACTCCCTCTTGTTTAGTTTTGGGTGCGTCCGTATAGTCGACAGAGCTAAGTGAACTGAGGTGATGGCTACCAATTTGCGAAACAACATTGACGAAGCTATCCAGAGCCGTGTGGGTGAAACCATTCGCTTTTCTCGTCCCACCATAGCTCAGTGCAAGCAGCATTTTGCTGCCAATGCGCAACCTGGCGTCAACGAGTGCCATTCGAGTGATCCGCCTCTGTGTCTCTTTTTTTCTGGCAGCAAAGGCATAACAAATTTCCCGGGACGGAGAGCCTTGATTTCTTGTGAGCCCGAGGCCAAATGTTCGAGGTTGGCATTGGCTACTGGCCATCTTGTCCAGCCGTGTCTTCTTTATGGACTTTCGCGAGTTGGAAGCAGTGCACAAGCTGGTCTGCGAACCAGATGTTGCTGAGACGGAACATGCTCGGTCAGACGAAGTGACCGCTCTGAATTATTTTTCTGCAATTTGGTCTGTTCTTCAAAGCAGAGAATGGTTGACCGGATGGAGGGAAATTGACATCTTGAAGCTTCTCACTTGGCAGCTCCCATATTTGACATACCACCTGCGGGTTGTGAGAAGGGAGATGGGTGATGGAATGCTTGACCTGCGGTGGCTGCGTCAGAAGTTGGTGCAGCTGTTGCGTGCAGCCATGCAGACATTGCGCGCAAGACTGTAGGGCACGTAGCGCGAGACAGTCGACAGTGGCTCGTAGTCTTAACAGTTTACTTGAAATCTGAGTTTGTCGGAAAATGTGCCAGCAACCTTGTGCCACGATGCAGGGGAAGCCAAGCATTGTTTGAACTTTGCAGCATGAAGTCATGAAAGTGTTTTCTTTCTCACATGACGAATCTGAACAGGCCGCCATGCTGCTTGGGAAGGCTTGGTGAGATTTGTGACCCATGGCATTCCATATAGATTGGGACCGAAATGCCGCTGCTTGTGACAAGAACGCGGGACCTATTTTGTAGGTTTGTGATCATCGTGAGGCCATCAAACGGCAGAATTAGGTTGTCCCCCGCGAGCAGTTTTAGTTTCATTGACGATGTATGTAAGAAATGCTCCCAGAAGGAAGTTTATTTCGAAACAAACGATGCTTTGGTCATTGCTTTAGCTTTTGGCAATCTTAAGGAAAGCGAAAGGTTCGGGCCCCAGTGCGAAGCCACAACAACTTTGATGTTTTCGCCCGTGATTGCTTTCTGGATGCTGAGGTGTGAAAGTCTTGGTGGGGACGCCCGTGACCTGCTTGAAAGGCGATGATGAAAAGACTTGGGGACACTTGGCGAAAATACGAAAGATACGACAGGTTTGTTCCACGGATTTGGATGAGGTCTTAGACTTGGGAACGGGCGAAGTGAAGACATGTATAGAAGTGCTAGAGGTGGCTTGTAGGGTGGAAACCAAAGTCATCCAAAGTCTATATGCCAAGTGTGGGCGCAGAATCAGGCCATTTGCGGTTAGCAATGGTGTGGGATGGTGCGTTCCATTGCCTCAATTTCGCACACGTTCCATTCTGCCCTTCCTCACCTTCCGGTGGACCTTCCGGACCAGGCTGGACGAAGGAGTTCCTGGCGATGGTGGGACCGGAGCATGTCATGGGATTGGCCATTGGCAACGAATTGGAGTTGCTTCACAACCATGTGACGCGGCATGCAGCTGTGTGCTGTTCGCCCCCAGAAATGATAGTTTGACATCCACTTGCGTCAAAAGTTTACTGTATGTAGTAGAGTGCAAATCCAAACCCTGACAGGTTGTACAGTTGAGTAGTTTGATATTGAAAAACTGAAAAACCGGTGGATGATCAGTATCATAGTTTGATACTGAAGACTGATACTTTTCATCCTGACTGTTTCCCATCTCTGGAGGCCCTTTGCTTCACGACGCGCACTTTATCATTTTTTGCATTCGGGCTTTAGTCAAACTCGCGAAACAATCCCGCGTAAACAAACGTGGAACCCCAAAAAAGTTGGTAATTTTGGTATTTATTTCCACCCAGTTGAACTGGTTGACTCAGACAGTCCTCGTTGAGAGACTTCCACCCGTGTTTGGATAGTTTCACTGAGCTTTGCCCATATATGATATTATATCATCATCATTTATCTATAGTATAACCTGAACATGATGTTTCCATGGGTTCCACAGAGCACAGACAACTTTGGTCATGTCTGGATGACTTCGAGGCAGACGCGGCGTGTGTCGCCGAACTCTTCAGCGGTGGCCGGCTCTGGAAGACCTTCACGGAGCACATCAGCGAGTTCGACGCGCGTCGCGAAAGCGTCTGGAGCGTCTGGAGTTGGTGGCTGTAACTGGAAATGTGAAGAACTGAAGGTCAAAGAACAGATTGAACATCGAAGAATTTGAAAGACATTTAAAAAGATGTTAAGATATGTTAAGCATTTCTTCGTTGAAAACATGTCTAGTCTTTGGCAGCAAACATAAGTGCTTTGGATGAGTTGCTTCATTTTGCTGAGGATCGAATGGGCGTCTTGGCAGTGCATGCATATCTCGTTCTGTCCCTTTTGGATGTCAGCCTTTCCCGCATTTCTCTTTTCTGTTATTGATTTTTTGTGCGAACTGTTTTTCCTCGCTTAGGTTTTTCTGCGGTTCCGGCAACCTGTCTGCAACAGATTTTTGATCTTGGTGTCAATTGATTTGCAGGACAGACGAAAAATACGCTACCTTGTCATGCTGTCTTTTGTTCCTATCACACTTTGACACAGAGGAATGACACGGCATGGCCATTACACCAGCAAGTCCATCCAGCATTCTCAAGTCAGAATTGTATGAAGAACAAAACTTTATGTTGGCTTGCTACAGTTGCTACAAGTTGCTACAAGTTGCTACATGTTCCATCATGTTTCATTGCAGACCCAGTAGCTGCCGGCAATGGCCTTCACTGCAGGTAACCTCAGTGTTCACAGCAAGCATCCTTACAGGCCCCACCTGGGACTGGGCACCTCCCATGGTTTTGAAACTGAGGTATGTTTTGCAAACATGATTGGTTGCATTGAAGCTGGTGCATGGAGAGATCTAGAGATCGAGACTTTGAGTAGCAAGATGGAAGCACTGAAGGTCCTGAAGGTCCTGAAGGTCCAGGATTTTGGGAATCTGAGTTGTCATCTTTTTTTGTCCGTTGCCAGATTCTGTCCGTGTACCCTTCATGGAAGATCCCAAGACCGGCTTGGTGAATAGCTTTCTGCTGGACGCAATCCGCAAGCATCTTTGCAGCACTTCCAAAAGATCCCCGGTTGTGCCTTCCTGGCAGCGATTCTGGAGGCCAGCTGATCAACTCAGGTATGGCAAGCGATATGCCTTTTCCTTCAATGTAACCTGGCAGATTTTCTGGGAGTGAAACAAGTGACTTGTGCCGCCTATAGGCTGAAAGGCTGAAAGGCTGAAAGGCTGAAAGGTCAATGACCGAATGGATCGCCTAGCTGCCATAGCACTTCTATACTTTTCTATGAACTTGTCAGGTCTATCCTTATTTCGACCCTGGCATCCACCTCAATCCTGGCACCACGGACAGTTTTGGATCCATCTTTTTGAAGATCATTTGTTGGAGAGGCATTGGAATAGGTTGCATTGAACGATGACATCTCATGACATCTCATGACATCTCTTATCATAAACTGCCACCGTTGCAGGACAAGTGCAGCTTAGATCTACCTCGAGTGATTTGTTGGGACAAACCCAACTGCCTTGGGCCCAACATCATGGCGCGGATGCCCAGTGTGCCCAGTGTGCCCAGAGTGCCCAGTGACCCGAAGCAGACGAGTTGCCGCTTCCCAGGCCGCTGCACGGCGGCAGATGATCCGGCTCACCGGGCGGCGGGATGATTTGTGACTCGGTGAAACTTCGGAACTGTCGTCACTGTAGTCCTTGTTGGAGTGTCCTGCGAGGCTGTGCATTTGACCTGGACGATCCAAACTCTATGAACTGAGTTATTCCCCCTTTCCATCTGAATCTTCTCGTTTGAAGCTGCAAGTGCCTTGACCTTTCTTTTCATGTCAATTCCATGTTACAGTGTGATTTTTGAAACCTTCGGGTGTTTGGGTAACCTGGCAGCGCTTTGTTCAGCCCGTTTTGTTTCCGTGAAAGCTTTCGACCACGACCTGACCGCTCCGCTGCTCTGCTGCTCCGCTTCGCTACAGGTTTTGGATCGGAGAAATTGGTTGGTCTTCTCCAAAGGCTGAAGCACTCGGCACTGCCATGGCAGACTGCGAAGAGTTCCTTGGCAGAACGCGAACTTGACATATTTTCTGCCAACTTGAAATTTGACAAACTACGCATATTTCATAGACTGTCATAGACTTTCATCAGGAAACAGAACATCAAAACATCACACATTTGCGTTTGAGGTTCTCCTCACTTGAAACCTTTCAGACTTTTTATGAGCCTTGGCTGCACATGTACAGACACATGACCATGGACCACCAATGCGTATGATCAGAGAGAGTTCCAATTTATGAAAGAGATAACCTTCTAATATGTACCGGAAGAACCAGCCCGGTTTCAGTAGTCGCACTGAATTTTGCACCTGAGAACGGCTAAGAATGGCTATTTGCAGTGGAATCTTCAAGTCCCTGGGGGACTGCCTGGTCCTGACCATGCTCCGTGTCCGCAGCGGCCAGGGTCGAAACGTCGATTTTTTTTACGATTTTTGATGGGTTTCAATGGTCGTAAAATACACAGTTGTAGAGGAAACAAAGGGATCCATGAAGATGGTGTTTCTTCCTACTCGCCTAGCTTTGTTCGACCTGTTTCTTTTTGATGTCTGTCAGTCAACTCACGTTTTTTTTTTCGGAGATGAAGCATTGGTCCCCACCTTCGTTTCTTCAAGTCTTGGCCCATTCACAGATTTGCATCGTTTTGCATCGTTTTGCAGCGGATGTTTAGTCGTTGAGTCGTTTAGGCTTTCTTCTTCACATTGCGTGATGCGTTGAACTTTGGCCAGCAGGACGGGACCAATGACTATATCTTTAGTATTCTTTAGTCCTCGTAAAGGTAGGGCAAATATGATAAACATATGATAAATATGGGCAAATGCCATAGGTTCAAGTCTCAAGACATCAAACTTGTGAGGTGATCCAAAGTTGAGATAGGGCTTTGCATTCCGATCCTTGTCTCTCACAGTATGTAGTCTGTTTGATCATCCGCATTTGGAGTGTTTGCTTTGTTGTTGCAATATGTTGCAACCAGGCTAGTCTATTGCCACAAGTTCGGAAACATGATCAACTAAAATATAATTTATTAATATCAATTTAATGTAACAATGCATATAATTAATATCAATTACAGATATGGTTGGTGTAACTTCCCACTACTACGATCTGAACTGCAGTCATTGAACTTAGTGCTGGTTTTGGCTGTAGGAGCATTTTGGTCTGCTGGTTAGTTGCGAATCGACTCTTGTCCAAGCATCCCAGGGCAAGCCTCAAAGCTAAAGTCCGTGTTGGTGCCGTTGAAACCCGATGAAGCCCGATCATTGTGTGAAATGTATCTCTTTCAAGACCACATTGCCGCATTCCTTCAAGCTTTCTGAGAGCTGCCAATGTAGCCGAGTCTCCCTTTGCACAGAAGGAATATCGAGATTTTGAAGTGCAACTTGATTGATCTTTCCTGACGCCTTTCCTGACAACTGTGGAGATGTAATTAAGTTTTTGTCCCCTTACTGCGAGCTGATAAGGCTCGGTTGCAAGATCGCCAAGCCCAGCTTCCGTGCGGAGATTTGTGCGTTGCCAAAACCACCTTCAGGGATGACCTGGCAGGTGGGAAATGGTGGGGTTCCGCAGATTCGTTGTGTTTTGGAGATGGTGAGACCTCTCCAAAACTCTCGTGACATTCTCTTTGCATCTTGCCAGGGCTGGGCTTTTGTAGCGTTGGGCATCTTGTGACTTGGGCACATTCGGGGCAGCCGAGAGGGCGGGACTCGAGGGTTACCTATAGAGGTGCCAAGACAAAGATCTGCCCCCGAGTTTACGTGTTTTGATGCCATGATCACGCCGAAACAGAATTTCTTCAACCCAAATTCCCACGAACAAAGCTGGGGTCTGCCAGCAAAGAAACTCACAAAGACCTGGCTTGGCGTATCCAGCAACTTCCGGAAACTTCCAGTACCAATCAGTACCATACTTATCAAACGGCGCGGCGAGTGCAGTGCATTGCAGTGCATTGCAGTGCATAGTGATCAGCTGAGTTTGGCGATGGTCTTGGGCTTCACTTGTCTCTATGTGCGATCGCCGAAAGTCAAGCCGGGGCACCTGGCAGAGAAATGAGCATTCCAAATACATGGAGGTATACTAGTGAACAGAATGTTATGTGGCTGCTACGAAAAGATCATATTGGCATTACAATAATATATACTTATCGAAAGAAGTTTAGAAGTCAAACTTCCAACAATATGGACAGATGAAAAAGCAGAGGTGGGAAGAGTCAGAAAAGAGAAGAGAAGAAGAAAGAAGATCAAAGAACAGAACGAGTCAGAAGACAGAAGATGCGGGTGCGCGAAAAGGTAGCAAAGTCGCGAAACACTGTGTTTTTCCGATGATTTGTGGCTCTGGAGGGTCGAAAAGTAGGCTCGCTAAAGCGGCGGGTGTGGAGCCATCTGGGGAGATGAGAGATGAAAAATTGCACGCCCTTGTGGCGCGAAGCATTTTCGAAGTCAAAAGTGTAAGAAACTGACGGTCCCAGACCACTGTTGGAAGTTGAGATGATGAAAAAGTGCACGCCGTTGTGGCGCGAAGCACATTTCGAAGTCAAAAGTGTTAAAGACTGACGGTCCCGGACCTTTTGTCGTTTTGCGTGGAAAGCACAAGGGATTGTGCACCTTGTCAGAAGTGAGCGTAACGTGAGGGGTTTGTAGCATTTCCAAAAACGATGGCAAGCGTGGTTCATTTGAAAAGGATCTGCAAAGATGCGCGTGGCCGGCGCAGTACAAGAGACATGTTCATCAGAGATGTTAAGGGGTTCAGGGCGCTGATTTCCTGAGAAGGGTTGCGTTTTGGAGCATCAGATCGTCAGGTTTGCTGAGATGATTTTGCGTGACAGGTGCAGCACTTCGTATGACCTGGCATCACTTTTTCGTGGCAGGCGCAGCACTTTACACAGACGGAGTGGAAAAATCGCAAGACGCATTGGTACGAGGCCGTCGCTCTGCCGTCAACTTTCCATTTTTGAAGGAAGTCTCGCAGAACTTTCTCGTTTTCAATGTTGTCAACGTAGAACATTGAGGAAGTCTCGCAGAATTGCTTCGTTTTTGATGTTGTCAACTTCAAAAATTGAGGACCTCTCGCGGACTTGTTTCGTTTTCAAGCTTGCAGATAGACACCACTTCCCTTCCTCACCACTTCCCTTCGCCACCACTTCCCTTAGTCACCACTTCCCAAAATCACCACACTCCCTTCGTCACCACTTCCCAAAGTCACCACACTCCCATTGTCACCACCTCCCTTCGTCACCACTTCCCAAAGTCACCACACTCCCTTCGTCACCGCTTCCCAAAGTAACCACATCCCTTCGTCACCACCTCCCTTCCTCACCTCCCTTCCTCACCATTTCCCAAAGTCACCATTTCCCTAGGTCACCACTGCCCTTCGTCACCACCCTGTGTCATAGCCTATTATTCTTTTGTGATGTATTGTTATGTGATGTCAAGTCGCACACCACCCTTCATCAATGTCAATTCTTTTGTGATGTATTGTTATGTGATGCCAAGTCGCACACCACCCTTCGTCAATGTCAAGTCTCACAATTCTATTTGTCCGTAACACGGGAGCACTGCTTCCCAACTTCCTTTGACAACATTACAACTTCAACAACTTCAACAACATCAACTCCACTACAACTACAACTACAACCACAGTTACAGTTCAATTACATTGCACTTCGCTACACCACACTACATCCTGCAGTTGTGGGTGAGGTGACCACTGCAACGACTCCAAAAATGAAACCGCCCTTCGATCCATCAGTGGATTCGCTTCGCCCATGCATCACAACAACTCACCTCTCCTATAATTTCCTATCTTTGAAACCTCCGCCGCAGCTTTGTGCGGCCCTACTGGTACATAATATATAACAAATTTCATATATATATATTAATAATAATAACAATATTTAATAATAATATAAAATAACAATATATAATAATAATAACAACAATAATAATAGGTAATAATAATAACAATAATAATAATTTATAATAGTAATAATAAGATATAATAATATATAATAATAATAATGATAATAATATTTTATAATAATAACAATAATAATAATAATAAATAATAATATATAATAAGAATAACAATAATAATATATAATATATAATAATAATAGTAATAATAGCAATAATCATAAGAATAGTAATAATAATATAAAATAATAATAATAATATTAATAATAATAATATATAATAATAATAGTAAAAATAATAATAACAATAATAATATATAATCATAATATTGATAATAATAATATATAATAATAACAATAATAATAATATATAATAATAATACATAATAATAATAGTATAATAATTGTATATAATTGTATATAATCATAATAATAATATATAATAATCGTAATAATAATAAGAATAGTGATAATAATAATATAAAATAATAATAATAATAATATTATAATAGTAATAATAATAACAATAATAATATATAATAATAATAATAACAATAATAATATATAATAAAATAATAATATATAATAAAATAATAATATATAATAATATTTAATAATAATATTAATAATAATAATATATAATAATAATAACAAGAATAATAATATTATATAATAATAATACATAATAATAATATTAATAGTATAATAATAATAATTGTATATAATAATAATAATAATATATAATAAAATAAAAATATATAATAATAATAATATGTAATAATAATAATAATAATAGTAAAAATAAAAATAATAAAAATAATAACAACAATAATAACATATATATATATATATATATATGTATATGTATATGTATAGTATGATTTGCTTGCATGGATTGGGTGCAGAGGTCCCTCTTCCCACATCCGATGTGCAGGAGATTAGTCGATTCGTCGACCAAGCGAAAGAAGGCGCGACGACTCGCTGAGGCGGGGCTATCCAAGATGTGTATTCAAAACGTCACAGTTCTATTCTGAAAGACGAAGAACCATGCTGTTGAAAATCTAGTTATCTCTGACTTGCGTGGATTGTGGGATGACTTTTTTTTAAACACGGGGTTGGCAGGAAAGGAACGTCCGTATCTGGCAACAGAAAGGATCATGAGACAAGTACAAGTCTTTGGCTTTGCAAATGCCCCATGGACCCAAGTACTTGGATCCATGTTTATTTTTTTCATGCAATCAATTGACGTTTGGACCATGTCGCACAGGTCGAAATGGAAGGTGACTTTGGCAAAAACAGGGCCGAGGATTTTGACCGCTGCAAATGACAAGATTTCGTATTGGTTGATGAAGGGGGAAACTGATAGAGTGTGGGAGAAGTGGGAAGGGAGTTATGGCTGCTTAAGACCGGTGGCAGGTGCAAATTCTTTTTGCAGGACATGTTGTTTGGATAGAGAGGAATTTTCGGCATGCAACTGAATATTTGAGTGCAAGAGATTTCGTATAAGCTGCTGCTGGCATGCTGCTGCAAATGTTTCGTTTGCCGGAGAATTGCTTGAAAATTTCTGAGTAGTGCCGGTCTGTGAATAGAGTAGAAAAGACAAGGATGGATAAGGATAATGAGGATGTACACTATTCAAAACGGATGATCGACTGATGTGTAACACAAATATACCAAAGTCGGAGCATTCGTTGGGCACAAAGATTGGCCGCCAAAAGGAACCAGCACTTGACCTAGGCTCTTCCAGTTCGGAGTGATAGCTATGTCCGCAACGTGTCTTTTGGAAACGAGTCCCCGTGGATTCCCCGTGGATTCCCAGGCTCTTGGGGATTGTAAAGCGCTCCCTACAGGCCACAGAAAGGAGTCTGGAATTCTGGATGGCCATCAGGTGCACCTGACGGCCCAATGTGTCAATGTGAAAATCATCCCATACGGGCCAAAGATGGTCTTTTGGTGCAATAATTCAATTTACCTTGTCAGTTTATATGATATATATATATATTATATAATTTATTTATTTTTTCCATCAGCCCAGTTATATATATGATATATATATATATATTATATATATATATATTAAAAAAATCACATTTTGATTCTCCGTTGTTGTTCTTTGCTCGCCCAATCTCCAGCTTCACAATGTTGGAGCCGGCGGAGTGTGCTTTGCCAATGGGAAGAAAGTGCCAGCTAAGGGACGAGTATCTTGACATCCATGTCATGTCATTTGCTATGAAATGTGATATGAAATGTGGTATGAAAGTTAACTGTTAAGATGAACTCCGGATCCTCCGCTGTATTGAAAACCAAGTTACCGTGACTGTGCAGAGAAGAAATTCAAACGATGTTACCTGCTGAGGCTCTGGTGTGATCCAGATGGTGCTGGCAAAAGGCACAGTTTGAGCTTGAGATTTCCATGAGATTTGTAACCGAAACCTAGAATTTTGTCAAGGTAGAACATTGATATCACTGAACATTGGGCATCTATTGACCTTCCATCCCGTTCCATTTTTGTCGATGGTCGAAGCGTCGCCCGTCGCCAGGTCTCATGGCGCTGCTGACGCTCCAGGTCAACTCGGAGCGCATCGTCAGCCTCACTGAGGCCATGGATAGCTGGATGCATTGGATTCAAAAAATCATTTTCCATTCATTTCGCTTTTTCTTTAAGAAACAAGCCATTCAAACCATGTTGAATGTTTTTTTTGAACAATGTGATTGATAGTGATTTTAGATATTGGATGATTTGGAGGCATGCGTTTAGATGTAGCCATTGATGGAAATCCCATGGAAGGCCACCTTCGCCGAGACCCTGCGACAGAGTCAGAAGGCATTGGTGGCCTTTGTCACGCCCTGGTGCGGGGACCTGACAAATCCTGTTTTTGTTGGATCGAACACCGCCACCAAAGGGAAAATGTGGGAAATTTGAAGAGTGACCTGGACCATAGTTACTATAGTTGAAGTACTTGGAGTTTGGCCCAGAAATTTTGATGGTTTTTATGCTGTTTCTATGCTGTCTTTGTTTGGTGTATCCAGTGACCGTGTTTGAAACTGTGAGGTGCATGGCTTGTCGGCTGTTGATGCCCGAACTGGAGAAGGCTGCAGATGCCCTGGCACGAGACAAGTCGATGCTGGTAGCCCAGTGCCACTGGCGAGTTTTGGTTGAGATCCTGGGAACACCAAGTTGAAAATCCATGGGAAACCTGTAGCACTGTAGCAGTTCAAGTAGCTGTTGCCATTTCAAATTTCTGCCCTTAAGGTATCTGCAAAAGGGTACTGGATATCGTGGAATCCCACATCCTAGCAGTCAGGCAGTTGAAATGGGCCTGCCAGGTGCGATGTCTCAACGGAAACCAGATTAGCGCAGATTTACAGCGCTTGGCGTACGCCACTGGCAAGGATTCCAAGGTTTGCAAAAGGACCGCAATTTTTGGCGAGTCAAGAGCTGATATGAGCAACATGAAACTGTGTTTCTGCAACTTTCCAACTCGAAACATCGACGAAACGACGAAACATGTGGGCCATCACCGGGATCCTTTTTCTGTGCCAAGGTGATGTTCTTCCCAGACACCCAGGTGCTCCTTCCTGGCCTCCAGGCAGGGGATTCAGCCAGGCATGGCATGGCCGGGCAGGCATGGCCGGGATTCAGATGGCTGAACAGTTGGAGGCCATCTTCACTGGGCAGCTGCAACATGCCAGCTTGGTGGCCTTCACCGCAGGGTTGCCAGCTCAGATCAAACTGCAGAACCATGGGCCCATGGGCAGGGGAAATCCATGTTACAAGATGAGGGATACTAAGCCACTAAGCTGTTCCCGCAGCAATTATAATCATGTTATAACCATATTTGAATCATTATATAGATATAATATAATCATAATATAATAAAATAGATGAATATAAATTATATAGACGACTTTTGAATCATATTAGAATCATTAGACTTTTGCATTTTGTCCTCATTTTCTCATACTTTGTCCGACTTTGTCCCGTTGAGGCCGTGGCCTTTGAAGGTTCACTCGCGTGCAGAGCTCCAGGAGGCCGTCCAGGACAATGGCCGCGCTGGGACCTTTGCCGGGGACCGAGGGACCGAGCTGTGCTCCGGAGCTGTGCCCATGGAGAAGCCACGGTCGTCCAGGTGGGCTTCTTCCGATCGCCACAGCATGCGGGGCCCTTGCAGGTGGGGAGCAATTTGGGGGAAGTTCGAGCACCACAAAGGATTGGAAAAAAGGGCATGACGCCATTTTGGTTTTAAAACTGGCGCCCTGCAACTCCTTCAGCAATCTCAGTCGCTTATCATGAAACTTGATTCACTTGGACTTCATGAAACCAAAATCCATGCAGCTTCCGATGTGAAGCTGCTAAGCATCGCGAAGCCGCTAAGCCCCTTCAGGAGCTGTGGCCCTTGGATTGCCTGCGGCGACATGACCGCGCCTATGCCTTTGCAAGGTCAGGGTGTCATTTTGTCCGACCAAGTCCTGCCAAGTGATTTGTTCGATTTGGTCGATCTTTGTGCTTTGATCTGTTCTGGATGAACCCGTTGAACCCGTTGAACCCGTTGAACCCGTTGAACCCGTTGAACCCGTTGAACCCGTTGAACCTGTTGAACCCAAATTCATTTCTTGCAGGTGGGGCAACGAAAGCAAAAACGAGTCAGAAAAGGACTCTTCTGACGGTAGATCACCCTCACTCTCACGCTCATACTCATCCAGGGAGTCTTTCATTTGAATGACACACTGATTGCATACATTTTCGTGCCTAGAAACTATGATGTTGGTCCGCAGCTATGCTAAGGCCTGTGAATCGGTTCTGAGGATCACGACTGATCACGTCTACATCCTACACGTCCTACACATACCTTGCATAAATCCATATAAATCCTATGACTTGATCATCACGATCATCACGCCGGATTCGGGACCAAGCCAGCTCGCACCCTCAGGAGCTCTGGCGTTGGGCTGGCCTTGAGTTTGGCAGCGAGGCATGGTGAGAAAATCCAGCGAGTTTCCATCTTGGCCATTTTAGTTCCAGTTGTGCATAGGCCTTGCGAATCAAAGAGGTGCAGCAAGGGCAGATGCTAAAACAGGACATCTGACAAAAAGCCGCAATTGCACGCCAGATTTGATTTTCCTTTGTCTTGATCCGCAGATTTACTTGTTCTGCAGTGCTGAAGGTATTTGTTTGTAGCATTTGTTGCCATCAGGAGATCAAGTACTCAGATCCTGAGTGACCAAGCTCAACTTCCAAACCAGGGAAGAACTTCTCAAGATATTCAGGACATTCCAGGACAAAATACAGTGGCAAAGCTTGATGTGTTGACTGTTGGCTCATGATATTCATGATGCCTCATGATGCTCCCGTTTTCAGCTCTGCGACAGCTCTTGAATGGCTCCAAGGCCCGAAGAAGCCATCGTCTATGTGCGTTCTGACGATGCATGCGACTTTGTGGTGACCCAAGCCATGTAGAGAAACGTCAAAACAACGCTGAAGTCTGGCTAGTCTGGCTAGTCTGGCTAGAGATTCGGGTTGATGCTGTGCATTTTGTGAACTCTTGTCACAGATTGACCTGAAATGGACGCATTGAGGCGCCCTCTGGTGGCTTTGTGGTGTACCAGGCTGCAACATCAACAGACATCATGCAACATGGTGCAGCGACCACAGCAAGACCGACGCTTCCGCGCCAGGAAGGTGGCTCATCGCCATCGAAACCCTGGGCGAGTTGGACCTGGAGGCCATGGGATTTTGGCCCGGCATGGCATCGTGGCATCGCAGCATGGCATGGGATTTCGGGACGAGGCAAGGAGCTCCGTGGCGGGATCAAGTCGAATCTTTTTGTGCCTGGTGTGAACGACAGGCGCAGGAACTGAAACATGGGCGGAAACGACACCTTGGACCATCTCGGATGCACAGATGAAGGGGTTAATTGATCTTAATTATTAATTATTCTTAATTGATGTTAATTGATGTTTCCAGTGGGGTCAAGATTGTTTTTAGTTTTGGGTGTTTTGCTAGATAGTGGAATTTCCATGAATTTCCTTTGTGAGTTTTTCCGGCAATTGCCGCGGCAACCTCTGGATCCGGGAGGTTTTGTCACCCGTGGCCGTCTTCGATGCCACGCGGGCTGCAGCACTTGATGGCGCGACCAAGGGAGGGTCCTTGTTTCTGTTTTTGATGTTGTGATATGTTGTGTATGTTGCACATCGAACCACACGTACTATCTCACTATCAGACTATTACAATGACTATCAACAATCTACATGTCATATCATGTCATTCAGTGAATGAATAGTTGTCTTGAGTTGGATTACCATCGGTCCCAATCGGTCCCAACACCTGAGAATCACCTCCTCGTCACCCGTGCTGAAAGGCACCTTCGATTGGTTGCTGCTGCTTTTCGCACCAAAGTCAATGGAGGCGCGGCCAACTGGAACCGGGGGCAAGGACGGCAAGGACGGCAAGGACGGCAAGGACGGCAAGGACGGCAAGGATGAGGTCCCAAAGGAGAAATTCCACTGGATTAGAATGGCAGAGTGGCATGAGAACTTTGAAATGGTCCTTCCTGAAGTATTGCTCACTGACGGCTCATCCTTCACTCAGGTACCTATTTGTCAGTGCCGTTGCATATGTATTGCGAGAACAGGCGCAAGCTCCAATAACGGACCAAGGGAAACCAGCATCCTCAGATAATCGTCTTCAACATTCAAAAAAACTCATTCCTTGTTCCATTTTTTGTGCTAAATATCCTTGAGATTTTGCCGTAGAAATCGCCATGGCATTGCTGCGTCTCGTTGCCCTCCTGGCCGTTCCATGGCTATCCTCCAGCGAGTCTGGCCTCGAGAGCCTCGAGAGCCTCGGCCGGGGCCTGGCCATCGAGAAGGAACTCATCCAGTTGGATCAGTGGCACGGCAGAAACGATGGGAAAAGGTGAGAGAAAAGGATGAAAAAGGGGGGTAGAGTTTTGGTATGTTTTGGTATGTTTTGGTTATCCTACATGACTTATGTAGCAGTTATGTAGGAATATGTAGGATAGTAACGGTGATTGTATGGGATAATGGGTCAACTTTGGAATATAGACCTGCTTAGCTGACCTAGCTGCACTGGTGGGACAGGGCCTTCCGCACTGACGCCAAGGAAGGCTGAAAAGGCTGAAAAGGCTGAAGAGACCGAAGAGACCGAAGAGACTGAAAAGACTAAAGAGCAGGACGATGAAGCTTGGCAGCAGAGCGAATGGCTCCAAAGTGATGGAATCCACAAGTTGCACCTGAAAACCCAGCCGTCTTCCTTCTCTAGAAGCTTTCCCCTGATAAAGGTGGTAAGAAACTTCCATAGGAGAGTTCCCAATTTTAGACATGTTCCAAGCTCTTTTCTTACTCAGCTTTCAGGAGGAGGTTGACAAAGTGGTGAAAGAAGTTGAAAAAGAGGGAAAGGATGCTTGGACCAAAAACCCTGTTGTGTTCAGAAGAGAAAACCAATGTCTTCAGAAGGGCCGTCTTATCACCATCAATCAAACAGGGCTTAGGTGTCCCTGTGTATCCCAAATCCCTCTTGCTTCTCCACCAGTGGACACATAGGGAAATTGGGAAACCGGGTTGCGGAGCATCATCAGGAACACAATTTCAAATCCGAGTCTTGTCTGCAGTGGTGCGGCTGGTGCCATGTGTGTCAATACTCCTAAGGCCCTAAGGGCAGGTGCTACACCCCAGTTGGGTACGCACAGGCGACAGAAACCCCATGCGGTAGCACAGGACTCACAGGAGGTCTGCCCAGATGAGCTTGCGGACCAGTTGAAACATGTGCAGATATTGAGTGACGTGAGTGGTGTGGTCGTTGGGGTGCCATAGCAAAACATTTCCCATGGCCCAATGGCGGCATAGCTTGTTTCATTTGTTTATCGCTCACAGATCTGTTTTCAAATTTAAAGTCATGGGTTTGGCGGGCTCCTTCGGGCTCCTTCGGGCTCCTTGGCTGAGGGCATCTATTTCGGCATGCACGTTCCGATGAAAGTCATTGGAGGCTTTGCGGCAGCCTTTGTGGCTCTACCTGAGGTCCCACAACCAATGTGTCATGACTTTTTCCTATGGTTTTAACATGGGCCTTGAAAACAAAGTTGAAGTGAGTTTAGCATTGTGGAAAGGAAAGAACGAGTTGGAAGGGAGGTCAGGAGATGAGACAGTCTGAACGTGAACGAGAAACAAAATGGCAGGGGGTTGACGAAAGAGAGGGATTTTTCTTTGACTCTTGACTGTCTTGACTTTGTGATTTCAACACATCAAAAATTGAATCCTTTCGCACGTGTCCACCGAGGCTTTAGCAACCTGAATCCTCTCATTGATGCAGCCGATTGTCAGTGGGGGAAACGGGCTGATTGGTCAGCATTGTGAGCATATTTCAGCATGTTGTGCTCCAAGGAGCTTGCACGGTTCTCGTTGTCATCGCATACGTCTGGTTCGTCTGTGGTTTTGCTGGCCTTTTGGATAAGAAGGACGGTTACAGTGCTTTTCAAACCGTATCTTGCTTCAAAGTTGAGCTGCTTGTGGCACTTGAGGCTCTTTGTCGGCTTTGCTATGTTTCTGGTGGAACCAACTGTTCTGATTCGATCGTTTTTCGATCAGATCATGGATAAAACTTGCATAAAACAAAGGTCATGTGAACACATAGATTGACATAGATAAAAGATGATAAAAGATGAACACTATAGGAATCTATAGGACCTTCCTGTATTTCAGAATCTCCAAGGTGTTGATCCCAGTGGTTTAAGACACTAGATGTTCTCATGATTTCTGGAGTGCAGGTCAGGAGTCAACACCGAGTCTAGACATGTCCTATACATTCCTATACCACATTACCTTAAGAATCTTTAAGATAGAATTAGAAAATAGATAGAAAACATGTTGTTTGACTTGTTTGCCCTGCTCATGCCTTTGCAGTTGGTGCAATTTATCAGCTTGACCCAAAGATCCTCACTGAGAAGGATCTAGACCAACATCCAGCATGTCTTGTACATGTCTTCTAGCAAATCCCAATTTTCTGTATCTTGGAATGCTTTTGGCCGTGACCTACACTATAGGTGCATCATATTTGCATGATGTTGGATTTTGCTCATGAAGCTTTGCAAGGAAAAGTATACGGTCGCTTGGTATTACTGGACGGCTGCCTTCCTGCATTGGATAGCCATGCCATTGACCATGCTCTTTCTTGCGAAAGATGCTACATGCGAAGGCACCGCCCACTGTGTCAATTTGGGTTTGGCTGGTGGATGCTGGTGGAAAGGCCGTATACTATGTATACACAAGTGTTTGTAGAATTTTAATGAATTTTATAGATAGTATCTGATAGAATCTATCATGATTCTTGAAAACAGACACGCTTGACCATTATCGAATTTTGGTTCACCACTTCATCCCAACTTGCCTTGACTTCTCCGTGCCAGGCGGACCTCCCAGTATTGGATATGTCGTGTATGGCTGCTTCCTGGCAGTGCCTTGGACGAGACCTGGGCCCAACTTTGGAGCTACCAACTTTGGAGCTACATGGAGCTACGCGATGCTACGGTGTTGCATTCTCCACATGGTACACATCTTTTATCCAATCACTTTCTGCTTCGATGTTGCTGTGTTTTTCATGGATTAAATATGATTAAATCATCATTCGACACCCAATTCGACACCCAATCCGACGTGCTTCGAGGCGCATATCGCTTTGATGATCATCGCAAAATCGAAGAGCCAAAAGAAGGTGGCCTTCTGCGACTGCAGCAAGGCCCATGGACATCCGGCCAGCAGAGTCAGCTCAGAGTGTTGCTCAAGATGGATTTTACATGATTTAGCCAGCTAGCAGGATTTGACAATTGGATTTTGATTCGATTTAGCATGATTTAGAGATAGCCAAAAAGCTTCAGTGATGATGCTCCACATCCGAACACCGACCGCGAGGACTTTTTCTTGTGGGGGCCCATCCTGGTGTTCTTCTTGATTTTGGATCACATGGACATGGCAACAGACGCCATGTTTGTGGGCAGTGCGGCGGCTTGTACCGACCGCATCTCTTGGCAATACGAGCAGCTTGGCCTGAGCTGACTACGTTGACTACGTTGACTTTGGATGGATTTAGCATATTTAGTTTGTAACAGTTGTAACATAAAATGACTCACATGATGAGAATTGATGGGAATTGATGGGGCTTGCCTGTAGCCTTTTTGGCCAAGTTTTGAAGGTCAAGTTGGGAAGCGATTCCTGGGGCCAGTAGTGAGCTGGCATTCACGATTCGAGCTGCTGGGCAGTGAATGGATTGGATATCTCTGGGAGTCAAGGGGTATCCAACAGGGAACGCTCCTGCAGATTTTTTTTTGTCAGAAATTGCAAAAGTAGACAATTTTGATATATTTTGATGCACTGTTTTGGGTCCCTAGTTACTAGTTTTTTGGTCCGATCACAGTCGTTTTTGTTCACACTTCCGATGAACAGTTCAACAGCACACCTTTGGTGCCAAGGAGTTGACCTTCAGTGGATTGGCGCTGTTTTGCTTCATCAGCTTTGCCTACATTCCACAGCTTACAGGACAGTGCTGAGTGGATATCATGCTTGGCCATGCTTGGCAGTTTCGAGATGGCCATGCAAAATATCACGAGCTTTTCAGTGAAATCGATCAGAACAATTTAAAGTCTATGGAATTGACGGATTCACCCGGTGATTGAAACTGGTCAACGACCAGTTTCATGTATACATGATGATCATGCACTGTTTCATGGTGTTGCAACATGTTGCAACATGTTGCTGAGGACAAGCACCCTTTTTTGCACTTATCACTACGACACTGCTCGCCTTCGGGATGTACTTGACTTTGCATTGGGGTTGGCTGGCAGGCCTCCATCATTTGCTTAAAGCATCGTTTTGTTTTGGGGCCCATCCACAAGCGCCGGGGGTATGTCGGATTGAGACGGATTGAGACGGATTGAGACGGATTGAGACGGATTGAGACGGATTGTGGATATTAGGGGACGTCTAGTTAGTCTAGTTCCTTGGAAAACATGGCCCGTTGTGCAGCTGAGGCGTTATTGTCCTCGTTGCGGTCCTTGCAAACTTTGCTCTTCTAGGCAGGCGGCAGCATGTCATCTTCATTTGAGTCCCAGACGTCAGAATCTGACCCTCGAAATCTGTGATGACTTTGTCATATTTCGAAGATTTTCGGAGGCTGGTTCTCCAAACAGTGGGCCGTCTGGAAACAGTGGTGTGTGTGCCTTGCCTTGCAAAAGGGTCCATGGAAATCCATGGAATAGCCTTATACAGACAGCATTCTGCGATGGCACATGAGTAAGGAGTGCTCATAGAGCGAATTTCGAATTTGCCTCGGACTTGGGTGCATCGTCTATATCATGCTGTATTTTCTCCTTTAAGTTTTGTACACATCCATAATCTCTATATATATATATCATATACATATATACATATATACAATATTTATATACATGATACTGAAAGCACATGATATTACATGATTCTGCATAGACACATCTACATGCACCTTCTTCATCATGGCACCTTGGAGGCCTTGATAGTGGCCGTGCTCCAAGGAACGATGAGGTGAGCGTAGCACTCTACTGTGGATTTGGCGTTTTTGAACAGGCCCTCACCGAAGGACCCTGGTCTCAATGGCGATGTTCAAATCGAATTTTCGTGATCAGTTTTTGTGTGGAATCTCTACGGACAAATTCAATGGATTTAATCTGATATGATTTAATTGGTTTCTGCCACAGCACTCACTGACAAGGTCTTACAAGTTCAAACGATTCTGGCGGAGCTAAGGAGAGGCTAATGAAAGACTCATTTTCGCGACTTGGCTGAAGAGAGCACCATGCGGTCCGCAAGATAGCCCACAGATCGTGCTGGTGCATGCTGAGTTTGAACCCAGAACCCCCCCCACACACCCAAGCGCTATGCCAGCCACAGGAGAAACGCCACCTGGGCCCATGTTTTCTCCATGCAATGCCCAGTGCAACTGTTGTCGTTTCAGGTGACAATGACGAGATTGGTCTTCGAAAATCTGCTCCACAGCTTTAAAATCCGCAAAATCTGCTCTGTTGTTCAAGTGCATGGAAGAGGTCAGCCAGTTTAGCCACTTTCACCTGAAAGCCTTGAAGCCGAAAAAAATCGTTTTCACACATTCACAGCTTGACAGCTTCCCAGGTTGCAGTTGTGGCTGCAGACGTCCTTCTTTTCGCTTACCTTTGATTTTACCGGTCCAGACCCCAGGAATTTGATGTCAGGTGAGCCAGACACAAAAATGGCAGTGCAGTCTTGTTTTCAAACATTCTGAAGCTTTTCAATGCTTTTCCATGACAACTTGGAAATCAGATCTGACCACCGTTGCAACAAAGCCACTGGCATTCGCCCGTTTTGAGTATGGCCTGACCATTGCTGAGATGGCGGTGCACGCATGAAGAACGTCTCCTCAATGATCATTGGCTTGTTGGTGGCTGCATCCAAAATACCGGGGTTATTCAACGAACTTCGCCATGGCGCTGGTTGGGCAACTTGGCACAGTGGAAATCGCTGATGTCGCTGCAGCTGTGCAGCTGGAAGAAGTTTCCGAGCCGCTGTGTCTATCGACCTGGCAGTGGCTTTCTTTTTTTTGCTGAGGCGAAGCTGACCTCAGGTTTTAACTGTGGAGCCTTGATGGTTTCCCGTTTGCAACAAGATGTTTCGAACATGGACCTCATATTCACCGGAAGTTGTTTGGAACAGTGAAGCGGTTGTCAGATTTTCAGAGTAAATTGCTAATCTTTTGACACAAAATGACATGATGACACAATGACACCACCAAAAAAGCAGCAATTTCTGCGTTCGCCGTGTTCGCTGGTCACGTCCCCGCCCAAGGCCTGGGTCTTGGTGTTGGTCGTGGTCGTCTACGCTATCGTCTTGGTGTGGATCAGCGTCAGGCCAGAGCAACGACTGCTACGAGTGCAACGAGTCATAGTGAGCCCCGCTCGAACTCGAACTCGAACTCGAACCCCCCCCCCCCGGAAAAAAAAACCAAGCTTTCTGAGTCCGGACTCGCGGTCCACATGCTCGAACTCGAGTTCGAACTGGCGGTGACACAGTTCGAACTCGCGTTCGAACTCGCCCCAGAGCAGTTCGAACTCGATTTTGACCTGGCGGCGTCCGCGTCGAACTCGAACTCGAACTCGAACTCGCACCCCCCCCCGGGAAAAAAAAACAAGCTTTCTGAGTCCGGACTCGCGGTCCACATGCTCGAACTCGAGTTCGAACTGGCGGTGACACAGTTCGAACTCGCGTTCGAACTCGCCCCAGAGCAGTTCGAACTCGATTTTGACCTGGCGGCGTCCGCGTCGAACTCGAACTCGAACTCGCACACCCCCCCCCGGGAAAAAAAAAACAAGCTTTCTGAGTCCGGACTCGCGGTCCACATGCTCGAACTCCAGTTCGAACTGGCGGTGACACAGTTCGAACTCGCCTTCGAACTCGCCCCAGAGCAGTTCGAACTCGATTTTGACCTGGCGGCGGCCGCGTCGAACTCGAACTCGAACTCGAACTCGAACTCGACCCCCCCCCCGGAGAGAAAAAAAAAACCTTTCCGAGTATGCATTCACGGTCAAGCTCTGAAAGACTGCGAGCTGTCAGCCGGGAAGTCAGGTGCCAGGAATTAATTTTTTTCCGTATCAGATTGAGGGGGGAGATATGGCATGTTACCAACGCAAGCATCCAGGAAATAATTTTCTTACTTGGCTATCAGAGGGGTAAATTTATTGGATGTTGGACGTTGGGCACCAGGAAATTAGCAAAACAAATTCAAAAAGGTGGTTGGAAGTGAGAGTTCGGAAAAAAAAACAAAGCTTTCTGAGTCCGGACTCGCGGTCCACATGCTCGAACTCGAGTTCGAACTGGCGGTGACACAGTTCGAACTCGCGTTCGAACTCGCCCCAGAGCAGTTCGAACTCGATTTTGACCTGGCGGCGGCCGCGTCGAACTCGAACTCGAACTCGACCCCCCCCCCGGAGGGAAAAAAAAAAAAACCTTTCCGAGTATGCATTCACGGTCAAGCTCTGAAAGACTGCGAGCTGTCAGCCGGGAAGTCAGGTGCCAGGAATTAATTTTTTTCCGTATCAGATTGAGGGGGGGAGATATGGCATGTTACCAACGCAAGCATCCAGGAAATAATTTTCTTACTTGGCTATCAGAGGGGTAAATTTATTGGATGTTGGACGTTGGGCACCAGGAAATTAGCAAAACAAATTCAAAAAGGTGGTTGGAAGTGAGAGTTCGGAAAAAAAAACAAAGCTTTCTGAGTCCGGACTCGCGGTCCACATGCTCGAACTCGAGTTCGAACTGGCGGTGACACAGTTCGAACTCGCGTTCGAACTCGCCCCAGAGCAGTTCGAACTCGATTTTGACCTGGCGGCGTCCGCGTCGAACTCGAACTCGAACTCGAACTCGCACCCCCCCCCCGGGAAAAAAAAAACAAGCTTTCTGAGTCCGGACTCGCGGTCCACATGCTCGAACTCCAGTTCGAACTGGCGGTGACACAGTTCGAACTCGCCTTCGAACTCGCCCCAGAGCAGTTCGAACTCGATTTTGACCTGGCGGCGGCCGCGTCGAACTCGAACTCGAACTCGACCCCCCCCCCGGAGAGAAAAAAAAAAACCTTTCCGAGTATGCATTCACGGTCAAGCTCTGAAAGACTGCGAGCTGTCAGCCGGGAAGTCAGGTGCCAGGAATTAATTTTTTTCCGTATCAGATTGAGGGGGGGAGATATGGCATGTTACCAACGCAAGCATCCAGGAAATAATTTTCTTACTTGGCTATCAGAGGGGTAAATTTATTGGATGTTGGACGTTGGGCACCAGGAAATTAGCAAAACAAATTCAAAAAGGTGGTTGGAAGTGAGAGTTCGGAAAAAAAAACAAAGCTTTCTGAGTCCGGACTCGCGGTCCACATGCTCGAACTCGAGTTCGAACTGGCGGTGACACAGTTCGAACTCGCGTTCGAACTCGCCCCAGAGCAGTTCGAACTCGATTTTGACCTGGCGGCGTCCGCGTCGAACTCGAACTCGAACTCGCACCCCCCCCCCGGGAAAAAAAAACAAGCTTTCTGAGTCCGGACTCGCGGTCCACATGCTCGAACTCCAGTTCGAAGTGGCGGTGACACAGTTCGAACTCGCCTTCGAACTCGCCCCAGAGCAGTTCGAACTCGATTTTGACCTGGCGGCGGCCGCGTCGAACTCGAACTCGAACTCGAACTCGACCCCCCCCCCCGGAGAGAAAAAAAAAACCTTTCCGAGTATACATTCACGGTCAAGCTCTGAAAGACTGCGAGCTGTCAGCCGGGAAGTCAGGTGCCAGGAATTAATTTTTTTCCGTATCAGATTGAGGGGGGGAGATATGGCATGTTACCAACGCAAGCATCCAGGAAATAATTTTCTTACTTGGCTATCAGAGGGGTAAATTTATTGGATGTTGGACGTTGGGCACCAGGAAATTAGCAAAACAAATTCAAAAAGGTGGTTGGAAGTGAGAGTTCGGCTTCAGAGGTTAGGGGCCAGGAATTTAAAGCTTCAAAACCTCTCTCAAAGGTTAGGGGTCATCATTTTAGACCGATTTTTTTCTAGGCCCACACCCCACGTTAAAGTACTGAGGGATCTTGAAATCATGTCCAATCTAAGGCAACTAAGTTTCATTTCGCCAAGCAACGACGCTTCGTATAGTTTGCATATCATCGCTCCGAGCGGAACGAAAAAAAAACATCCAAGCTGTATGGTTGGATGCTGCTTGTTTTACGAGACAATGACCAAATTTAGAC
Organism: Cladocopium goreaui; assembly: GCA_947184155.2. Classification (NCBI taxonomy): domain Eukaryota; class Dinophyceae; order Suessiales; family Symbiodiniaceae; genus Cladocopium; species Cladocopium goreaui. The sequence goes on along the minus strand of CAMXCT020005979.1, from coordinate 263,008 downwards.
GGCAACTGGCTGCACACCATGTCAAGCCATCAACCCCCAGGAAATCAATGACCTTCGGCAAACTTAGCCCCGACAAATCGAGAATGACACAGTTCGAACTCGCGTTCGAACTCGCCCCAGAGCAGTTCGAACTCGATTTTGACCTGGCGGCGGCCGCGTCGAACTCGAACTCGAACTCGCCCCCCCCCCCGGAGGGAAAAAAAAAACAAACCTTTCCGAGTATGCATTCACGGTCAAGCTCTGAAAGACTGCGAGCTGTCAGCCGGGAAGTCAGGTGCCAGGAATTAATTTTTTTCCGTATCAGATTGAGGGGGGAGATATGGCATGTTACCAACGCAAGCATCCAGGAAATAATTTTCTTACTTGGCTATCAGAGGGGTAAATTTATTGGATGTTGGACGTTGGGCACCAGGAAATTAGCAAAACAAATTCAAAAAGGTGGTTGGAAGTGAGAGTTCGGAAAAAAAAACAAGCTTTCTGAGTCCGGACTCGCGGTCCACATGCTCGAACTCGAGTTCGAACTGGCGGTGACACAGTTCGAACTCGCGTTCGAACTCGCCCCAGAGCAGTTCGAACTCGATTTTGACCTGGCGGCGGCCGCGTCGAACTCGAACTCGAACTCGCCCCCCCCCCGGAGGGAAAAAAAAAACCTTTCCGAGTATGCATTCACGGTCAAGCTCTGAAAGACTGCGAGCTGTCAGCCGGGAAGTCAGGTGCCAGGAATTAATTTTTTTCCGTATCAGATTGAGGGGGGGAGATATGGCATGTTACCAACGCAAGCATCCAGGAAATAATTTTCTTACTTGGCTATCAGAGGGGTAAATTTATTGGATGTTGGACGTTGGGCACCAGGAAATTAGCAAAACAAATTCAAAAGGTGGTTGGAAGTGAGAGTTCGGAAAAAAAAACAAGCTTTCTGAGTCCGGACTCGCGGTCCACATGCTCGAACTCGAGTTCGAACTGGCGGTGACACAGTTCAAACTCGCGTTCGAACTCGCCCCAGAGCAGTTCGAACTCGATTTTGACCTGGCGGCGGCCGCGCCGAACTCGAACTCGAACTCGAACTCGACCCCCCCCGGAGGGGAAAAAAAAACCTTTCCGAGTATGCATTCACGGTCAAGCTCTGAAAGACTGCGAGCTGTCAGCCGGGAAGTTAGGTGCCAGGAATTACTTTTTTTCCGTATCAGATTGAGGGGGGGAGATATGGCATGTTACCAACGCAAGCATCCAGGAAATAATTTTCTTACTTGGCTATCAGAGGGGTAAATTTATTGGATGTTGGACGTTGGGCACCAGGAAATTAGCAAAACAAATTCAAAAAGGTGGTTGGAAGTGAGAGTTCGGAAAAAAAAACAAAGCTTTCTGACTCCGGACTCGCGGTCCACATGCTCGAACTCGAGTTCGAACTGGCGGTGACACAGTTCGAACTCGCGTTCGAACTCGCCCCAGAGCAGTTCGAACTCGATTTTGACCTGGCGGCGTCCGCGTCGAACTCGAACTCGAACTCGCACACCCCCCCCCGGGAAAAAAAAAACAAGCTTTCTGAGTCCGGACTCGCGGTCCACATGCTCGAACTCCAGTTCGAACTGGCGGTGACACAGTTCGAACTCGCCTTCGAACTCGCCCCAGAGCAGTTCGAACTCGATTTTGACCTGGCGGCGGCCGCGTCGAACTCGAACTCGAACTCGAACTCGACCCCCCCCCGGAGAGGAAAAAAAAAAACCTTTCCGAGTATGCATTCACGGTCAAGCTCTGAAAGACTGCGAGCTGTCAGCCGGGAAGTCAGGTGCCAGGAATTAATTTTTTTCCGTATCAGATTGAGGGGGGGAGATATGGCATGTTACCAACGCAAGCATCCAGGAAATAATTTTCTTACTTGGCTATCAGAGGGGGAAATTTATTGGATGTTGGACGTTGGGCACCAGGAAATTAGCAAAACAAATTCAAAAAGGTGGTTGGAAGTGAGAGTTCGGAAAAAAAAACAAAGCTTTCTGACTCCGGACTCGCGGTCCACATGCTCGAACTCGAGTTCGAAATGGCGGTGACACAGTTCGAACTCGCGTTCGAACTCGCCCCAGAGCAGTTCGAACTCGATTTTGACCTGGCGGCGTCCGCGTCGAACTCGAACTCGAACTCGAACTCGCACCCCCCCCCGGGAAAAAAAAAAACAAGCTTTCTGAGTCCGGACTCGCGGTCCACATGCTCGAACTCGAGTTCGAACTGGCGGTGACACAGTTCCAACTCGCGTTCGAACTCGCCCCAGAGCAGTTCGAACTCGATTTTGACCTGGCGGCGGCCGCGTCGAACTCGAACTCGAACTCGAACTCGACCCCCCCCCCTCCGGAGGGGAAAAAAAACCTTTCCGAGTATGCATTCACGGTCAAGCTCTGAAAGACTGCGAGCTGTCAGCCGGGAAGTCAGGTGCCAGGAATTAATTTTTTCCGTATCAGATTGAGGGGGGAGATACAACGCAAGCATCCAGGAAATAATTTTCTTACTTGGCTATCAGAGGGGTAAATTTATTGGACGTTGGACGTTGGGCACCAGGAAATTAGCAAAACAAATTCAAAAAGGTGGTTGGAAGTGAGAGTTCGGCTTCAAAGGTTAGGGGCCAGGAATTTAAAGCTTCAAAACCTCTCTCAAAGGTTAGGGGTCATCATTTTAGACCGATTTTTTTCTAGGCCCAGACCCCACGTTAAAGTACTGAGGGATCTTGAAATCATGTCCAATCTAAGGCAACTAAGTTTCATTTCGCCAAGCAACGACGCTTCGTATAGTTTGCATATCATCGCTCCGAGCGGAACGAAAAAAAACATCCAAGCTGTATGGTTGGATGCTGCTTGTTTTACGAGACAATGACCAAATTTAGACGGCAACTGGCTGCACACCATGTCAAGCCATCAACCCCCAGGAAATCAATGACCTTCGGCAAACTTAGCCCCGACAAATCGAGAATGTTTGTGCTCTCAAGCCAACATACCCATGTCGTGTTCTCAGGCCAACATTTGGTCCGAGTACTTGTATTACCAACATGGCTTCTCAGCGACACGTCTGCCTACGCATGAAAACCCCCACCCTGACTTGGCCTCTCCTTCCAGAAGGGTATGCGATGACCACACCAAGCGTAGATTGAACATGTGCAGCCATCAGTGTCACACGCAGTTTTTCGCCAGAGCGGGAGTTCGACGACTTCGAAGACTCATAGTACGGACAACATTGGAGAATAGTTCGAACGCTCGCACCTCGAACTCGAACCAGACTGTCCATCCCCCCCCCCCGCCAAAAAAAAAAAAACTCCCGACCCTAAGACCTCGAGACTCGACCTCAACCGAACTCCCCCCCCCCTCCCCTCTGAACGCATTACCGTTCTGAACACCTCGCACTCGAACTCGAACTCCACCCCCCCCTCCCCTGGAAGGATAACAATTCGAACCCTCGAACTCGAACTCGAACTCCCCCCTCCCCCGCCCAACGAAAAGAAAATCTCCCGACCTCGAACTCGAACTCGCAATCGAACTCGAACTCCTCCCCCCGACCTCGAACTCGAACTCGAACCCCCAACACCCCCCCCCCCTGCCCTCGAACGACGACAGTTCGAACCCTCGAACTCGAACTCGAACTCGAACTCCCCCCTCCCCCGCCCAACGAAAAGAAAATCTCCCGACCTCGAACTCGAACTCGCAATCGAACTCGAACTCCTCCCACCCCCTACCCTCGAACTATGACAGTTCGAACCCTCGAACTCGAACTCGAACTCGAACTCGAAACTCACCCCCCCCCCCGTTCCCCCCGCCAACAAAAAATCCTCCCGACCTCGAACTCGAACTTCCCCCCCCCCCCCCATCCCCTCCGAAGCAGACGTACGATGCCAGTTCAAACTGGTGTCGAACAGTTCGAACCCCCCCGGGTTAACTCAAACCCTCGAACTCGAACTCGAACCCCACCCCCTCCCCTCGAGGCACACCTAGGATGGCAGTTCGAACTCGAATCGAACAGTTCGAACCCCCCCGGGGCACACTCTGAAGACTTTGAAAGTGAGTTGGCTGACACGGGTTGTGTGCTGGCAGGGAGCTGCGACAGCTGTACTCGTGAGTCAAAAGAGAATGAACTGGCTGACATGGGTTGTGTGCTGGCAAGGAGTTGCGACAGCTGTACTCATGAGTCAGAAGAGAAAGATGAACTGGCTGACACAGGTTGTGTGCTGGCAAGGAGTTGCGACAGCTGTACTTGTGAGTCAGAAGTAGTGAGAAGTGAACTGGCTGACATGGGTTGTGTGCTGGCAAAAGGTTGCGACAGCTGTACTCATGAGTCAGAGGAAGTTGAAGCGGCTGACATGGGTTGTGTGCTGGCAAGAGGTTGCGACAGCTGTACTCATGAGCCATGGTTTTGTGGTTTGAAGTGTGGAGATGAAGTTGGACTTGGTGACAGTTCCAACTTAGAAACACGTTTTGTTAATGATCCCAGCCGAGACTTGTGTGCCACTGTACCGATGAAAGTCGTTTTGGTGCGTGCACATGATTGGTTTGACGACCACAGTGAGGTTTCGGTTGAACAGCAGATTGAACCTTATTTTGAGTTTTTGCGACCTTTGCTTTCACAGGTCGCTGACAACACCGATGCTTCTTGGTGGCTTCTTGACTCTGGTGCATCCACAAGTGTTTTGGCTGAATCGAACTTGTCAGCCTTCAGGTCAGTGCTGCAGGACAGTGAGGGGTTAGGTGGCTACAAAGCTGCCAATGGATCCTCAGTCAACATGTCAGGCACTGCTGAGATTGGAGTTCAGATGCACATGTCAGGCACATCAGGTGATGATTGGTGTTGGAAGAAAGCACGTTTAAATGTTTTGGTGGGTTCCATCCGGCACAACATTTTGTCAATCACTTCATTGGCAGATTCGGGATGGAGATTCACACAAGGTCCAAAAGGTTTTGATTTGTTCCATGAAAAGCTTGGAATGCATTGTCTTGATGTTGCTTATTTTGCCAATTGTCCTTGGGTTCTTTTGTATCCCGATGTTGGTAGTAGTAGTGCATACAGGTCTGACTTGACTGTGAGTAACACTCATGACTTTTCTGTCGCAGCTGTGTCTGGAGGAGACGGCAATGAACTGGCACGTCACCGGAGACAGGGACATATTCCATTCAATCCGAATTGCTTGGAATGTGCCAAAGGTCGTTCCGTCTTTCAGCACAGAAGAGACAAAGGTGACAGGAAAGAGGTTTCTATTCAGGCCGATTTTGCATTCCTCAAGACATCAGGCGAGATCGCCACAGACGAACTCCCAGGTTCGGTGAAGATCCTTGTGTTAACCGAGATGATGTCGAGGTGCATTGGCTATGTGGTGGTTGGAGAAGATGTCGAAGCAGCCAGGAGACAGATTGTTGTATGGCTTCAACATTTTGGGTTGACTTCGAAGGCAGTCTCCATTGACGTCCACACCGATAGCGAGAGGGCAGTGGGAGAGATCATTGGATCCTCTACTGGCCGATATACGTTCGCTATTCGGAGAGCCGCGCCACAACAACATCGATCAATTGGGTCGGCTGAGCGAGCAGTGAGGGAATTAAAGGAATCCTTTTCTGTGTTAAGGGCTGATCTGAATGCACAAGGGTTGGATGTCACGTTTTCACATGAGAATTTGGTTGACGTTTTGACGTATTTGGCTTTGTGCAACAACCATTTTTCAACATCACGAGGTTCAGACAGAAGCCCATTGGAAATGGTGTCAGGAAGGAAGTTATCCAAACCAGTTTCGACTTTGTTTGGTGCTCAGGTTTTGGCAGAGATTCCTGATTCAATTCGGCAGCATTCACCACTTTCCACAAGGAATGTTGAGTGTACTTTCATTCACATGGGATTGGAACGAGGTCCAGTTGTGCAGGGTCTCATTCGTGTGGATGGCAAAGCTGAGTTGATGCGTTTTGTAGCTAGGAACATCAGGGCTATTTCACCTTTGAGATGGGATTTGAATTCGGGACAGGGAGTTTTGACACAGTTTGACACTGGGACTGTAGGTAGTAGACCCCAAATTGTGAATGACAGTGGGACTGCACCAGCTGATCTGAGTCAGCTACCTCCTGAAGAGTTGCGAAAGTTGAAAGGCCAGAGTTTGCCGGCACCTTCACAGCCCAAACTTGTCTTGCCAGAATCCAGCAGTGTGAAGAAGAAATCTGGTGAGTTGCGTTTGGCGCCAGCAGTGCCATTGGCAAGATCGAACGTTGCCGTGACTCCACAGGAAGTTCCAGCAGAGCCGTCTCGAGTTTCTGTCACTCCATCTCCTACGTCACCAGCAGATACTGCAGATGTAGCCATTGGTAGTCCTGAGAGTTCTGAAAGAACTTCACCTGACGTATCACGTTTTGAACCGACTCGTCGATGTCCAGCATGTGAGAGTGGCATGGAAGCACCTGGTATTAGGCACAACAAGGAATGTAGGAAGCGTTTTGCTGAGTTTGAGGAACAACGGAGAAAGGAGAGACGTGTTGAACCTGCACTCTCTCAGGAGAGCCCTGTTGTCGTACCCCAGGTTCAGGTGCCAGTAGAAGAGGTCGATGATGAAGAATTGGTACCAACACCTGAGTCCGCTCGGCGACAGCCGGAAACACAGGTTGAGTACACCAGAAGGTTTAAAAGGAAAGCTGAGACCGACCGAGAACAGTTGGAAAGAGAGATCCGTGAAGATTCTGAGGAACTGCTTCAAACAAACATGGATTTTGATTGGTTTTGGGTTGGTAGTGCTGAACCTGTGTTGGTTGCGAGTTTGGGTACACTTGAAGGTCCAGCGTCTTTTGCTCCTGCAACATCTCCAGAAATGTTTTCTGGTTCTCTTGATTCTGTTTGTTTCAATCGAGGCAATGAGCATGATTTTGTGAAGATGCGTCTTGGAGGTCAGGATGTCTTGGTTTGGAAACCGGACAGCATCATTGATGACCAGAGCTTGCAAGAGCTTGACTTGGAACAAGGTTTCAAAGGTATGCAAGAGGAGGTTAGGAACTTGGAACACTGCAAGACTGGCCGCATCATCACCCAGTCAGAACTGGACGACATGAAGAAGGCTGTTCCGAACCTTCGTTTGATCCAGTCAAGGTGGGTTGCAGCTTACAAAGGCAGTGAGAGGGTTCGAACCAGGATTGTTGCGAAGGACTTCAATCGTGGCTCCTCAGCTAGATCGTTGGGATTTAGCAGTCCTACCCCTTCAATTGAAAGTGTTCATTTGGTGCTTGCAATGGCAGCGACACGGAAGATGCTTTTGCGTGCATTGGACGTGAGTCATGCCTTCATGCATAGCCCATTGGGAACTGGTGTACATGTTGTATTGAAAATGCCGTTGTCAATTAGTTTTCCATCAGGTGAAGCGACCTACTATTTGCTTGAAAAGGCATTGAACGGGTTACGTGATGCTTCACTGGCATGGTTGCAGCTTTTGACATTTACGGTTGAACATGTAGGCCTTTGGTCGGATTCGTTGGAACCATGTGTGTATGGTGGACAGATTGTGAAAGATGGTCATGAGATTGGGTTTTGTTTGTGTGTGGTGTATGTTGATGACATCTTGTTGTTGTCGACCACTAAGGAAGCCGAAGAACATGTGGTTGCAACTTTGTCGTCTGTAGTGCCTGTGAAGACAACCGGAGAGATCGGAGAAGAGGGAGGATCCCTGACCTTTATTGGTCGTGTTATCAAGAGAGAAAGAGATTCCTCTGAGATCACTCTGGGTGTCGATCCACATTATCTTGACTCTACGTTTCTGGATTATGGTGTTACTCGTGGGTCTGAGAATGTTCCTGACATTTCAGGACATTTGGAGAAGACACTCACGGATAGCAACTTTCAGAAACCTTTGTCAGATGAAGCATACTCACGCTTCAGGAAAGCGTTGGGAAAATTGCTTTGGTTGTCACAGGGGCGTCATGACTTGAAGACATGGATGTCTGTTCTTGGGACACAGCAAGCGAAACCGATGCACGGAACTGAACAAGCATTGAAAGCAGTCTTGAGATTCTTGTATGTTGACATGCATGCATGCTTGTGTCTACCAAGCAGAGATGAGACCATCATGAGTCAGGTTGATGATACTCAACTGAAATCAGTCCATCTTCACTCTTTCAGCGACGCTTCACATGCGCCGTACCGTTTCAACAACCGCAAAGGTGTTAGCGGTGGAGCTGTTTTCTTTGAGAGGTCTTTGGTAAGGTCTCTGAGCCGACAACAACAAGCTTTGAGCTTGATTTCATGTGAGGCAGAGCTCTATGGTTTGCAATCAGTGTGTCAAGAAAGTGTTGCGTTTGGAAGACTGGTTCACCGTCTTCTTTTTGCACTTCATGAGATCGATGAGCCAGAAGAAGTTGTGATTTGGCTGGAGAGCGATTCAAGCTCCGCCTTGCAACTTGTGAGATCCATGGATGTGCCACGGCGTTCACGACACATTGAAATAAGATTGCATTGGTTACGAGAGCAGATGAGAGAGGGTTTGTTGAAATTGAGACACAGGAGTGGTGTTGAAAATCCAGCAGATCTTTTCACTAAATGCTTGAGTGCCAAAGCTTTCTACAAACACCGCTATGCTCTTGGGATTGTGGTTCCAGATGGTTTGACAGCTGAGTTGGCAGAGCTGCGTGAGCTGAGTGTGTTGCAGCAAGTGTTGACTCAGGGTTCTTCAATTGCGATTGTGGAACTGTGTTGTTCGGAACATTCGAACTTGAGAAAGGTCTGTGAAGTTTCGAAGGTCCCATACATTGGTGTAGTTGCTAAGGTGCAGAGTTCTGGAACGTTGAGTCGTGTAGCTGTTTGCATTCGACAGTGGAAGAATTCTTCATGTCCACCTTGGGTGCATATTCATGCATCGACTCCTTGTGGAAGTGGAAGTCCGCTTCGCAATTTCAATCCGGAATCAGTCACTGAAAAGGACCAGGAATGGGATGAGATCATCAACGCGATTGGTGGTTACTTCAAACATGCAGACTCATGTTCGTTTGAGCTTCCAGAACGAAATACCATTTGGTCCCGACCTGAGACAGTGAATCTTTTGCAGAGTTTTGACATGAGACATGAGGCTTTGGTGAGGTTGTGCAAGACTGGATGCCAGAACAAGGATGGTATTCCGATTGGAAAGACATTGAAGTTTGTTTCCAATTCAGCTTGGTTTGCGCTAAATCTTCACTCCAAACTTTCTACATGTACATGCCAGACTCATGCAGAACTTTATCAAATCAACTATACTGAAACAGCGTTTTACAACCGGAAGTTGGCAAGATATATTTTGATTGCGGTCAAACATGCTTCGAAGAAGAGTTGAGTTTGCGTTTGAAAGGGGGCCCTGTGACTGTGATTGTGAGAGAGAGACAGAAGTTGGATCCATGTTTCGTTTCATTTCGTTTCATTTCTGTTTGCACGTTGTTTTAAACAAACGTTGCCAAAGACAAACAGGAGTTTTCACTATGTTCCATCTTGTGCAGAGTTTTTTTGCGCGATGCTGTAAGATGCAGTGTGTGTGTGTGCGCAGCGCAGAACAATCTGAAAGGACTGATCCTATCACGACTGTGATGGCGGTTCGACACTTCGTTTCACGTTCTAGGTTGATTGCTCCTAAGAGTTTAGCCACGGTCTAATACTTTTTCACTACCGGACGCGGTTTGGTTTGCAGCCATGGCCAAGTCTGGATGGACGGATGAAGATGAGAAGGCTTTGCTTGGTCTTCTTCAGAAGAAGTGGCACAGTGAGAATTCAGGGTCAGGCTATGCAGCCGGATCCAGTGTTTTGACTCCTTTGGAGAGTCAAGGAGCAATGACAGATGGAAGCAAGCGACTTCGTGAGGCTCTGGATGATGATGAATTCGATGTGATTTCTTCGGCAGCTGAACCTTTGAGTGCACAGTTGCCTGTGATGCCTATCCCAATCTTTCCTGGGATTGCCGACAAGGTCCTTGATCAGCTTACTGCTGATTTGGTGCCTGAAGGCATGAGTTTTCGAGATTGGAGCAGAACGAAGTTTGCGTTTGGAAAGTTTGCCAATGAAGGCAAAACATACCGTGAGGTATATGTCGATGATGAGATGGCAGGATATTGCAAATGGAGCATGTGTCACCTGGGAAACAAGAGTACGAGTCCAATTGCAAAGGATTGGTATTCTTTTCTCTGCGCATGCAAGGTTGTGGAGGACTCTGGAAAGGTTGGAAAGCCAAAGGGTTGCTTCACTGGAACTTCAGTGCAGAGGCAGCTGGGTGATTGAGAGTATCTTCATTGGTGCAAAGGCGAGGAAAGACTATGAGCTGGTTGTTCATTGGATGGTGGACAACGAGACAATTCGTACTATATGTATTGACCTATCGAGCTTGGGCGATATGTGCTGAAGTCTGAATGGGTTACAGCGTATACCTATGGAATGGAGTTCATCTCAAAAGGGGGTGTGAAAATATGACATCTGTGAGGAGATGTCCGACATCTGTGGTGAGATGAATCCATTGGTCTTTTCTGCATTGGAAGAAGTGAATTTGGTTTTCATATTGATGATGAGCTCAACCGTGATGGTTGACATCGTATTTGCACGTTTCATGTTTTGCACGTTTTATTGGAGATGACGAAACCCAACAACGATATACTTTTCGTCTTCTTTGAGTACTTTGATTGCACGGAGAACATCGTGAGGATTTGAATTTGTATAGTGACATGGAAAATCAAACCATTTTCCATATACTTTGCTTTAGTTTTGTCGACAGAATCATCGCAGAAGTACACGAAGGAATCGTGAGAAGATCGTAGAATTCATTTTTTGACTTCGGAAGAAGGGACTTTGTTTGACATTGATCGGAGAAATTTAGTTTGTTTTGTCTCTCAATGATGATAGCGAGAGCAACGTTCTGGAAGGCATTCAGAACTGGAGTTGCTAACAGATCTGAGGGAGACATCATGAATCATGTTTTGGTGCTTGAAATGTTTCAACAGTTTTCAAACACTCAAACTTATTTAAACAAACAAACCATGTCTTGATGTAAAGACTATTTGTGAGGACATGTGTTTTTGATCGCTTTTGTGAAAGTTAGCAGAAAGATGCTGACTAGCGACTCCGCATCATTTTTGTGTCAAGGCGTGACACACCAACAAGAACCATAGCGACATGAGCAAGACACCTTGTTGCTTGTGTGTTTGGTAAAAGTGGCTGAGCTCTGGGAGTGGTTGACTTGGTTGCGTGGACGGTCTTAGTGAGTTAAGGACGACGTCCTGGACGCTGACCCAAGTAGGTTTCGAAGGTTGAGGTTACCTTCCGCACCTATGAGCGAAACGGCGAGTGGTTGCAGTCCTTGACTTTGCCACTGCTGAAGCTTTTGTCCGAGGCCTACTTTGCTCCCATGGAAGGCATGTACAATGGGTGGCAGGCTGTACCCTTTATCCAACTCTTTGCTTTGGAAAAGCTTGTCCCCTGGGAGGCAGAGTATGGGGAAGTTGGCCGGGAATACAGACATGGGGGAGAGTGCTCCCTGTTCGAAGATAGGACGAGCCCAGGTGAGGAAGGGTGGGGTTCGCTCAACAAAATCCGGTCGCAAGTAACGACCATCCCCGTGGCGTGGCCATGCTCAGGGATAGGGAATGCAATGATTCCTGCCCATTCACCTAGCATGGCCCATGCATGCGTCCAGTCTAGTGGGGTTCTAGCCTTGCATCCAATTAAAGGGGTAAGAACTAGTCCACCTCTGATTGCCTCCGCAGGGTCTTCAGGGACGGCTGTCGTGGCTAGAAAGTTGGCTCGACTGTTGCGCAGGACAATGAACCACTCGTCTGCCGTTTTGCTGTTTACTGGTTGGACTATGCGTCGTGCTTTGGGTGCGGGTGCATCACTCGCAGAGGAGCCAGCGGTATCGCTTGGTTGCATGCTAGCATCTGGGGTTTCCTGGTCCATGTCAACATCTGTGGTGGTTATCTGAGTGTGCCCTGTGACTATAATCAATCCAGCATTAAGCTCTGCTTTTGCTTCGGTTGTGAGTAGGACTGCCGGCGGGCATTGGCTGGAACTTGCCATGGTACAGTGTTGCATTGCCTCGGCTCTGCTCGCCTTGTCCGTCATGAGATTGACTAGTTCAGCTATCTCGAAGAGCGAAGTGGGCACACAATCAGAGTCCGTGAGTGCAAAGTTCACAGTGGGAAACACTGGGCATAGTGCCTCTAGGACCGCCGCTCCAGCCCAGGTTTAATGGACCTGGTGCAAGCCTGTGTCAGCATTGATGGGAATATGGATAGCAGTTGTTTTTTCCCGGTAGGGTCCAGTGACGGCACATCGGCCTTTGATCCATGGGGCAAAATGCTGCCAGTAGTCAGGGGGATTAGCACCTGACAACATGCGGTTGTCAACGAACACATAAACTGTGTCATACTGTGATACCAAACGATCTTTGTTTGTGATGGTTTTAGGTTCTTGATGGTTTTAGGTTCACCTTTCAATCCATCAGTGGGTTCGCTCTGCCATTGTTGTTTTCTCTCATTTCTCACCACTCTCGTTGCGACTGGCGTTGTCGGTGTTTGCTCTGGATTTTCTGGATTTTCTGGTTTTCTGGTTTTCTGTATTTTCTGAATTTTCTGAATTTTCTGAATTTTCTGGATTGTGTTCCTTTTAATTTAAATTAGAAATTAATCCCAGAGTCACAATGAGGCACAAGATCTCCTCCTTTTGCAGTACTATGTTTGCAAACTGACGCACACCCAAAGAACACTGGAGGACACCCATGCCTTATTGCAGCAAACTGTGAATATGTGGTATTGAACTGTCGTGCTTCTTCACGATGTACGCTTGGGATTAGACCGTTGTGCACCTCTATTTGGTGCAATAGTTCATTGGATGATGCTTCTATGATACTGCATTTGACATCGGTATTCATTGAGATTCTGCACTTTTGATGAGCTGATGTTCTAGAATGGACGGTATTTCATTGGATGCTATTTCGGTGACATTGCGTTTTTGACCACTGTCTTTGCTGGAATTTGCGTTTTCAATGAGACGAGAGTGTTTTCGAGCTTTAGGGATTTTGCCGATTTGATCACAGTTTGTTTGGAACGGTTTTGGAAACATTTGAACATTTTCGGAAACGTTCGGAACATTGAGGAAGTATTTCAATCACCTTTGGATCATTTGAAGATGATTTGACATTACGAAGTTGTTCGTCAAATCATGCTGCAAAGATTTCTGTGCATATCATCATTGGATGATATGGAAACGGCAAGTTTTGGTGCAACCAATTTTGTCGATGTTGTTTACACAACATCTCCTGTGAAGCTAAGGTGCTATGGGTGGTTGATTCTTTATTATCCCGTTTGGGGTTTCTCCTCGGTGATGACAAAACACCCCGATGTGATGCCACTGTCGGCAGGTGAAAAGGGGTAAGTCTGAGGGGAGAAACCACAAACCTTGGTTTGTTGGTTTCTTGCCTCTGGTTTGTGTTTGGATTGGTTAAATCAACCACTTAATGGTACCAACTAGTTACACACTAGGTCGGAATCGTTGATTGTTGCGTAGGATGTTGTCTGAAACAACTTTTGATCTGGAATCCGCAGTTGGTACAGCAGTCTTTTGGTTTTGAGAAGTCCGTGTGACTTTGTGTTGCTCAACCAGAGAGTGGCTCGAGTAACAAGAGAATTTAAGACACTTGGTTTTGTGCCTTGTGTGACCTGTTTGTTAACGGCGCGAAAAGGATTTGGAACTCGCTGAGCTGAGTTGAGGGTTCATTAAGATTTTTACATGGTAGCGGAGCCCTGCGGGGTAACCACTAGAGATCCAGGTCTTCAATGAACAGTCCGGTTGCAGGAGGTGGTGCTCCTGAATCGTTCTTTAGTCCAGGTCAAGCTGAACGAGGTCAAGCTGGTGCAGGTCGTGCTGCTGCGGCAGGGGTGACTGCGGGTGCTTGCCCAGGGTGTGCCGGAGGTGCTGGTAGCCAGGGTGATGCAGGTCGTGGATCTTGTGCAGGTGGTGCGTGTCAAGGTTGTGATCCGTTGCAGGAACAGGACCCGTGGACGAACTGGACAGGTAACAGAAACACTGTGCAACCTGATCTTGTGAACCAAGGAACTGCTCAGAGTTTTCAGAACCAAGGAATAGTCTTTCCACCTGGAGTTGGAGTTCCTGTGCCGCCATCTTCATGTAGCCACGGAAGTGGCAGTGGGGGAGGTAGTGTAGGGCCTCAACCTGGAATGTTTGTGCCACCCATGCCTGTTTATGGCTACGGTCCACCAAGAACTGGGATGGGTGTTGTGAATCCGACATTGCAGATGATGAATCAAAGACCAGGGAATATGAGAAATCAGATGGCCGGAAATGGTCTTCAGAATGGTCCGATGCAATGTGGTAGTAACTTCGACCGAGTAACCCAGATTCAACAGCTGTTGCAGGGTTTGAATGCTAGAGAGCTTCAACAGGTTTTTCAAAACACTCAAAGACTGGTTGATGGTAACCACCAGCGTTTTGTTCCCGATCGTTCGTGGGATGTTCCACCTGAGTTTGGAGGGGGGTTCATACCTGATGCGACTGGTAATTTACCTGGTTCGGGGACTAGTCAAGGCAGGTCTGAGAGTCGAGATGTTTTCTCCCGTAGTGAGAAGTGGTTGGGTCCTAGTCCCACAGTAGACTACTCATCCTGGAAGTCCCGTGAAGACGAGGTTTTGGGATTTACTTCCTTTGTACAAGAACTTGTAGCAGGGGCAAGCCAGGGATCTGTCCAGTTTGGACGAGAAATCGAACAGTCGACTCATTGGCCTTCGAGTATTGCTTGGAGTAGCTTGAGTGTTGACCAGCAGTCTAGGGCTGTGAGACTTAGTGCCATCCTGAAGGCGACTTTTGGATCTCATGTAGGATTGCAGTCATGATTCAATCGTTTCAAGAAGGGATCGACATTGTTCCTGGTGTGACTTTGGGAGATCCGTACAGCAGTAGCAATCTGTATCTTGGAAATGGTTTCGAACTTCTTCGGCAATTGTCCCAAGAATTCAGTCTCCGTAGTAGAACTGAGGGTCTTTCATTGCGAGTGCAGTTGCTGAATAGGGTTTTTCAAGGACAGGACAGTTCGGATTTGATTCGTCAGATCGAGCTTGCATGTGCCAAGTACACACGCATGATTTCCACGTTGTTGGGTGACAGTGCAGGATTAGCAATTGGGGATTCTGACATGTTGACCATGCTGGTTCGTTCGTTACCTAATGATGTTCGAAATTACTGTTTGATGCACAGTAGTGGGGAATCATACTCAAGTTATCGACTGGCTGCACGTCGATTTGAACAGCAGCACAGGCTTTTCAAGGACTTGAATTTGCAGTCAAGGAAGGTTGTTGCAGGCTTGAATCCTGCCACTCCGGTGGTCGAGGAAGAAGAAGGTGAGGAATCCGAAGGTTCGGGGGATCCTGTTGTGAATGCTGCATTGGACAAGGACAAATCTGGACCACGTTGCGCAAAGTGCGGAAAGCGTCATGATGTGTCTGTGTGTTCAACCAACATGGAGAAAGTCAAGTGTTACAAATGCGGTAAGACAGGTCATATCTCCGTGAATTGTCGGGTAAAAACTGGTGACAAAGATGTTTCAAAGAGTTCTTCAACTGAAAAGGGTGGTAGCACTAGTGTTGCCCCGTCAACATCTAAGAAAGGTGTCAAAGGTTCAGGCAAAGGTGCTGGGAAATCGGGCGGAAAGAAAGGGAAAATGTTTGCGATGGTCGATGACAGTGGCACTTGGTGGTACTCTGAAGGTTGGTGTGACGATCAGCCTGTTGCGGAAGAGGCGAGTGCTGAACCTGATGGCCAGCAAAAGCAAGATGTGCTTGTTTTGAGTGCTTTGGTTTCTTGTCCCGAGGTGCCATGTTTGCCTTGTGAACCTTGCATGTTTGACATGAGCTTGGAAGATGATGACGGTTTGTATGTTGAAGATCACTCTGAGGGTTTTGACGCTTGTTTGAACCGTGATTTGTCTTGTTGTTGTCTGAATTCCAACTTTCATGACATGCATGACTTCTTGGACATGTGGCTTGATTGTGGTGATCTTGGTGCATGGACATTTGAAGCATGTTGTTGTGACTTGAACTTGCTTGCATGGACGTTTGAAGCATGTCGACTTGATTTGAACCCGTTTGTGCATGTTGGAGTTGATTCTGTTTGTGAACTTGACCCTATTGATGAGAAAAATGAGCCCAATGCGCGCGGCACACATGGTGTGCTGAAAGCACGAGAGTCGATGACTGAGTGTTTCGAGACTGAAGGGCACATGGTGTCAAAACCATGTGAGATGATGCTGAATGGCATCGGTCCGGGTGAGTCTTTTTGGCTTCTGGATAGTGGTGCTAGCATGTCTGTTGTTAGCCGAGATGTTTTGAAACAGTTTCAACACTCCGAAATCCAAAACAATGTAGGGCCGTTGCAAGCTGCTAATGGAACTTCAGTTGATTTGGAAGGTAGTTGTAAATTGCTGTTGCAGATTGAGGTTTTGGACAGAGACGGAAACGTGAAACCAGCTGTAATTCCTTTGGACGTCATGGTAGGGAGAACGACATATCCTATTATCTCTGTTTGCAAGTTGACACAACAGGGTTGGGACGTGACTTTTGACCAGGACCATGTTAGGATGTTTCATAGGAAATCCCAACATGTGGTTCGTGATTTGTCGTTTTGGCATGACACACCATGGATTCGTGTTGTTCCATATGAAGGGAATGATGTAGCCCTCAATGTTTCTCCGGTGGTTGCGGATAATTTTCCAAAGGGGGACACGGTTTGTGCCTTGAGCGCGGACCAGATGGTGCAGCACAGACTCAGAGGACATCGGCCCTATGAGCCGACTTGCGAGGTTTGTCAGAGTTGCCGTGGAGTAACTAAACATTCCCGAAAGAAAACCACCAAAGGAACTGAATTTGAAATTCATGCTGATTTTGGTTTTCTCAACAAGGACTTTGAGTGGGTACCGGAATCTGGAGATAGCGAAAGGGGGAATGTGAAGTTTCTTGTGATCCGTGAATCCTACAGTTCAAGCATTGGTTGTGTTCTTATGACTGGTGATCGACAGAGGGATAACCGCCAACTCCAGAAGTGGTTGTTTGAAATGGGTTTATGGGGTAGCAAAGACCAACATTCTCTGAGGGTAATCACGGATGCTGAGTCTTCTGTTGGGAATTTCATTGCATCAGCAGGGTTGCCAATGGGTGTTGTGGTTGAAAGGGCACCACCACAAGGGCATCAAGCGAATGGGGCTGCAGAGAGGACTATTCGGGAAATCAAAGAGAGTTTGAAAACGTTGCAGTTGGATTTTCAGAAGATGGGACATACTCTGGTTTTCAGTTCTCCAGTTTTGCAGTGCTGTTTGAACTACATTTGTTTTGCCCACAACAATTTCACGACTGTTCAGCAGTCCAACCGAACTCCGAGAGACTTGGTGATTGGGGACACAGCCAAGAATCATGCTTTTGCGCTGTTTGGATGTAAGGTTTTAGCCGAAGTTCCTGAATCCATCATTGCAAAGAATCCTAATTTGCCAAGGTTTGTCGAAGGTAAGGGTTCTGCTTGCAGATCCCGCTGTTTTTGTGACCCTGGTGAAGCCTGCGCAACGCACGCGTGTTGTGCGCCACGGCGCTTTGATGTTTGTTTTGTGTGGCTGGGTGCGCTTTGTCAGAATATATGTCAAGCGCTTACGCCGCGGTTGCTTGTAGGAACAAGCGTTTGAAATGTTGCTTGATGAAACTTTACCTCACGCAACGTTTGACAATGTGAAACTTTTATGAGATGAATTCCAATTGTATATATCACTCTCAACTTTGACGATGTCATCTGTTGGAACTTTTTACGAGATGAATTCCAATTGTATATATCACTCTCTACTTTGACGAGGTCATCTGTTTGGAAAGACAAATCTTTCAAACAACCTTGTATCTTAACCTGTTTTGTGGGTTGAACGTTTGTCTTTGAAACTCTGGAATGCGGTGATATTTTGGCTGCAAGAATTTCAGCAAATCCAAAGGTGATTTTCGTTCACCCACCCAATAACCCACCCTCTCTGGGGGGAAAGAACGAGCCAACTCGAAGAATGTGTTGGAAGCAGTTGTTGTGATGCCACTCTGGCATATTCATAAAACATTATCATTCCACGTGATCTGAGTGGAAGTGAAACGTTGAGCACTGAAAAACTTGTGCTCCATTCGACGTTCACCCCCGACGCCAATAAGTCAACGAGGTCAGAAAAAGAATATTAATACAATTCTGCGAAGCCGCCGTTTGCACACCGTTTTTGCAGTTGCTTGATTATTTAATTTTTTTTAAAATAAATTGGAAATGATTGGAAGAAGGAACTTGTTTCCGGTGATGTGATTTGAATGATGACGATTGTGTTTTGTTCCGACGTTCCCAGTTTGTTTTAAACTGTTGGTATGTGCGCTTGGCACAACACGCGCAGGGTTGTAAAACGGGTCTATTTGCATCCTGAATTTTCGTCAATGGGAGTTTGGGTTTCTGCAAGAATCCGAATTGGTTCAGAGATGGTTATCCAGCGTTTTGTTGCCAAGTCAATCAAACTTTGCATACCTGTTGAGATTCTTGATGGTCATGGTTTGTTTGTCAAGTTGGTAGATGAACGTAGTGGGTTACCAGAGGCTCCAAGGTCTTCAGAAGAGGTTTCTGTTCCTTTGCCAGCAGACTTGAGATGTCCTGCAACTGGACCACCTGTGAAGTGGCTAGACGAACATGGGGTATCGTTGAAGTGTTCTGCTTGTAAGGAGATAGAAATTAGAGGGACCCGGGGGAATAAGAATCACTCTAGGGAATGTATGGAGCGGTATGAGAATTGGATACGTTCTGAACTCAACCAAGCCAAGGGCTCTGAGCCTTCTGATAGTAAACTTAAGGTTGAACAGGAGGTGAAAAGCGAAGGGTCTGGCAAGGAGGTCTCTGTTCCTAGTGGTGTTCCTTTGACCCGTCAAGGTGCCTTGGATTCTTTCGAGGAACTTGATCCACTTGCGTTTGATCCACAGGATGATGTGTTGACTGGACCAACCGCTGAACTTAAGATTGAACCAAAGGTTGAATCCCAGGAGCCGGTGGATGTGAACCTTGGGGATGGGGAAGGGAGCACGTCCCAGGCTGGGAGTTCTTCTCAGTCTGGTGGTGTTTCTCGACCTGATTCCCTTGGTAGCTACCCTAAGGCATCTGTTGGAGTCAAGCCGAAAATGGTCAGAAGAGGATCTCATGATTGAGAGAAGAGGTCTGAAGCGGGAACCTGATGTGGAACTTGCGGAATTGGATCGGGAGGTCAGGGATGACAACAAACGTATTGATGTAAAACCTGACATTGCTGGACTTGTATCTGGCTTGACATGTGATTCCTCGTTGTCTGAGACCCCCACCAATGACTTGCACGAAGTGTATGCATTGGCTTTTTTCACAACTGACTCGGATGACCTCATTTGTCACTTGCCTCTTGCTTCGTTGAAGTTTGACAAGAATGCCTCCAGTTCTGTTGTTTCGTTTGGTGGCAAGCGTATTCGGATCTGGTGTCCCAGTGGCTCCATTGATGATTCAACATTGGAGGAGTTGCCTGGTGACTTGACTCTTGATGGTATGAAAACTGAAACTGGCAATTTGGATTGCATGCAATGTGGTGACTTGATGACTGAGTCCGAGATCGGTGACTTGAGGAAGCAATGCAGGGTTATCCCATCTCGATGGGTGACTACTCGCAAGAACGCGACTTTGGTTCGTGCTCGGATTGTCTTGAAAGACATTGCAAAGGGTGCTGAATCAGCCCGGTCACTCGGAATATCGTCACCCACTCCCTCGAGTGAAGCGTTGTTTGCCATGTTGTGCTTTGCTGGTCAACGAGATTGGCTGGTTGGGGCAGCTGATATATCGGCGGCCTTTATGGCCACGCCGCTACGTTCCCGGAATGTGATTGCCAAGTTGCCTGCAAGCATCACTTCTATGACAGGGGAGGCGTTGTACCTATGGCTGAGTAAAGCCCTGAATGGACTGAGGAGTGCCAGCCAGGAGTGGAATGTGTACTTGTCGTCGATTGTTGATAAGTGCAGGTTGCGTTCTTGTGGTTTGGAACCTTGCTTGTACAGCGGTTTGTTGCCTTCCGGTGAACCATGCATGATTCTGTCATATGTTGATGATTTGATTTGTGTTGGGCCATCGGTTGATGCAATTGACTTTGTCTTTGATACCGTTGGGAAAAGTGTGAGGTTGAAAAGAACTGGTTTGATACATGATCATTCGAAAGGGGGACAGTTGAGGTTTTTGGGAAGGCTTATCACTAGGAGGCGTGGTGAGAAGTCTTTGTTGATCTCACTTCCATCTAACTACCTGGATGACACGTTTGCCAGTTATCAAATCAAAACAAACGCCAAAGGTCCACCTGACGTGACTCCGGTCATCGACAGAGACGGTGGTGAAGAATTGAGCATTGATGCTTATGCACGGTTTAGAGCAGCTTTGGGTAAGGTTTCATGGATGGCCCAAACTCGTGGAGACTTGCGTGCATGGATAGGTATCCTAGCGACTCAGCAGTCAAAGCCAAATCAGTATACGGAACATGCCATGCGTATGCTGTTAAGATACCTTAGAGGTGACATGAATGTTGCAGTTAGGTTTCCAAGTGATTCACCATTGTTGCACTCAGAAGTTTTTCAGGGATCCCACATTGTTGCATTCTCGGATGCGTCTCACGCTCCGTTGAAAGCGACCGGACGTCGTGGAATTTCAGGAGGTGTTCTGACTTTTCAGGGATGTACGTTGAAAACGTTGTCCAGGCATCAAGCTCTGGTATCACTGAGCTCTATGGAGAGCGAGCTGTACGCACTTCAGAGTGTGAGTCAGGAGATGGTATCTATGGGAAAGATGCTTGGGAGAATTCTGTTTTCCTTCAGGGAGATTGATTCCAGTGAGATTCCAGGAGTTCTGCGAACTGACTCTGAGTCGTCGATCAAACTGTTGAAAGGTTTGGATTTACCACGAAAATCTCGACACCTTGAGATTCGGATTGAATGGCTTCGAGAGAGAGTGGAACTGGGAAAGTTGAAAATCCACTATGAGAAGGGGTCCAATAATCCAGCTGACGCTTTGACAAAATGCCTGGGGAGCTCAATCTTTGGGATACACAGAGCAGCAATGGGTTTCGAGGTTTTGGACGCTCCTCTGGGAGCCATCATGGCCATTTCGAGTGGTTTTGTGTTCATTGAGGTGTGTTGCAAACCGGACTCCAGCATTTCCAAGGTAGCTAGAAGGTTTGGATTTCTGTACATTGGTGTTGTTGAGAATATGGAAAAGAAAACTGTTTTTGATCAGGTGGTTGCTGCATTGAAAGATCTGGGAAATTCAAAGGTTTTTGTCCATGTTTCATCACCATGTTCTTCGGGATCTCCATTAAGAAATTTCAGGGGTGACGACACGGCCACTGAAGCAGATGTGATTTGGTTTGATGTTATTCCTCATGTTGCCAAATACATGAAATTGGGGAAATATTCATCTTTCGAGTTGCCATGGAGGAATGCAATCTGGACTCATGCCATGACCACGAAGATTCTGAATCAAGCTCAACATAAACATGTTGCGGCTGTGCACTTGTGTTCAACAGGTTCAATGGCTAAGGACGGAGAACCGGTTGGAAAGGTGTTGAAGTTCACCAGTAACAGCAAGTTGATGGTTGGTCGATTGGCCAAGGACTTTGGACAGTGTCACTGCACTCAGAAACATGTTGGTTTGACTGATGTGGATTGGGCAGAAACTGCTTTCTACAATGAGAATCTAGCTGTTTCGATTGTTCGTGGTGCTTTGGACGCATTGAGAAATGATGGATAGTTTTGTTGTTGCTGTTGTGAATTGAGGATGACAGGTTTCTTGATTCGATTTTTGTTTTCGAACTTGAGCTGACGAAATAAAGTTTGATCTGAAACGATCGTGCACTGAAACTTTGAAACTGATCTCAATGCGAAGCATGGGACATGTCTTGGACTTGATGCAAACTGTTTTGAACTTGTCTGAAACAGACTGGACTTGACACGCGTTGCAGTTGGAAAGGTCTAAGATCTTTGACTGGAACATGTATAGTTTGAGGTGTGTGTATCTGGTATGTGGGCGGGCCTTGAAGGTCTGTGTGGGTGCCAGGTAGGCAGGTCTCGTTCTTTCTTGCGTTTCACTGACCTTGCTCTGGTAGCTACTGTGGAGATCTGTTTGGATTCTTGGCTTAGGCTTTGTGTTGTCTCGGATTCTAAGTAGCGCCGAAGTAAGACTTACGTTTTACTCTCCTCACTTGCTGAAGCCATGGCTGTGTCTAAGAATGCAGCTGGATATAGTGGCTTGACAGAAGATGAGGAGAAGCAGTTGAAAGCACTGTTGAACAAGGCTCAGCAGGCTCCGAAGGCGTCTGGTGGATCAGCAATGACTGATGCTTCCAAGCGTTTGAGGGGGGAGAGAGTGATTCGGACTTTGAAGCAGTTGGATCTCCAACTACTCCAAGTGAGCTCTTCCGAAGTGAAGATCGCAAGGAGGTTCCATTGCCAAAGAATTGCACTCTGAAGGAGTGGTCTCACACGGTGTGCCAGCTTCCGAAAGTCAATGGGGAGCCGAAGTGGAACGGAAAGACTTATTCTGAACTGCTTAGGATGGCTATTGACGGTGACATTGAGCTGGACAAGTATCTGGGATTCATTTTCAAGAAGTATCATGGGTCCTATGATGGAACTCACAAGTCTCAAGCCGTGGACTTGGCTGGGTTTCTTCTCTATATGGAGTTTGATCCTGAGAGAGAGCCAGCTGGTTCTTGGAAGAGAGTGGTTAAGCCATGATCTCAACGTGACTCCGGTCATCGATGCATGGGCTTTGCGATTCTGAATGTCTCCAAGGGGACCTGATTTATTGGAAAGGTCTATGTATTGAAACAAAGGTATCTGGCTTCGATTGCAATTTCTGTTAGACACATGGTGTCGCTTTGGGTTTTTGCGGTCCAGCTGGAAGAGAATGGGATCAATGTGGCTCCGGCCAACAGCCTTTGATACAGGAGACTTCCTTTCTGTTAGACACTGAAGACTTTTCGAGTGGGATGTGTCGTTTTGGGTTTGGAAGCAGCACGCCGAAAGGGGGTGTGAATATATGGTATTGGACCGTCGTGCTTCTTCACGATGTACGCTGGGATTAGACCGTTGTGCGCCTCTATTTGGTACAATAGTTCATTGGATGATGCTTCTATGATACTGCATTTGACATCGGTATTCATTGAGATTCTGCACTTTTGATGAGCTGAGAATGTTCTAGAATGGATGGTATTTCATTGGATGCTATTTCGGTGACATTGCGTTTTGGCCACTGTCTTTGCTGGAATTTGCGTTCTCAATGAGACGAGAGTGTTTTTCGAGCTTTAGGGATTTAGCCGATTTGATCACAGTTTGTTTGGAACGGTTTTGGAAACATTTGAACATTTTCGGAAACGTTCGGAACATTGAAGAAGTATTTCAATCACCTTTGGACCATTTGAAGATGATTTGACATCACGAAGTTGTTCGTCAAATCATGCTGTAAAGATTTCTGTGAATATCATCATTGGATGATATGGAAACGGCAAGTTTTGGTGCAACCAATTTTGTCGATGTTGTTTACACAACATCTCCTGTGAAGCTAAGGTGCTATGGGTGGTTGATTCTTTATTATCCTGTTTGGGGTTTCTCCTCGGTGATGACAAAACACCCCGATGTGATGCCACTGTCGGCAGGTGAAAAGGGGTAAGTCTGAGGGGAGAAACCACAAACTCTGGTTTGTTGGTTTCTTGCCTCTGGTTTGTGTTTGGATTGGTTAAATCAACCACTTAATGGTACCAACTAGTTACACACTAGGTCGGAATCGTTGATTGTTGCGTAGGATGTTGTCTGAAACAACTTTTGATCTGGAATCCGCAGTTGGTACAGCAGTCTTTTGGTTTTGAGAAGTCCGTGTGACTTTGTGTTGCTCAACCAGAGAGTGGCTCGAGTAACAAGAGAATTTAAGACACTTGGTTTTGTGCCTTGTGTGACCTGTTTGTTAACGGCGCGAAAAGGATTTGGAACTCGCTGAGCTGAGTTGAGGGTTCATTAAGATTTTTACAAACTCGGGATCCTTGGCCCAACGCACATCCGACACCACAGATTGAAAGGTCGGGTTTGCACGAAGCCAGCGGCTCCACTGTCTATTCACTCTGCATAGGTTGTACCACCCGCAAAGTGAGGTCCAAGCCAGAATCACCTGGAAACAATGCAAGTCCAGTCGGGCCAGCACTGGAACTGCCAACACAAACGCTTTTACACATGGTGCTTTTACACAAACGCACTTTGACACACAGACGCTTTGACACACAAAAGCCTTTACACACAAACGCTTTTACACACAGACGCTTTTACACACAGACGCAACGCTTTTACACACAGACGCTTGTACACACAAACGCTTTTACACACAAAAGCTTTTACACACAGACGGTTTTACACACAGACGCTTCTACACGCAGATGCGTTTTACACACGCACACACGCTTTCACACACAAACGCTTTTACACACAGACGCGTTGACACACGAACGCTTTTACACACAGACGCTTTTGCACGCAGATGCTTTTTACACGCACACACGCTTTCACACACAAACGCTTTTACACACAGACGCTTTTACACACAGACACTTGTACAGAAACGAAAGCGTCCATCGCAATTTTTCCTCAGTTTTTGATGTCCAATTGCGTTTTGGGCTGCAGCAGAGAGAAAAGGTGAGGGTCATTGATGACTTCAGCATTGCCGGAGTCAACCATACAGCTGGGCTTCAGGAGAGGCTAAAAATTTTTGGGGTTGATGACATTGCAGCCCTTGTTGCGTACTCCTTGGATTCGTGTGATCAAGCTGATCACCCCACGCTGCTTGGCAAGTTGTTACTCCTGAAAGGATAATGACTTTATTTTCGACAGCAAAAAATTTGCCTTGTCTGTAAGGCAAATTAAACAGCTGGCAACCAAAACCCCTATTTACCAGTTCCTTTTTTGTGTTGATTGTTTGTGTTGTTGCTGAGAAATTGAAACCAAACACAAACACTGTCACCCCGTTGGGAAATCACCTTGATTTTTTGTTCTCTACGCTCTTTTGGTTCAAGTGGTGGGTGGTGGGTAACTTAATTTGCTGACCCCTCAAAAGGCTTAGCTGGGGGGTTGTGCGATGGAACTTAGAGAGGTAGACGAGGCGACAGGTGACAAGCTCGTGCATGTTGGAGGTTTGGACTTGGAGACTTCACAGATTTTTTGGACAATCTGAATCGACATCGGGCGCATCGGCAAGTCCAAATGATGTCGTGCCTTCACCGTCAGAAGCCTTGGAACCACCTGAGAGTTTTACACAGAGAGTTGACTTTTCTGATGGAACAAATTTCAACTTTTCAAATCTTCTTTCAAATGCCATGCGTAATACTGCTGCCTGTTATTTGGTGCTGCCCTGGAAGACAGATGAGTGGTCTTGGTTGTTCAATCCTGACAGTGACATCATGACACCTTACTTCCTGCGTTCGAGCCTAAGCTTAAAACTGTGAAACTGTCACAGGTGGATGATGAACCAGTGGCAAAGGGTGACAGTTCCTTGAAAAACACAAACGCCTGGGGGCAAACAGATTTTTCGGGTAGCAGTCTCATGTAGGCATGACTTTAAGTGGACAAAGAGAAGGAAAGCAGGATTGCAGCGTGCCCAGAAGAAGTGGTACGCAATAGTGTTCAATTGGTCTGACAGTTGGGCGGCAAACAAGAAGAACTGGCCTGAGACACGTCCTCAGAGGGTTTGGAACTGCTTGGAGATTACTTGACAGGTAAGTCACCTGCCACTTTGGTCAATCGCGCCAACAGTCTGTTTTTCATGCGAAACATGTTGCAGCAGTTGGGTTACTTTTGGCCTTTGTCGGAACCAGATTTTTACAGGTTTCTGAAGACGTTGAAAAGCGCGGGACATTCCGCTAGCAGTCTCGAGTAACTTCTGGAGGCAACCACGTTCAGCAGGTATTCTTTTCACCTTCCAGAGTTGCATGAGTTGACAGTCAGCCGTCGGTGCCTTGGAACAGTCGTGGATGAGCTGCCAGACAAAGTGAAACAGGCAGAACCTCTTACAGTAGCCGATGTCAGGCGTTTGCACTGGTTTTTTTATAACAAGGTGAAGTTTGGGACAAGGTTTCCAGTGGTTCTTCTTTGTTTTGTATATAATCAAGAGCCAGCTGGAGTGACTTCCTCCACGGAAGCTGCTTACGGCTGGCCACCCAGACGGATGGACAGATAGTATATGCCGACATGGAAGTGCAGATTCACAAAAGCCATGCGTGCCTCTGCAAACAGATTCAAGATTTGGGATTTGGTAGTATCTGGAATTGGAATGGCTGGTCATAACTAGATTGAGCGCTGGCTTGAAGCTTTGAGATACCTTGGGATGGACCCACTGAATGGAGTGGGTGGTTTGTCGCTCATGCCAGCCCCTGGAGACGATGGGCAGATGTTGCAACGTTCCTTGGAAAGCGATGAGGCCAGCAATTTTCGAGAGTTCAGTAGCGGGGACGCGTTGCCATGTCACCTGCTGTGTGCCTGCAGCCAGTGCCAAACCCTGTGATCGGCTGGACCTGGACTCATTTTTCGTGTGCTTCAACTACTGGAGTCATTCTCACATTTGTCGGAATGTTCATCTGGTTTTTGCAATTGGAAGATTGAGGGTTCGATTGGGACCACAGAACACTGAACTCCACGTCAAATCAGGGCGTGTTTCGTCGCCCTCTTCATGACACATTATTTCTTCAACACACATCAGACAGAAGTGGCATAGGGTGCCTGAGTCGGTCAGAAAGGATGTCGCACATGCAAAGTCTGAAACCTTGGGAAGATCTCAGAGTTTTCTTCAGCAGGATGAAGTCACGAATGCAACCAGTTTCAAGTTTGAACTTGTTTTCACATGCTGTGCGTAACACTGTGCCCAGTTCATTTGATTTGCCCTGGGAGACAGATGAGTGGTCGCGCCTTTGACCATGTTTTCGAGGGCTGCGTTATGAAAGGTCGGCCAGAGTAGTGCTCTGGGTTTGGCCAATCGAACTGGTACACGTTGTGTACCAGGTCCGAATGGCCATGCCTTTGGGACGACGGCAGTATTGGACAGATGAGTGGTCAAGCCTTTTGACCATGACAAAGACTTCGTGGACATTTTTTTCCCCTTTGTTTGTTGACAAGGCAACAGGTGCATGGATTGATACTCAGTCATCAGTGGTTTGGAGCTGTAATGGATAAGTTGCAAGGTGATGGTGAAATGGGCAGGACATCTTACCGTCGCTGATGTCAAACAATGGCATTGGGTTTGGAACATGGCGATGTTCGGGGTAAGATTTCTCAGCGGCGCTGGATTGTTTTGCATTGGACCGAGAGCCAGTCGGAGTGACTTCAGCCACGGCAACTGTTGACTGTTTACAGAAGGGCACATCACCAACTCGTCTCGGAGAGTGAGTTCGAGAGTGTGGCACTTTCTGCGCCAAGAGAGTTTTTAAACCACTGGTGGCCCTAGAGAGATTCGAGTTTGTGCAGATCAAACGCACAAAGACGTTGCACTTGGTTGACCATAGGTACCCCAGTGGAACGTATTGTGGCGGAATCTTTGATGGCCATTAACAACGCCGACAAAGCTTAGATATGACCCTGCAACTTGTCATGTGTGCAAGAGGCACAGGAGATGACAGGGGTTGCATGTCACTGAAGCCAACAGCGTCTTAGCTGGGTGGAAAACTGGAATTCAGTGCGAGACAACACACCATTTTGAGGTGGTTCATCCACTCAAGGGGTTGGCTGTTGTTGTGGCATGTTCGTGAAGGGTTCTTCCTTTGTGACCAAGATTGCAAGCAGTTGAGAGAGTCGGGTGGTACATCCACCGATTGCCGGAAATTTTTAAACCTCTTCCCGGTTGGCGTGATGGCTCCTAGATGTGAGTGGTTAAACCATCACAAAGATAGTTACGAGACAAACCACCGTGGAATCTTTTTGGAAGCTTAAACGCAAACAAAATCTGACTTTAATTTTGTGAACACAAGACGCCGAAACACATCAGGGTTCATGTGACCTACTTCTTTGGCTGAGATGAGCGGCAAACATGTCTTTCATGTCATGCAGTGTTTTTTTATTCAGTAACCTCTGCAACGCCTGGCCATGACACTCATTGACTCGAAGGCTGCTTTTCGACAGAGGTGTGTCGAGCTGTCGACGGCTACGACTTCCCTGTTTGACTTGCTGGCTGCTCAGAACATCAGTTCATTTTCAGAATTGGGCTTTGCATGTGGCACTCCAAATCGGGCGCCAACAGATGAGGAGTTCAAGGCGTTGTCAGACTCTGTGTTAGGGGGTGGAGCAACGGCAGGCCAGAGCAGTTTGCTTAGGCGTTTACACTTTGAGTCAGCAACTCTGGTGTTGTCGCACTTGAAGACAGCAGTGAACAGCGAGACAATTGATGGAATCAGAAAGCTGCCATTTGCAGAAAAGCAGGCCAGGTATGCCAAGGTGAGGACGACAATCCAAGGATTTTTGATTCAAGGCGAAACTGAACCATCGCATGCGCTGGTTGACAAGTGCCAGGTGATGTTTGATACAAATTCAGTTATTTGGCTGGCTCCTTCAGTTTGCACGAAGCGCGAACTTGAGATTCAGGCCGCACCGAAAGACAATCAGCAGGTCCTGAAGATTGAATCGCAGACACTTAAGGTAAGCACTGAAGGCGTGAAACTTGAAGACGCTGATCACAGTTCTGAAATCAAATTACAATGGTGTTGGCAACGCAGAGGGGTAGCCTTGGAAATGTGTGAAATTCTATCCTGGCAGACGTCTCAAAAGTGGCTTTCAACGATGTTTTCAGTGTACGCTTCAGAACCTCCTGCCAATTTCAGCAGGGTAACGTTGGCTCAGTTGATCTCAGCTGACAAAGCTTTGTGGACGATTTTGGCAAGAGAGACAGAATCAGTGAAACCGGATGCAACAGGAAACAGACCTCTGGATGTAGCAGTTGAGAAGCTCATTTGCGATCCCCGAGTCACTATGCACATGCTGTCAATGCCTCACAAGGCACCAGCAGCTCATGCTTCGACAGCCCCGGACAAACCTTCACCTGGGGCCCAACCCAGCCATGGAGCTCAGACAGGGGTTAGACCTAAAAAGAAGGCGCGTCCAGGAAAGCGCAACAGGGCTACGGCAACACCGCCAGAAGAACTCAAGTCATGTTACCAGACAACATCGGACGGGAAGCCCATCTGCTGGGCATACAACTTGGGCAATGGGCGCGGTTTGAATGCAACAGGGCAACCACCACGTTGTACAAAGGGCGTCCATATGTGCTCCTTTTGCAGGCGTGTGGGGCATTCCTTTCAGGCATGCAAGGCTGCACCTAAAAAGTAAGGAGGCAACTGACTCACGATATTGGACAGCCCTGAGGGGAAGGCAGCGAAAGCTGATGGACAGGAACGAATTCAATAGACGAGCATGGCACAGATGAACATCATGCTGGAAGCCATGCCGATGGTGTCACTCAGAAGGATTTGCACTGGATAGAACTATACGGAATCAACTGTTGAAAACATGTTGGTGCTGGAGATCTTTGCAGGTTCTTTAAACCATACCATTGAGATCAGAATAGCTAATCTCAGGGATATCGCAGAGGACAAAACAGTTGGCAAGGCCAAAGGCCCCACCTCAGTTTTGGATTTGACGGTGGATGAAAATGTGCATTCTCTGGCAATACTAGTGTAATACATTTTTCACCATCTTGTGGCACTTGTTCTGCTGCGCAGAAAAGAGGGCATCATGAACAACTTTCGCAGTGGCACAATGGGCGGTGAGCGTGATACAAACAGCTCAGTGGTGCAATGATGGTGTTTTCAACTCTTTCTTAGCTTTTCGGTTCGGGAGGTACATATCACTGCACATAGAATGTATCACAGATCTGCGAACTGATAACCGACTTGATCGTTGAGGAGTCGAGAACATGCAGTTT
This sequence comes from Cladocopium goreaui, assembly GCA_947184155.2. Classification (NCBI taxonomy): domain Eukaryota; class Dinophyceae; order Suessiales; family Symbiodiniaceae; genus Cladocopium; species Cladocopium goreaui. The sequence continues at coordinate 233,017 of CAMXCT020005979.1, read as the reverse complement.
GGTGCGTGCAGAGACCCCAAACAAAGTACAACGAACCGCAACAGAGCGGCCAGTTTCAGCGGCAACGGGTATAGGACGCAAATTTACCATACACCAAGATAGCCGACCAGCAACTGGAAGGTGCCATCATACCCTTGAGGAAACGTCTGAAGTGGGGTTATGTGCGTGTTTCCTCGACAGGGGGTGAGGCGGTGAGGCCAGAAGTAGGCCAGAAGTGGGGTAAAGTGCGTGTTCCTCGACTACATAGCTGCCACACTGGGTAAAGTGCGTTTTTTCTCGACTACACAACTGCCACACCGATCAACGTAGCTGCCACACTTGGTAAAGGGCGTGTTCCTCGACTACACTACTGCCACACCGATCAACACGCCGGCCGGTGGCGCTGGGAAGATTGAAGATGGCCATGCAAGATCCACAAGTATGTGGTGGCTGACAATTGACGACGAAGCCAGCCGCCAAGCGTCGAGAAAGGCCCACTTGTCCAATGTGTTTGTCAGCCTCGAGGACAACACCCAATGTCAGAGTCAATTCGGAAAGTGGGATCTCGCTCGAATCCTTCAGTGACCCCAGCCGTTTGCTTGTTGCAGACGACTTGTGTTGAGTGGGCCTTCCGGGATCCATCAGCATTCGGAAGGTTGGATCCCACTCGAATCCTTCGGTGACCCCAGTTGTTTGCATGTTGAAGACAACTTGTGTTGGGTGGGGCCGTCCTGGATTCAGCTGCTCGGGACGTCGTCTCAATGTCAGGAGAAGATACTTTGCACGAGTTTGGAAGGGGGTGAATGCGGGTGCAGTATCCGATTCCACCTTCGGCTTGGCAGAGTGACATGTGAGACCACCCCTGTGCGCAGAAAAAGAGAGGTGCTGACCGAGTGGGCATTCAAACAACTCATTGCATGTCTATTTCCGATTCCACACGTTTTTTGAGTGAAGCCCCAATGTCTTTGCACTTCCAAGTGCGCATTTCCGGAAGAATGAGATTTTGTTGTTTCGGGAGATACAGGCGCGGATCTTTTACGAAGGTGTTTTTATTCGTTTTGCGACGCAGTCAGAATATATGTCCTGACGTGTCAGAAGATATGCCCTGATCTCTCTGTGTAAACTCCCTGGTTTGGTTGCGGTTGGTTTTGCTTAGGGAATAAGTTGTTACTCCTGAAAGGATAATGACTTTATTTTCGACAGCAAAAAATTTGCCTTGTCTGTAAGGCAAATTAAACAGCTGGCAACCAAAACCCCTATTTACCAGTTCCTTTTTTGTGTTGATTGTTTGTGTTGTTGCTGAGAAATTGAAACCAAACACAAACACTGTCACCCCGTTGGGAAATCACCTTGATTTTTTGTTCTCTACGCTCTTTTGGTTCAAGTGGTGGGTGGTGGGTAACTTAATTTGCTGACCCCTCAAAAGGCTTACCCCCCCACCAACACCCTCTTTTGAGGGGACTGAACTTTCATGCTGCGAGCAGCACGTCGAGCTCAAGCAGATCATGTGCGGATTCTGCTCCAACAACTTTTATTTTTCTACCGTGTCAAACTTGCAGCTCTCCAACTGCAATACCAACTGGAAGCGACCATAGATGATTTGGAAGATCTGGGATTCGAAGGCCAGCTCCTCCATGGCATTTTACATGCCGCCCACGTGGAGTTACAACGTTTCATGGCCCGTTGCACTTAGGCAATGGTGACAACTGAAGATCGAATCCTCCATACTTTCTTGAGATAACACAATTTTCACCTCTGCCTCACCCACGGCCGTGAATGCGGGTGCGCAGAAAAAGAGAGGTGCTGACCGAGTGGGCATTCAAACAACTCATTGCATGTCTATTTCCGATTCCACACGTTTTTTGAGTGAAGCCCCAATGTCTTTGCACTTCCAAGTGCGCATTTCCGGAAGAATGAGATTTTGTTGTTTCGGGAGATACAGGCGCGGATCTTTTACGAAGGTGTTTTTATTCGTTTTGCGACGCGGTCAGAATATATGTCCTGACGTGTCAGAAGATATGCCCTGATCTCTCTGTGTAAACTCCCTGGTTTGGTTGCGGTTGGTTTTGCTTAGGGAATAAGACAATGGATTTGAAAAGTGCGTACAAACAATTTGGAGTGCGAGGAGAAGATCGAGAAAGAGTGAGAGTGGCGACTTGCCATCCCACTACTGAACAGTTCATTTTGTTGATGGTAAATACCCTTCCCTTTGGTGCAACTGGGAGTGTATCTGGATTTCTCAGAGCCTCCATGTTTTTATGGTTTTTGGGAACAGTTGGACTGAAGCTTGCATGGACCAGCTTCTATGACGATTACACCATGGTAAGCCGTGCTGACTGTGCGAACAATGCAGCTTGGAGTGCGGAGTGCTTACTTGATTTGCTTGGAATAGTGTTTGCCAAGGAGGCAAAAAGGCCACTTGCTTTGACAAAGTGTTTGGCTCTTTGGGAGTCGTCTTCGACCGCACTTGCATTTGTCAGAAGTCTTTTTCAATTTGCCATACGGAGTCTAGGCGGAGCGAGCTGATAGCTGCAATTCAAGACTTACTGAATGCTGATACCTTCACTTCAAAAGCAACTGAAAGGCTGCGTGGCCGCCTCTTATGGTTTGAAAACTTCATTTGTGGGCGCCAGGCCAACATCCTGGTGGCCCAGCTTGGCAGGTTTGTGAGTGGTGCAAAACGTGAGCAGCCTTTACACCATGATTTGAAAGGAACGCTGAAACAATTGCTTGAAAGAGTGAATGCTGGTAAGCCTGTTTTGGTTTCCCCCAGAGTGTTTAGCACTTGGATTTGTTTCACTGACGGAGCTTGCGAAGAGAGAGCTTCTGTGGGCGCCATTTTGGTCAGCCCATGGGGAAAAGCGACATGCGCATTCGGCTCAGAACTTCCACCTGAGCTTCAAAAGATTTTCTATGCTGAATCGAAACACCCAATCTACGAAGTGGAGTTGCTGCCAGTTTTGATTTCAGTTTTCCTTTGGAAGGAACAAATCAACCAGTGTCAAGTAGTTTACTACTTAGACAATGATGCAGCCAAGTCAGGGCTGATCAAAGGCTCAGGGGCTACTGATATGGCAAACGCCATAGTCGGTGGCTTCTGTGAGCTAGAGTCTCGCTTGCAGCTGAAGACGTGGTTCAGCAGAGTTCCAACACACAGCAACCTAGGGGATGGGCCTAGCAGACTTGACTTCAGTCTTGCAGACTCCCTAGGTTGTGCCAGGTGTCAAATACCGTGGCAGGAGGTCAGTGAGTTCATTTGGACACGCCTAAGTCGAAATGGGGCTATGGCGGGGCGTGAATGAAACGACCCCTTTTGCTGTGTGTTGAAAAAGTGGTGCTGAACATTTTCAACGTCAGCTGTTTTTGCGATATTTTTTCTGCGCGAAGTTTTCGACAGAATTTTTAAACAAAAGAGTTTTTGGTTTCGACGGCGAAGTACTATGTGTTTTGCAAGTGGTTCAATCTTTGGAAATAAGTTTTTAACTCCCGAAGGGATAAAAACTTTATTCCCAATTTTTGAAAACTCTTTGGTGATACAAAGAGTTAGCTGTAAAAACACAATCGCTCTTAAGTAGCCAAAAATATCTTTTGGGACATTTATTTTATGTCCAAACATTTTCAACAACAAATGTTTCTGTACAAAGAGAACACTGTGGAATAATCACATGTGTTATATTTTGGCTTAAGGGTGTGGTGGGCGGGAAACTCCCTGTTTGTTTCCTCTTAGAGGTTGCAAAGTCCCACCCTTTCTTTTTTCCCAACCCTTTTGCAACTTTGCCTTTCAAAAAGGCCACACCCCCAGCCCTATGGCGGGGCGTGAATGAAACGACCCCTTTTGCTGTGTGTTGAAAAAGTGGTGCTGAACATTTTCAACGTCAGCTGTTTTTGCGATATTTTTTCTGCGCGAAGTTTTCGACAGAATTTTTAAACAAAAGAGTTTTTGGTTTCGACGGCGAAGTACTATGTGTTTTGCAAGTGGTTCAATCTTTGGAAATAATTTCCACTTATGCGGATCTGGATCCATTATTGGTACCATGACCTCTACACCATCCCCGCGACTCATTTCAGTATTGATGCAGGCGTTTGGCCCCGCATTCATCAATATTTAACCTCCGATTTGACATGTCGTACAGCACCCCTGGGTTCCGCTATACCGTTATCAGGAAAAATGATCTCTGTTCGACATCAACAAGTTTCCTCGCTGGCGGATCTGGCTTCGTTACATATCAAGACGGAAGACAGAATTTGGCTGCCATGTTCGGCAGGTTGTGGATGCAAGTTTAGGTACGAGCATGGCCAGTGGTGACAATGATGACACATTGGTGGTTCGAACAATTGTGTGTGCCCCAGATGCAATCGACATGGCACCAATGGAGAGCTGGGAGGTGACTGCTGATGGAACACCATCTTTAAAGTCGATCACCACAGATTACGTTGATCCCAGGAACATGTGGGGCAGGTATTGGCCCTATCGAACAACTTTGATTCGAAAACATCAAGGTGAAAATCGACATTGGACGGTTGTGGAGGTCAGTGCAAAGTTCATGGACAAGCGTTCTCCTTTTGGGATGATAGATCAGTTTTTGCTGACGATTGGTTTCGATGCAGACTGTGAGTCATTGACACTTTTGGGGGTTGAACCTCATACTTTGCTTGACTTGGGCTTGGTGGTTGTGAATGATTCTGGTGATGTTGTATTTGACCATGATGATGACATGATTGGTGGGCTGCGAGAAGAGCTTCCAGCAGAAAAGCCGAAGGCAGATCAGCCTAAGCCCCAACGTTTTGTGCCAGATGTTTTACCACCTCTTCCAGAAGACGTTCCACAGCCAGCTCAAGAAGTTGAGGCTGGAGAGGCTATTGAAGCCGTCCCTGAGATTGTGGTTGATGGACCTGCAGAATCTGTGACAATTCATGATGACTTGGTGGTTACTCCAAATTCTCCCATCAAGCAGTTGCGTGATGCTTGCAAATGGTTGGGAATTTCACAGGCAGGTTCCAAGCAACGGATGTTTGGCAGGATACAGAAGGCACGGGATCAGGCTATCAAGCGTAGCATGGTGGAAGCTGCACAGGAACAATACAAGCGTGATGTGCCTGAAGTCAATCCAGTTGCAATTCCACCTCAACCTTCTGAAAAGGAGAGATCAGACCACATGCTCACTCACACCCCTTTCCAACCTTGGTGTGAGTATTGCGTGATGAGCAGATCCCGAGCCAACCAACACCTCATACATCAGATCCTGCGCAAGATGCTCAGAGAGAACACCCAACAATTCAATGTGATTTCATGGAAGCTGGGAAGGAAGATGCAGTTGTGGCTTTACTGATGGTGGATGTATGGTCACGGTATGTCTCAGTTGTACCATTGAAGCCCAGAAACACACAGACGGTTGGGAATGCGCTGGTGAAGTTTCTTGGTGATGTTGGACGTGTGGAGCGTACAGAAATTGCAGGGGACAATGAACCAGTGTTGGTGGCTGGAATGAAGTTTTGCCAGCGTGCAAGACAGCAATTGGGTCTGGAAACAATCCTGACTTTCAACAGGACCTACGAGAAGACAAGGACCAGTGTTGCTGAGAGGTTTGTTCAAACTGTGCGTGGACTTCAGAAAACGCTGGTATCACATCTCGAGGCATCTATCCAAGCAGCCATTCCTGCAGGGCATCCTATGATCCAATGGGCAGCAATGCATTCTGCATGGATTTACAGTCGTTTCCATGTTCATGCCTCCTTGCGCACCACTCCATATCAATCCTTGTTTGGTCGACCATACAGAGGCAAACTGGTGTGTTTTGGACAAACTGTCTATGGTTTGGACCCCAAGGCCGACAAGTACAGACCTGCATGGATACGTGGTGCATGCATGAGAAAGGATTCAACAGACATGGACTTGATTTCAACAGATGGGCAGAATGTGGTTCGTACCAAAGCTGTCAGGCGCACTGGAGAAGAATGGGATGCTGCATTGGTTCTTGGTGTGGAGATGATTCCAAGCCAGGTATTTGGCCATCGACAGGTGAAGCCCAAACAAACAATCATTCCTTTGCAAGCTCCAGTTCCAAAGGCAACTGATGCAGATGCAGAAGCAGTGAGGGATTATGTTTCAGAAGGATACTCTCCAACGGAAAGAGCACCAGATGAAGATCAGCTGGATGGTGCCAGAACGTGGGAAGAGGCTGGCTTAGAAGATCCATTTTCACCTGCAACAGCTCCTCAATCACCAGCAGCCATGGAGTTCGAGCAAGGTGGGGGTGTACCCATTACACCCATGACTGAAGGCGGCAGTGATGTTGACGTTGAGATTCCTTCAGGATCTACCAAACATGCATCCAGCGACCCTCTTTCTGGTGAAAGGATGAAGATGCAGAAAATGGATGACGATCCGATGCCAACGCCCAAGGTGAAGGCAAGCCGCAAGGATGGACAGGTCAATCAAGTGGACGAGATGGACATGTGCCACAATGATGAGAGCATGTATCCTGACAATTTTGAGGACGATGCTTTGTTTCCGGATTCGGAGGATGAATACATTGCTGGTCAAGGAGAAAGTGATGGTCCACCAAATGTGAGTGCTGAAAAGCTTCAAGAGCTTGAAGAGAAAGCAGCATTGGATGAAGTTGAGAAGTTACATCAGATGGATGTGATTCAGCCAGTTACTTTGAGTGACGATGATGCTGCAACTGAGAATGTGGTGGATACAACCTTGTTTTATGACTGGAGGTTTCGAAACCAGCAGTGGATCCGAAGATGCCGGATTGTTGCAAGAGAGTTCAAAACAGGTGCAACAGATGAGAACAATTTTTCTCCCACGTCCTCATTTGCGTCGGTGCGGATGCTGCTCACCTTTGCCATCATTTACAACTTGGCAGTCACAGCATTGGATGTCAAAGACGCTTTTCTCATGGTACCTCAAGTGGAGGTGATGTATGTGAAGATTCCAGTGTGGATCAGGAAGTGGACAGGAAAGCCACACACTCATTGGCTTTTGAAAAGATGCCTTCCAGGTCAGAGGAATGCGGCACGTCGTTGGCACCAGCATACTGGTGGTCTATGTGAGGATGCAGACCTCGAAGCATTTCCAGGTGCACCAACTATCCTTCGACACAAGGACCTCAACCGCAAGGTGTATGTCAACATTCATGTGGATGACATTTTGTTGGTGTGCAATCCTGGTGATGTGGAGTGGTTTCAATCAACAGTTGGTGCAACGTTGACTATGAAGGTTGATGGTCCGCATCTACCTGGAAGTGGAAATCAGCTGATGTACCTCAAGAAGAGGATGACGATGCAGCCCAATGGCATTCTCATTCAGCCAAATTCCACCTACATTCCCAAATTGGTGGCTTTGATGAAAGTGAGTGGAAGGAGGAAGAAAGGTTTGCCTTACCACGCAACATTGGAGAACTTCAATGCAGACTTGATGGTGGAAAGTGAACTGCTCGATACTGAGCAGGCAGCAACGTTCAGGTCTGGACTTGGTTTGGCTTTGTATCTGGCGATGGATCGGCCAGATATCCAATTCGCAGTCAAAACATTAGCCTCCTACATGTCAAAGCCGACCATCAAGGCATTGTCAGCGCTGAAGCATTTGGCTTCATATCTGGATGGTACAGCAGATGATGGTTTGCTCGTACAAAGTGCTGATGAAGGCCAGTGTATTTTCGATGCATGGAGGGACGATGAGTGGATTTCAGATGAAGTTTCAGTTCCTTCAGATCGAGCAACAGCCAGGTTCAACATTGATGCGTTCAGTGACAGTTCATGGGCTGATTGCAAAACAACTCGAAAGAGTACATCATCTGGACTCGTATTTCTCAATGGTGCAATGATTTTTGAGCATCTGTCGAACACAAGCCTCAGTTGCGTTGTCGAGCTGCGAAGCCGAGCTCTACGCTGCAAACGGTTTGATGGTGGAGTGTATGTTTCTCTACAGACTGTGCAAATTTCTTTGCAAGGATTCATGGCTTTGGTACAGAGGGCAGGAACTGGAAGGTTGAAGCATGTGCAGATCCGACAGTTCTACCTGCAGAATCTTTTGAGGGCTGGAATTTTCACGATCCACAAGATCAACACGAAGATCAATCCGAGTGACTTGAACACCAAACGGCTGAGCAGTGAGCGGCGCAGATTCCTGGGTAGACTTATTGGTCTTTTCATGACCAGTGAAAGAAATGATGACAATGAAATCAGGCAGATGCGCCGAGTGAACAGGGTGACCAGGCAACAATGTGTGCGCTTGGTTCAGATGGCTACAGCTGCACTGGGAATTTGCTCACAGTTGAAAGGTTGTAGTTCAGTTTCAGGTGCAGGCATTCCAGCGGAGTACTTTGAGAAGGAGGCCATGGGCTATTCTGGCGGACTCAGTGGATATGATTCTTTCATCTGCAGTGCAAGGACTGGCGATGATGATTGCAGCAGTCTTCAAAATTTCCATCCTTGTGCTTGGGTTTTCAGTGCTGGCGGCAGGTGCAGTATTCATTTACTTTGGACTTCTGACCTGGGGACGCAGCAGACTCACGCATTGGATGGAGACAAGGATGCCAGACAGAACCATGGGCTGGAGACACAGGATGTTTGTATATCCTTCCTTCTTTACAGTTTTCAAGATGGGTGCTTGGCAATGAAATTGACTATTTGCATGCGAGATTTCGTGAAGCTGAACAGAGAGGTGACATGATGTTGACATTGAAACCATCTACAATGACCTCAACGAGTACCTTGGAGGTGAAAGGGTCAGAATTGACCATCCAAGGGAACCACTTCCTCCGGTTCGGTATGCAAATCCAAGAGTTGAAGATGAAGGAGAAGAAGAGGAGATTGAAGATGGTGATGATCCTCCTGAAGGAGGTAATGGAGGTGGCCACGACCCCGATGGCAATGAGATCGTCCACATGGCATTGAATGGAGTTCCATTGAATGGGCAGGCCATCGACAGACTTCCAAACTATGACTACGATGTGGATCCTCAGCAAAACGATGGAGATGAAGAGATGCCTGGAGAATTACCAGATGAGAGAAGAACCAGGTATTTGAACAGTGAACAAGGCGAAGTGAGCGACCCTGATGAGCGGACAAATTTACACTATGATGCCTATGAGAGGATGAGGGCATATTCACAAGCCAATCGAATCAGGTTGACCAGAGCAGCCAACACGTTGAGACAGAGGCACGACGAAGCAGCAACTCAAGGCAATTGGGAAGAAGCTGCAGGCGTGCTAAGAGCATTACATGAAGTCGAGTCATTGATGGACATTGCGTGATGCAATCAGTGCTTGTGGTTGTAGTGCTAGAAGTTTTTTTTTCCGATGTGCCTGGAGACCAAATTCGAGAGACAATTGCATGGCACAGGGTCTGGTAATGGACCAAAACTGCACGAAACGTTGGTTTGCACAACGTTATGTGGCAGGAATTTTTCCAAAATCCCTACCAAGGTGGGGTGTCACATTTTAGTTAATGGAATCAAGGCAGGTTCGCAGGTCTCCAGTTGTCACTTGGAACAGTACAGATAAAATTAGCATGGCCTTGCTGTTTGGATGACACAGCACAAATTCAGAAGTGTAACTTCGTGACAAGTGGCTTGAAGCATTCAGAGAAAGGGCGCGCGGCTTTTGAGTTGTCCCGTGCATCTTGAGACATTTGGAACGCCCACGGCATAGACTGCGTTCACTCCCCATAGACTGTTTGAATTGCTGCGTTTCTGGCAATGAGTTTAAGCTTTGAAACATGAAGGCAGACATCCAAATATACCTTTTGCAACTTGTGACACGTGTGCTGTGCTTGTGCCTCCACATTGTTTGGCGTAAGGACAGGCTGCAATAGTTGTACAATTTGCATTGTTGCACGAAACGTTTCCCCAATATCGCATGAGTTTAGCGCTGGAAAAACAATCCATGGACGTGACACATTTCCAATCAGTCAATTGAAACATCGGAACAGTTGTTTTGCAAAAAGGGTTCATTATGCCTCCAGAGCGTTCGGCTCCTAGTTTAATCAACGGATGGACCAAAATGCAGGAATTGAAATTCAAAATGATACTTGACATCATTTCTGTTCAACTGTCGATACTTCATGGTATGTCTGTTGAAACAGTTTCATTTTTCATGTCATATCTTGGCAAAGTGGTCGCATTGTTTTCACGCGTGTCTTTGAAAAAAACGTTTGAGTACAACAGTCTCGCACCCGTTTGTGGAAAATGTCCGTCGCATTCATCAACAACCACGGTGAGAAGGGCTACAACCACGACGTCAACCACGATGAAACAAAGATGCATGAACTGCAGGGCTACAACGTCAACCACGACGAAACAAAGATGCATGAACTGCAGGGCTACAACGTGAACGACGATGAAACAAAGATGCATGAACTGCATCAAACGTATGGAACTCTGCTGAGCGAGGAACAAAATCTGAAGATTCGAGTGACTATCCATCAAATTTTGGCAGCTTCCCATTTGCTTAGTGTATCATCATGGAAATTCCAGTTGGGTTCCCTTCATCAAAAATAAGTATTTCATTTTTCACAGAATTGTTGTGAAATTGTTGTGTTCACAAAGGGTTGTTTCCTGAATAATACAGTTTCTTGCGAGGAAATGGAATTTCCATGAGGTTTTTGTCATATTGTCATATTGCAATCTGTGGAAGTGTGTGTCTTGAATCAAAATAGGGTTGGCAGTTGATGCGGTCGAGTTTTCGGCAGCACACGCTGGCATCTCATACTCTTGGCATCACAAATCAATTCCACATTTTCAATTTTGATTTCACCAGATTTTGTTTAAAACAAGTCCAGTGCGTTCCATTCCGTCCATGTCCATGTTGATCCATGTTGATCCATGTTGATCCATGTTGATCCATGTTGATCCACGAGGCAGTCGACTTGGACCAAGAAACGTTCACCATGGAACTGGATGTTTGTTTCAGGTGGAAAGATCCCAGGCTGAGGCGCTGCACGGATTCGGGCCATTCGGGGGTCAAATGCATCAACCAAGCGACAACCATTCGGGGGTCACTGCAACAGGACGCTTTGGTAGGCAATTTTTTGTCCTGTGGCGTTTGGCATCCAAGTAGGTGCAGTTTTTGCAGGACTTGTTTGTTCAAAAATCAAGGATCTGATAAATTCTGATAGATGTCGTGATCAGTGGTTGGGTCGAACAAACGCCTTAATTGCATTAATGATTACAACGGTTACAACGGTTACAACGGTCCATGTCTCCGAAACATCTCCAGTGGATTGCCATGTGAACCGAGAGAGGTCAAAATGGTGCAAGTCGATTGTAATGATTTCATGGTGGATATATCATGTGATTCGTTGGAAACGTTTGAAACGTTGGAAACCTGGTTCTGTGAACATTTTTGTCAGAATGTGTTTTCTGAACATGCACATTTTGTCAGGAATGCGAAAACCAGAGTGTGGTTGCCTCGTGAGTCCACCTTGAAGGGGCGACAAACATGCGAAGGCCGATATCTGCCGAAGGAACACCTCGGTGTCTGATGCGGGTTGTGAAATGCCGCAAGATACAATGTGACACAGTCGATATTTTTAGGTTCCCCAAAACACCTCAGGGGATCTGACCCACAGGAATCCACAGTAAAACTCGTGCCGTTGCTGCCATTGGTGCTTTTGCCTCGACAGGTAGTACCTGTTATTGCCGTGGTGGCCTAAGGGGTCAACGTTGCAGCAAACTGCCTTTCGTGCTGGGCATCTTCAAAGAAGAGAAGGGTCCTTGAGCTTAGCACAGAGCCTGTACTCGATGGATCTCAATGGATTCGTCACAGTGTTTTTCACATTACACACTCACTCTATTATGTAGTTCAAACATACCCATTGAAGGCGTATGATTTGGGAGTCAAAACCGCCTTGCAGCAAGCCTTTGAGTCCTACTCAACGTTTGTGTAACTCTGTGCAACTATCATCTTTATAGATCTTTACAGGAAAATCAACGTTACACAATCAACTTGTGTCCGTTCAATTGATGGATTGGCCTACAGGGCCTACAGATGAAATAAACACAGTGAAACGAAGCAGTGAATCGCTGGCGGTTCAAATTCAGTCACAAGGCAAAGACTACATCAAGGTCGAAGACAAGAATGACGCTGTGTCAGCACTCAAGCCAGCCCCATGACCCATGTGATATCACCCACAGTGACAGAAAACTCAACCTGATGGTGAGCAGAATCACTTAAAATGTGGAATATCAAACAACTACATTCGACCAGGCTTGACTTTTGCCCATCAAAATATTGGATTTGTAGATTTTGTGAAACAAAATATTGATAGGCAAAAGGGGGCTGAGCTATTGATCTAGGCGAGTATTCATTGGATGCGAGCTACAGTGTCAGCAAAACAACAATGTTGACTCGTAGAGGCCTTAGAGGTTATTTGTGCGGCGTCGTAGGTCCAGCGAGCAGATCAGAAATGTGTTAAATTTGAACCATGTTTTCAGACATTTTCAGAAGCCAGATCCCAAGCGGCTAATGTTTACTGCTTGGATCGAGAAATCTGACATTATTTGACATCAAAAAAAAACATTCATACGAAGTAATTCTAGCCTTCCAGTGGTAATTTCAAACTCCAGAGGCATCCCAGGTGGTTTCTCAGCGGCTCCAGGGTGGTTACCATGACTGGCAGTTGCTCTCGAGCTTCATTTACAAAGAGGAGCCGAACTTCAGTGATCTCGGACAGTCCCTTGGTTTTGAATTCTGCATGTTCAAGTCGTCAGACTTGTTGACAGAAACCCAACAAGATCTCAGACATTTCTTGCACTGGAAAATTCAGACCTTCGAAGCCAGACATTTTTTGTTGAACAGACCTCACGCGCAAGGCTTTAAACCTGCAGCTTTAACAGCCGCCTTGAGGTTGTTCCGAGGCGACAGGGGAGGTTCTTCCATCGTGACCTTCTCAAAGCTGATGGAAGAGCCCACGGTGCTGAACGATTTCCAACGTCTCAGCAACGGCGAAACTGGTGAAACCGTTTTGTTCCGGAAGCTGAGAGCAGATTTCAAGGCAGGGTTGGCCAATCCGGAATGACATCGAAGCCTATTGAAGCCTATTAGGAATGTTGACCCCACCATCCCTTGTATTGAAGACCTTCTCAGGCGATCTTGTTTTGTATCACCCTGACAGGAAAACATGGAACTGGAACACTTTCCATTCGACCGGCAGCTGCTTCAATTCACTATTACAGCAAGCGTGCCTGTCTCGATGTTGAAGCTTGAGGTGGGCTGGGGGAATGTTGCAGATGCCGACTAGTCTCCACATGTGTGAAGTGCAGACAAGACGATGTGAGGAATCTGGGAAATCTACCTATCAAAAACGAAACATATCAATATCAAAACATATTCGCATGTATTTTTCAAACAATCTGCAATTCATGCAAAGGTGAGATGTATAGTACATACAGTACGATACACAGTTTGTTTATTGGAGAATATTCCATGCCGAACACCTTCCCAACTGCCTATGAGGTGGATGAGAAGGTGAAATCCGTTTGCCGTGTGGAAGATTTGCCGGAGTACAAGGCATCCAGCCGTTTTCACATGGAACAAGTCGGCAGAAAGTCTGAGGTTTGGAAAAACTGGAGGACTTACAGTAGGGAGCAATCTGATCAATCTGATCAATCTGATTAAGCTGATCAATCGATCAATCTGTCCCCTGAGCACTACACATGACACGTTTTTTTGAGTGCAATTCTCCAATACAATTTTCTCGCAGCTATGCACTTGCTTGGGACAGAAATGTCGTTGCCTCACTTCCTGTCAGCCACATCTAGAAGTAGACAAGGCGTGTGAGAGGCTCACAGGCTCATCTCCCCACGATTCTCCCATGGGGTGTTGGATGGTGCAAGACGTGAGGTGAACGAGGATGAGAATGAGGAGAGGGTTTGACGGTTTGACGGTTTGACCATGGCTCGTGGCAAGTGGCTTGCGTTCATGCTTGATGTTCATTGTAGACCTGGAATCTCACGTTGGCCTGTGATTTATAGACCGTTGATTGATCAATCGGGAGGTTGTCTGGAGATTCCTATTTATTCAAGTGTCCCTCCGACTCCCTCTTTTCTTAGACCTCAGGAAGGCAAGAAGATTTGGGTTGACTGAAGAACAACGAATACAAGCCGTGTTAATCCGTTGTCAAGATATGTTCAGACCACTGATGCAAGTCACTGCAAGTCATGGCAGAACTGACCCATGTTCGCTATGTGGAGGTATGTTGAGACTTTGGAATGTTCCACCCGGATTCCACCTTTTGCATCCTTTTGCGCTGATCCAGGCAGTCGGGATATTGAAAGAAAAGACCATAGCTCCCAATGTCAACAACAAACAGTATTCCCAAGTGAAGGCTGGCAGTGGGCTGTCCGGGCTGTCTATGTCAGAGGGTGCCTGCACATCTCTCTTCTTGGCATCATGATGATGTCATGGCTGTGGTGGTGGCTGTTTTTGTTGCTGTTGGTCTTGTCGTCGCTTCCTCTTTTCTCCCCTCACCATTTCGACCCGAGCAGTCGAGCAGTCGAGCAGTCGAGCAGTCGAGCAGTCGTTTGAGCCCTCACCCTTAGCAGCCCGACCTGAGATCAGAAGCACTCAGTAGGTTTTTCCGACAGCGCACTTTTCAAAAGCAAGCAAAGCACTGCAATTTCTACATTTGGAGGTCTGGTTGGTGGATCTGAAGCGTCGGGCTTTGCTCCAAATGCAACAATGGCCGGCTTTGCTGCCCCCGCTGCCCCCACTTCCATCTTCCGGTCATTTGTTGTTTGGGCTCTCGGGTCTCAGTTGCCAAGGGCCTCATAGAATCCAATGAAAAGGATATATCAGAACATAGCCGGCACCAAACGTATCGATGCGAGTTTTTCATTCCTGACCAGGGCATGGAGTCTGAAGCATCCCTTCGCAAGAGCAAAAGTAAAGCGAAGAACAAGTGCCTCTTAGTTCTCTTGCCCTGATCTTTTCCCCAAACAGTGTGTCCACACCGGGGGTAGGAGTTAAGGCCAGGGGTAGATCACGGTACGTCATCTGCTTTGCGTTTTTTTTTGCAGTAAATTCTCGCATAAACTTGCTCTTGCGAGATGTCCAAGTGCATTTCGACTGCGCAAGCTGGCACAAAACGTGCAGCTAACTTCTGGGGCGCGGCATTTTTCCTGTAAATTATCACATGAAATGGCTCTTCTGAGATGTCCATGTGCATTTCGACTGCGCAGGCTCGCACAAAGTCCGCGCCACGGGGTTCTCAAGCTCTTACCCTGCGACATTTTCAATGTAAATTGTCACATAAACGGCTCTTGTGGAGATCCTGCTAAATTCCTCTCTAAGGGCCCTTGCATGATCCTGTACAGGTCCTGAACAGAAGATCTTGTGGAGATCCTGGTGAGATCCTCTCTAAGAGGCCCTCGCATGAAGCCCTTGGAGATGCCATGTCGTACAAGTGCTTGTATGAAAGCTCTTGTGCGCGGCTCTTGGGAGGTTCTTGTCTCAAGATCTTGTAAGATTCGCGCATTTTACGACGCTCTTGAGAGCTTCTCTTAGGGGTCCTGGCATGAAGATCTTGGCCAAGGTCTTTTACAAGTCCTTGTGAGAAGTTCTTGTGGAGATCCTAGTGAAATGCCGTCAGAGGCTTTTTGCATGACCTTGTACAACTTTTTGTGAGAAGCTCTTGAAGAGGTCCTGGTGAAATCCTCCAGGTGTCCTTACATGATCTCTGACAGGTCCGTGTGACAAGATCTTGTGGAGATCTTGTTGACATCCTCCGCAAGAGCTCCTTGCACTAAGAGCTTGAAGATCCTCTGCCTTGGTGCTTGTATAAAAGTTCGTCTGGATGCTCATAGGAAGTTCTGGTATGAAGATCTTGTGAGCCCCTCTATATAGATCTACATAGAAGGTCCTGCCGCTGCAGTTGCGATCATGTCTAACCTCATCTGTTACAGGCAATCGACAAAGTCGTTCCTTTTTTTAAGAAATCTCTAGATTTAGTTGCGTCGAAGCTTTCCCTGGAAGTCGTGCCTTTTTGGAAAACGCAAGCAAACTCTGGTGATCACAGCGCAACCATGTTTTTAGGGGTTTTTCTTTTTTTCCTTGCGTTTAGCTTGGGTTTAGGTATCTAGTTATGCTTTGGGTATATGTAGTTTTTGTTGCGTTCAGTTGGGGGGAAACTTTTTTTGTTGCAGCTGCTTTCTTATCAGTGACTTCTGTACGTTCAACTGTATTTAGCAACTACTGTTAAACTGCTGCTCAATTGTTGGCTGTTGCTCAGTTGCTGCCGCTGGCTACTGCCAAACTGCTGCTGGATTGCTTCTGAACTACTACCACTAGGCTTACGTCATTCCAAGTGACCTGAAGTCGTATCACACCTGCGTGCGCGTAGTGTTTCGTTTAGATTTTGATAGTTCAGGAAGGAAGGAAGGGGCAGGAAGGAAGGAAGGAAGGAAAGGAAGGAAGGAAGGAAGGAAGGAAGGAAGCAAGGAAGCAAGGAAGCAAGGAAGCAAGGAAGCAAGGAAGCAAGGAAGCAAGGAAGGAAGGAAGGAAGTCAGGAAGGAACCCAAGTGGTGGGTGCTGTTGAGGCACATCAGGCACATCATGCGACATGCAGGTGAGTAGGAGACAAGTGGGACACCAGTGGAGACAAGTGGGAGACAAGTGTATAACATTGTATACCCAGGCGGCCCAGAGCAACCAGACCGTAGTCGGTCGAGCATGCCAGGAATGCAAGCCCGGAGGCAGAAGCAAAATAATGCGACCCAGGACTGCAACCTTTTCAAAGGAATAAGAACTTACAAACTGCATTGGCCTCTTTCTGTGTGAGAGGGCCATAGCTACCCAGTATCTACTTACAGAATTCTTCATACAGATAAACCTGTTTGGGGAAGAAAGTGGGCAAAGAAGAAACAGTGAATCGCAAGCACAGGGAAGAGAAAAAAGGGTGAAAGTGAAAGGTTCTGATTTGGAAAGGGTTATTTGACGCTTGCGTTCTGAATGGGGGAAGGCCCAAAGGCATGACTTAGGCATGACTTCTTGATGTTGCGTTCACAAGCGGGGAAAGCAAAAGGAGTGACTTAGGCATGACTTTGTCAAACCCCTGTACTGTTCCATAGCTACTGCTGCTTGTATCTGGTACATTGACTTCCTACCCCCAACACTGTTTGCGGTCTCTTGCCTGTGTAATTTAAAATATCTTGGCTCAATCAGGTTACCGCTCTGAGGTTGCAACTCATGTGACACCTCCGGACGGGTTCAGGAATGTGGACACATTGAAATCAAGGTCAGCCAGGTGAATTCGTACGTGCTTCCTGTGCTCTGCTTGAATCGGACGCGGAAAAAATGCGCAGTAATTGTCAAAGACTTTTCGGTTCACAATTTTGGCAAGTGAAATTAATGGATTGGCCTGCGGTATCATCGTTTTCTTGAAAGACGTGAAAGTATGCCATTTGTTGGGCCAGATTCATAGTTTTCGGGCTTATGTGAAGGGGAAGAGCAGAGGGGAACAATTTGTTGCAAAGGGGGGTTCCCTCATCGTCTGCGCCCCTAAACCGCTCTTGGGGTTATAATTGCTCGAAAGATGGTTTTTGAATAGGGGCGCAGATGATCAGATGGGCTTAAAGTGCCACGCAGGTCGCACAAACCAAGCGTTGCACAGGCTACCAGTATCGTCTGTGCCCCTAAACCTTCGTTGTGATAATGGGGAATTTCACTTTTTGAGAAATGTCTCGCACGAAAGCGTCGTTTTCACATCTTCAACTTTCACTTTTTGAGGGAAGTCTAGCACCAAAGCTTCGTTTTCACATCGTCAGTTTTACTTTTGAGGGAAGTCTCGCACGAAAGCGTCGTTTTCACGACTTCACCGTGCAGTTTTATACGGATGTTTCGCAGGATTGCGGCGTTTTCACGACAGAAGGGAGACAGGAAGATAAGACCTCAATCTTTTCGACATCCATGTTATAATTTCGAAACGTTCGCTCGGGGCAGGCCTTTGGATTATAGACGGGGGTAGAGGTTTTGAAACCCCCCTTGCATCAGCAACTTCAAAGCCTTAACTTAACGTTGTTCCAGACATGACTCTGCTTCTTCCATATCATATATATATATATGTATATACAATGATTTCGAAAGGTCAAACCCCTCAGATACTCTTCATATATGGTGCCATGATAGTTCCTCCCATGATGGCCCCCCCTTCCAACCTAAAGGGTCTTACCCCTCAGAAGCATGTTTCTATATGAGAGTTTAGGGCCGCAGATGATCGTGTTTTAGGGGCGCAGATGATGAGTGAACCCAAAGGGGAAGGTCAGAGTGGTCTCGGTGGATCGCGGTAAGACGTGTCCTCGCATCCGCACAGCGTTCCTAGGATGATGTTCCCAAGGTAGACTTTGACAAACCTCAGTGGGATTCTGCAATTTTTCCCCCTTGGCCAATTTTCCAGACCCTGCAAAACCTGGTGGATGCTGCCTGCATGTCGAAAGCTGTTGCAGAGTCTTGCCACCAAAGGGATTCCCTGACTGCTTGGGTAGGATGGCTGGCGCTATCACAAAACATGGTTGGAATGAATGATAGCCCGGACGGCTTCATTTTCACATGTATTGAACCCCATGAGAACTCCCTCGACAGAGGTTCTGAAGTTCTTCACTCAACACAGTCCTAGTTCTTGCCAAGATCCGCTCCAGCCATTTCCGGAGTGACAGGTGATGGTGCATTTGCAAAGAAAACCGCAAAAGTACATGGTGAACATCGTCTTCATGGTCTATATGCTGGTCTTTGCGTCTTGCAGTAGCTTCGTGATCCCATTGGAGAAAACAGGCCCTTTTAGGGATGTCGGATGGACTTTTGGATGGCCGGAGGAACAAACTGATGCTTCAGGGTATGGTTTTTCATGGAAACAAATGAGGTCATCCAGCATCAAAACATGTCAAAACACCTGTGAGGTGAGAGGTGTGGTGATTTGGGAGGAGTACCCAGTGTACCATTTGGATGTGGTGTTATGATGTTTTATGATGTTTTATGTTTGGACGCCGGGATTAACTTCCCAAGTCGTTCGTTCTTATCCAGAAGATCGTTTTTTTAGAGATCTTTACATGGTCGGCTGGCCTGCACTTGATACTGTGCGGCAGATGTGCTACAATGTGCTGCAAGGAGACCGCATCGCCAGCATCATCACCTTCATTTTGACCATCATGGCATTGAAATACGTTATCAACGATGAACTGCCAGGCATTTTGCGAGCTGTGATTGAACAGTCACTAGAAGGGAAGCATGGGATGAAAGTGCCTGGAGTATAGGATTGATCGTTGGTTTTGTGGCTGGGTCTATCGATGGGGCCCTGGCTTGGTACCTGCGTTAGGTTCCTGGGCAACTAAGCAACTAAAGGATGTTCATGCAGAATAACTAAAGGTTTCATGTCGGGAATACTGTGGATTCTCGGCACGACCGTTCTTGAAATGGTTTCCACTTTGAAACACATATTTTTCCTGCCAATTTAGGATGTGAGACATGAAACCAGAGTGCTGAGTGAGGACACATCCATGGAATCCATGTCCAAAACATCTTCAGAGGGAGGTTTGAAATGCATTGTAACAAGACGCATGTGTTTTTGCCCATTTTTGTACCTCTTGGGATCCCCAACAGCAGCCAGGTAAAGATTATCAGACCTGGCTCGATTACTATCTCTTGATCTCATATGTACTCTTGATGCTTGGCTTGCACCAAGCTGAGCAGAGCTTGGCAGTGGCTAGGTGGCTGACCTAGTTGACCTAGTTGACCTACAGTAGATGGACAAATTATTCAAACCCCTATCCATGAGGTATAGGCCACCCCCTACCTCCCCCGAATTTCAATGTTATGGTTTCGTAGCTCGGTTCCTGCTCTGGGGGCTTGATTTATTTCGCCCATTCGAAGGAACGAACCAAACAAGAAAATAACATTGATATTTGGGGTGAGGGGGGTTGCTCTATGTAAAAGGTTTTGAATAGTTCGTCCATCTACGGTACGGGGGGTGGTGGTCAGCAGGAGGGTATAGCGAATGGTAAGCTTCACTTTTTGTTCGACATTAGCACATACTGTGCGAAGATATGAATTAGGTGACAGACGTGCATTGAACAGTTTGAATTTGACTGTATGACTACTCTACAAGGATGACAGGAGTCGCTTTTGTTCAAAGGAGATTGCGCAGCCTTGGAGCCAAAATCCTGACCAAGTAATCACATCAGAGAAATTGGTCAACTAAGGCTGATGATGAAGATTTTGAAGAAGATGACTTTTGCATGTTTTTAATGATGATGTACTGAAGATATTGTACAAGTGCGCTTTTCTGTTTCACATCTGTGTTTGTCCTCTTTTCAGGTTGTGTTTTTCCAGTTCCCTTACCGGCCGTGCTTGCAACTGCCGTGTTTTTCCAGTTCCCTTTCCCGGGCGTGATTGAAAATGCCGTGTTTTTCCAGTTCCCTTTCCCGGGCGTGATTGAAAATGCCGTGTTTTTCCAGTTCCCTTTCCCGGGCATGATTGAAAATGCCGTGTTTTTCCAGTTCCCTTTCCCGGGCGTGATTGAAAATGCCGTGTTTTTCCAGTTCTCTTTCCCGGGTGTGATCGAAAATGCTGTGTTTTTCCAGTTCCCTTTTCCGGGTGTGATTGAAAATGCCGTGTTTTTCCAGTTCTCTTTCCCGGGTGTGATCGAAAATGCTGTGTTTTTCCAGTTCCCTTTCCCTTTCCCAGTTCACTTCCAGTTCCCTTAAAAAATCCCTTACAGCATTTTTGATCACGCCCGGGAAAGGGAACTGGAAAAACATGGGCTTTCAGCCACATCGTAGCCAAAGAGGTCGCAAACTTTTAATCGGTTGGCAAGACAGCTTGAGGATGGGCTAGTTGAGAATATGTGGCGCGACCTTTTGAGTGTCATTTTTGGAATTGGAATAAGCTACCATTCGATGTTGCTAACAGCAGCGCATCATGATATTCTAGCCCGCATGCGCCATAATCATTCCAAAACCCTCCCCTGACATCCTAGCGTGCCAGGTCAACATTCTGCTCCGAGTACTCTACTTGTCAAATACAAAGTGCTCCAACCGAACGCGCTTCGGTTGAGCCACTTTGCAATCATCTGATGGAACCTCTTTCCCTCCTTTCCTTCCTTGTCCCGGTCCATGGCATAATATATACATGTGTTTTTAATGAATGTACAAGCGGCATCACGCAACGCGAGGCGGCCCCACCCTGAAGTGCCCCAAAGCAACTTCAGTACGTGGAGGAGCTTTGGGCCACGCTCAGCTGAAGATGAAGGGAGAAAAGTTGTGCCATCGGCAGGAATCCACAGGTTTTGTATGGTCAGTGACAACAACAACAACAAGAAGTAGGTGGGCCTTATCATCCACCTTTATGGCGTTGTGACTGGGCGTGTTTTTTCAGACAAGTGGTGACATGTGATGACACTTGTTAAAGCAATGTCTGAGTTCTTGGGGTCATATGCGGAAAAATGCAAAAAGATGGGAAAAAATGAACGCTTGAGACAGTAGATGGACAAATTATTCAAACCCCTATCCATGAGGTATAGGCCACCCCCTACCTCCCCCGAATTTCAATGTTATGGTTTCGTAGCTCGGTTCCTGCTCTGGGGGCTTGATTTATTTCGCCCATTCGAAGGAACGAACCAAACAAGAAAATAACATTGATATTTGGGGTGAGGGGGGTTGCTCTATGTAAAAGGGTTTGAATAGTTCGTCCATCTACGGTAGTTGACCTAGTTGACCTAATGACGCGCGATTGAGAGAAATGACCCGGTAAGGGTGAAGTGATGTGAGCTGCCCACCTCGAGTTCCCATCTTTGCAATAACAATCCTTCTGACATGTTTTGACGAAACATTTTAACAGATGGCCGCTGCATGATTGATGTTCCGTTATTTCGTTCCGAAAAAATTTTGCGGCAAATGTGTGGCATTGCTCTCCGAAAAACAACCAACAAGAAACCCAGAAAGGATCAGGGGATGTCGAGCAGTTTCTTTGCGCTGATCTCCGTTGTGATCTCCACAATAGTTCTGCGTTTTGGTTATGACATCTTATCACGAAAGCTAGCGTCAGCTAGCTGGAGTCTTCTTGCTTTAGCAAGTATTGGGGGGGCTGCTCAAGGACATCACGTGATTTTTCACGCGAAAGGGGGGGACCCCCCCCCTCACCCACCACCACCACCATCACCACCATCACCACCATCATCATCATCATCGTCATCATCATCGTCATCATCATCGTCATCGTCCTCTCCATCGTCCTCTCCATCGTCCTCGTCCTCGTCCTCGTCATCATCATCATCATCATCATCATCATCCTCGTCGTCGTCGTCGTCGTCGTCGTCGTCGTCGTCCTCGTCATCGTCCTCGTCATCGTCATCGTCATCGTCATCGTCATCATCATCATCATCATCATCGTCATCATCATCATCATCATCATCATCATCATTCATCATCATCATTCATCATTCATCATTCATCATTCATCATTCATCATCATCATTCATCATTCATCATTCATCATTCATCATCATCATCATCATTCATCATTCATCATTCATCATCATCATCATCATCATCATCGTTATTCAATTACATTTTATCATTATTGGCAATTATTGTCATTATCACGAAAGCTAGCGTCAGCTCGCTAGAGTCTTCTTGCTTTAGCACGTATTCCGGGGCTCCCCAAGGACATCACGTGATTTTTCCCGCGAAAGGGCCCCCCCCTGCCCCCTCCCCCATATATATCATTGTTATATATCATTGTTATATATCATATATCAATATATCATTGTTGCATCCTCGTTGGGACGAACAATGCCGCGACACGATGATGACAGTCCCTCCGCAACTCACCTCTTCCCTTCCTTCTTTCTCCTACCCCGCTAGCTTTCGTCATCCACCCCCGGCCTCAAGTACCTGGTATACCTGTTATCTAGTTATCTACAATATGTCATAGGATTTCATCCCAAGTGTGCCATTCAGTGTGGCTTTTTGGCACACCAGCATGCTCTATTAACGGGATTCCTTGCCAACAATCGGCATAGGCAATGACCGGCATACCCTTCTTAGGACATACGCCAAAGATCAATTTCAGTTCCTGCAAATAAGGCATATTTCATCCGCGGCTATTTATGATTCATCACCAGCCAACCATGAACCGTTCCTCGGGTACTGAGGACACTCCCAGCTCTGGAGCTGTTGGCATTGCAAGTTCTGCACGTGCTCTGGCGAAGCTTGGCCTGTGAAAAAGTTTGAACGGATCGATCGAGAAAACACAGCGGACCCAGAAGGAAAGCACAACTTTGTTTCCGGCATCCTTCCATGGAAAGGCTTCCCTTTCGGTTGGGCAAAACTTCGGGAGATTCAAAATTTTTGGGTAGATGCTAAAGTCATGGCTGTCCATACTTGGACCGCTGGCCCGGCAGCGAGGCTCTATTGACCCCGATGAGAGCCTAGACGTTATCAGTGCCAAACACGAAGGTTTAGACTTAGCATTTGCCACCTGTCTGCAAATAGGTGTTTTTCTGGGTGTTTCCAGACAGAGGTGCCAAGTTTCCCTGGTTCATGCACTTGGCTGTCCAACCAAGACACACCGGCACACCCGATGAAATCAGCTAGGCACATCATAAATCGCCTCCAAGGGACCCTCCAAGTGGTTCATTTTCGTTCACTTGGTTCACCCCTTAGTTTTTGATATAGCCAGATGGTGTGGCTGTCTCGGTCCAAAGCATGGTCATCCTTCAACACAGACTGGTTGGTATCTAGAGGAACAAAAATTTGTAAATAATCAAAATGGCTCCTTGACAAGAGAAATCCGATGGACAGAGATGATCCTTACGGTACACCATGCACTGCAGCCTGCGATGGACAGGTGGTTCCTGAGATGTTAAACGGTGAAGCAGTGAAGACTTGAATTCATGGAGGCCTGAGGTGTTCATGCTGATGCTTTAACAGATCAGGCAATTGTCTTCTTCAGCTTTTGGAATGGGTCTCATTTGGTCCTGTGGCTGACGTACAAATTCTGTCCGGAGTGTTTCTACCATTCATGGGAGCCTTGGCCACCTGTGATGCCTTGGGATGCCTTGGGAACTGCCTTGGGATGCCTCGGGTCATGTTGCGGCGGTGTTTTCGTGAAGGTGTGAGGCTATCAATAAACGTGAACCAGCTTTCTTTTTAACATCCCATGGCGACAAGGCTCAGTTTTTCATTTAGGATGGTCTACTTGGGAGCTAGTGGGGGTAGCTAGTCAGCGGGATAACTCTCTGCCTGAGGCGTGGATCGCTTTGCCGAACTTCCCACTGTACAGAACAGGTCCAGAACGCACGTCAACATCTGTCAATTGTTGGTACTGAGGACAAGGTGCGTGCGACCCAGGACCACTATCCAGATCAATCCGTGCGAGCTGAGGAGACGACAAGGCCTCGGATCGCCCAAGTGACGTAATCCACCTGCTATCTGATCATCAAAGGAAGTTGGGAAGCAATACTTCCGAGTTACGAATGACTTTTACTTGATGGAATTGACTATGATGAAGGGTGGTACGTGATCTAACAATACATAACATAACAATACACAACAAAAGAATAAGAAGCGGTGGAACTGACCTTGATGAAGGGTGGTAGATCACATAACAATACATAACATAACAATACACAACAAAAGAATAAGAAGCGGTGGAATTGACCTTGATGAAGGGTGGTAGATCACATATCAATTCATAACATAACAATACATAACAAAAAGAATAAGAATCTATGGAGTTGACCTTGATGAAGGGTGGTACATCACATCACAATACATAACATAACAATACATAACAAAAGAATAAGAATCTATGGAATTGACCTGGATGAAATATGGTACATCACATAAAATAAGGAAGCTATGACAGAGGGTGGTGACGAAGGGAGGTGGTGACGATGGGACGTGGTGACGATGGGAAGTGGTGATGAAGGGAAGTGGTGACGAAGGGAAGTGGTGACGAAGGGAAGTGGTGACGAAGGGAAGTGGTGATGAAGGGAAGTGGTGACGAAGGGATGTGGTGACGATGGGAAGTGGTGAGGAAGGGAAGTGGTGAGGAAGGGAAGTGGACGAAGGGAGATGGTGACGATGGGATGTGGTGACGATGGGAAGTGATGAGGAAGGGAGGTGGTGACGAAGTGAGGTGGTGACGATGGGACGTGGTGAGGAAGGAAGCGGTGACGAAGGCAAGTGGTGAGTTGGGGAGGAAGCCGGAGCACGAAACCTTGCGTTTTTCCGTGTAAAGTGGCTGCAGGCGACGATGAAAGGTACCTCGTGTGTGCGGCGGGTGCGGCTGGGGTCGTTTGGTTCCTTCTATGTGTTTTGCAACAATGGTTGTTCCTGTGTGCGTAGTTCTATGCGTTTCTTGAAGCTGTGGTTGCAGATCGCATTGGAATGGCTGCATGAATGTTGCATGCCGTGTGTTGTGGGGAGGAAGCCGGAGCACGAAACCTTGTGTTTTTCCGTGTAAAGTGGCTGCAGCCGGCGATGAAAGGTACCTCGTGTGTGCGGCGGGTGCGGCTGGGGTCGTTTGGTTCCTTCTATGTGTTTTGCAGCAATGGTTGTTCCTGTGTGCGTAGTTCTATGCGTTTCTTGAAGCTGTGGTTGCAGATCGCATTGGAATGGCTGCATGAATGTTGCATGCCGTGTGTTGTGGGGAGGAAGCCGGAGCACGAAACCTTGTGTTTTTCCGTGTAAAGTGGCTGCAGCCGGCGATGAAAGGTACCTCGTGTGTGCGGCGGGTGCGGCTGGGGTCGTTTGGTTCCTTCTATGTGTTTTGCAACAATGTTTGTTCCTGTGTGCGTAGTTCTATGCGTCTTGCGAACTGTGGTTGCAGATCGCATTGGAATGGCTGCATGAATGTTGCATGGGTATGTTGTGGGGAGGAAGCCGGAGCACGAAACCCTTTTGGTTTCCGGTAAGGGCGGCAGCCGGCATGAAAGGTCCTACCCGTGTGCGGCGGTTTGCGGCTGGGGTCCGTTTGGTTCCTTCTATTTGTTTTGCAAACATGGTTGTTCCTGTGCTGGCGTATTCTAGGCGTTTCTTGAAGCTGGGGTTGCAGACGCTTGGAATGGCTGCATGCAGGTTGGCATTCCGTGTTTTGGGGAGGAAGCCGGAGCACGAAACCTTGTGTTTTTCCGTGTAAAGTGGCTGCAGCCGGCGATGCAAGGTACCTCGGGTGTGCGGCGGTTGCGGCTGCGGGTCGTTTGGTTCCTTGTATGTGTTTTGCAACAATGGTTGTTCCTGTGTGCGTAGTTGTATGCGTTTCTTGAAGCTGTGGTTGCAGATCGCATTGGAATGGCTGCATGAATGTTGCATGGGCTTTGTTTTGGGGAGGAAGCCGGAGCACGAAACCTTGTGTTTTTCCGTGTAAAGTGGCTGCAGCCAGCAATGAAAGGTACCTCGTGTGTGCGGCGGGTGCGGCTGCGGTCGTTTGGTTCCTTCTATGTGTTTTGCAACAATGGTTGCTCCTGTGTGCGTAGTTCTATGCGTTTCTTGAAGCTGTGGTTGCGGATCGCATTGGAATGGGTGCATGAATGTTGCATGGGCTTTGTTTTGGGGAGGAAGCCGGAGCACGAAACCTTGTGTTTTTCCGTGTAAAGTGGCTGCAGCCGGCGATGAAAGGTACCTCGTGTGTGCGACGGGTGCGGCTGGGGTCGTTTCATGCGCGAATTGTTCCTCCTGTGTGTTTTGCAACGAGTGGTTGTTCCTGTGTGCGTAGTTCTATGCGGTTCTTGAATCTCTGGTTGCATGATCGCATTGGAATGGCTGCATGAATGTTGCATGGGCTATGTTTTGGGGAGGAAGCCGGAGCACAAAACCTTGTGTTTTTGCGTGTAAAGTGGCTGCAGGAATCGACGTGAAAAGTACCCCCCCTTCGTGTGGTGCGGGGGTGCGGTTTCGGCTGTTGCGGTCTTTTGGGTTCCTTCTATGTGTTTGCACGAATGGTTGTTCCTGTGTGCGTAGTTCTATGCGTTTCTTGCTGTGGTTGCGGATCGCATTGGAATGGCTGCATGAATGTTGCATGCTGTGTGTTGTGGGGAGGAAGCCGGAGCACGAAATCTTATGCTTTTCCGTGTAAAAGTGGCTGCAGCCGGCGATGAAAGGTACCTCGTGTGTGCGGCGGTTGCGGCTGCGGTCGTTTGGTTCCTTCTATGTGTTTTGCAACAATGGTTGTTCCTGTGTGCGTAGTTCTATGCGTTTCTTGAAGCCGTGGTTGCAGATCGCATTGGAATGGCTGCGCCATGGTTACTTGATGCCGCGGCTGCATGCGTAATACTATCGTCTTTTGCAGCTGAAGATTGTTAATCGTATTGGAGTGGCTGCATCCAGGCTGCGATAGTGACTTGTCAGCAAATTCTCGCAATTTTGGCGCTGGCAATTTTCTTTTTAAAAATTCTTTAAAAAAGTGCTTCAAAATCGTCTTTTTTCTGCTTTGGCGTCGACATCCGGTTTTGAAGCTGCAATTTCCGACACCGTTGCGGGAAGCGCTATTGTGTTTTGCAACTCAGTCTCTGCAGATCGCATTGTAGTGGCTGCGTCAAGGATGCTCGGTGCGGCGGCTGCATGCGTAATACTATTGTCTTTTAGAGCTGAAGATCGTAAATCGTATTGGAGTGGCTGCATCCAGGCTGCGATAGTGATTTGTCAGCAGATCTTCGCAATTTTGGCGCTAGTAATTTTCCTTTTAAAAATCCTTTTAAAAAGTGCTTCAAAATCGTCTTTTTTCTGCTTTGGCCGTCGAGATCCATCCGGTTTTGGAGCTGCAATTTCCAATACTGTTGCGCGTAGTTCTATTGTGCTTAGCAACTCAGTCTCTGCAGATCGCATTGTAGTGGCTGCGTCAAGGATGCTCGGTGCCGCGGCTGCATGCGTAATACTATTGTCTTTTGCAGCTGAACATCGTAAATCGTATTGGGGTGGCTGCATCCAGGCTGCGATAGCGATTTGTCAGCAGATTTTCCCAATTTTGGCGCTAGTAATGTTCCTTTGAAAAATCCTTTTGAAGAGTGCTTCAAAATCGTCTTTTTTCTTTTTTGGCGTCGACTTCCGGTTTTGGAGCTGCAATTTCCGATACCGTTGCGCGTAGTTCTTTTGTGTTTTGCAGCTCAGTCTCTGCAGATCGCATTTCAGTGGCTGCGTTAAGGTTGCTCGGTGCCGCGGCTGCATGCATAATACTATTGTCTTTTGCAGCTGAACATCGTAAATCGTATTGGAGTGGCTGCATCCAGGCTGCGATAGTGATTTGTCAGCAGATCTTCGCAATTTTGGCGCTAGTAATTTTCCTTTTAAAAATCCTTTTACAAAGCGCTTCAAAATCGTTTTTTTTCTGCTTTGGCGTCGAGATCCATCCGGTTTTGGAGGTGCAATTTCAATACTGTTGCGCATAGTTCTATTGCGTTTTGCAACTCAGTGTCTGCAGATCGCATTGTAGTGGCTGCGTCAAGGTTGCTCGGTGCCGCGGCTGCATGAGTAATACTATTGTCTTTTGCAGCTGAAGATCGTAAATCGTATTGGAGTGGCTGCATCCAGGCTGCGGTAGTGATTTGTCAGCAAATTTTCTCAATTTTGGCGCTAATAATTTTCCTTTTAAAAATCCTTTTACAAAGCGCTTCAAAATCGTTTTTTTTCTGCTTTGGTGTCGAGATCCGGTTTTGGAGCTGCAATTTCCGATACTGTTGCGCGTAGTTCTATTGTGCTTTGCAACTCAGTCTCTGCAGATCGCATTGTAGTGGCTGCGTCAAGGATGCTCGGTGCCGCGGCTGCATGCGTAATACTATTGTCTTTTGCAGCTGAACATCGTAAATCGTATTGGAGTGGCTGCATCCAGGCTGCGATAGTGATTTGTCAGCAGATTTTCGCAATTTTGGCGCTAGCAATTTTCTTTACCAGTGGCATGGCTGGATCTTGTAAATAGTATTGGAGTGGCTGCATCAAGGCTGCGACAGTGATTTGTCAGCAAATTTTCAACTGGGACGTGCTTTGTGCAAGCTTTGTAGTACAAAGTAGTACTGGGACGTGCTTTGAGCAAGCTTTGTAGTACAAAGAGAATACTGGAACGTGCTTTGTGCAAGCTTTGTAGTACAAAGTAGTACTGGGAAGTGCTTTGTGCAAGCTTTGAAGTACAAAGTAATACTGGAACGTGCTTTGTGCAAGCTTTGTAGTACAAAGTAGTACTGCGACGTGCTTTGTGCAAGCTTTGTAGTACAAAGTAGTACTGGAACGTGCTTAGTGCAAGCTTTGTAGTACAAAGTAGTACTGGGAAGTGCTTTGTGCAAGCTTTGTAGTACAAAGTAGTACTGGGACGTGCTTTGTGCAAGCTTTGTAGTACAAAGTAGTACTGGGAAGTGTTTTCTGCAAGCTTTGTAGTACAAAGCAGTACTGGGAAGTGCTTTGTGCAAGCTTTGTAGTACAAAGTAGTACTGGGAAGTAGTGTGTGTGTGTGCGCAAGCTTTGTAGTACAAAGATGTACAAAGTAGTACTGCGAAGTAGTTTGCGCAAGCTTTTGTAATAGACATCAGTCCGTACTGGGAAGTAGTTTGTGCAAGCTTTGTAGTACAAAGTAGTACTGGGAAATACTTTGTGCAAGCTTTGTAGTACAAAGTAGTACTGGAACGCGTTTTGTGCAAGACATGGAATGAGATGAGAAGAGCCCAGATGAGATGAGTTGAGATGAAGTGCAAGTGTGAAGTGTGAAGAGTGCAGTGTGAAGTGTGAGGAAAGTGTTTGCTTGGCGTTGCATTGCGCCGGGGTCGTGCGCAGGTCATGTTCTCTTGGACAACAACACTGCAACAGCTTCGCGCAAAGCACGCACGCACGGGCCTGGCTGGCACACGGCGCATGCAAGTTCCTTAGTAATAGTACTGGGACGTGATTCATGAAAGCTTAGATGACATATGAAAAGAGATGAGCTGGGATGAGGTGAGAAGAGCTCAGATGAGATGAAGTGTGGAGTGTGAAGAGTGCAGTGTGAAGTGTGGGGCGTGAAGGGTGCAGTGTGAAGTGT
This sequence comes from Cladocopium goreaui, assembly GCA_947184155.2. Classification (NCBI taxonomy): domain Eukaryota; class Dinophyceae; order Suessiales; family Symbiodiniaceae; genus Cladocopium; species Cladocopium goreaui. Next base: position 203,039 of record CAMXCT020005979.1, on the reverse strand, counting down.
GGAGTGTGAAGTGTGGAGTGTGAAGAAAGCAGTGAGAAGTTGAAGTGTGGACTGTGAAGTGTGAAGTGTGGAGTGTGAAGTCAGGAGTCTTAAGAGTGCAGTGTGAAGTGAAGTGTGGACTGTGAAGTGTGAAGTGTGGAGTGTGAAGTCAGGAGTCTTAAGAGTGCAGTGCGAAGTGTGAAGTGTGGAGTGTGAAGCGTGAAGTGTGGAGTGTGAAGAGTGCAGTGAGAAATGTGAAGTGCGAAGTGGAGCTTCAAATGTGACACGAGAAACAGGACACCACTTTCGCAGAATGCACGCACGCACGGGCTTGGCTGGCGCACGGCGCATGCAAGTTCTATAGATGAGAAAGGTTTTTTTTTTTTTTTTAATATATATATATATATCTTTAAGGCAACTTCCGCCCCGCCTCGTGCGGGTACTACTGGTATATTAAAAATAATATATACAGACAGGGAAACCAGCTATGACCAGTCACTACTGAAAACATCTGAAAACCTCGAGGAAAGATAGTCATTCGATGGAGTGCTAAGGAGCTCCTGGGCATATCCTCGCGGATTTTCCTCCACAATGCACCGCTGGACAGATGTCGAATACATTGGATATGCGCGACACCAGCTTCTGATATTTGCCTGAAAAGCACTGGTCAATCACGTTCAAGCTGTTCACATCATGTTGGATCAAAAAACACATCTAAAGAAGGATACGCAGGACACAGTATCATCATGACATTTCAGCGCGAGGGTTAGCTCCATTGAGTGCCATAGTTTTTGTAGTCACGAGATGGCTTGCTGAATAAAATGCACCTCTCATGAGCAGTTTGCGGCTTCCAGAGTATCAAAGCTACAAGGTGTGATATTGAAAATTGTTGAAAGATGCACGCAGCACAGGATGCCTTGCCACGTAGGGCAATTTGGGAGTCCATCGCTGATTTCTCAGCTGGCGTCCAAGGATCCTGCAAAAAGGTGCCAAACGTTGCAGAAGGAAAATACCGAAGCAATGCAGGGCCAAAGCTTCATGACAACGAATTTCAATATCACATGATATCACATGATATCACATGATATCAGGATGCAAACTTGGAGAGCACTTTGCAAAACCTGTGCAGTATGCCCATAACTGAAAGCGAATGCAAGCGGATGGCTTTTCTGGGAGCAAATAGTCTCTTCAAGTCTGACTTATCCGTTCTTGCTTGAGAGCAGCATGCATAGGAAGGAAGATCCATGGACTGCTTCGTCATCTTCGTCTTTGTCTTCGTCTTCTTCTTTTCTTCTTCAAGAAGCTTCTTGGGAAGAAACAAATCGAAGAAGGTCGAGGTACACCACCAGTTTGCACCCTGCCTCTGCACAATTTAACTTCTTGTCGCAAAACATGGGATATTTGTGACAATCAACTTGACTCCTTGGTCAGGAATCAAACGGGAACTGGAAACCTAGTCAGAACTGCTTGCAACATCTTGCAACATTATCATACATTGTCAGTATCATATTCAAGAAATCAAGAGATTGTGTTTGGGAGCAAATCATGGAAACCTTGTACAACATATATCACAAAGTTGAGTCTAGCCAAGAGGATCCATTGTTCCCAATCTGAGTAGCGAAGCCTTTGGAAGTCTTTGGCAGCTCATTCAAGTGGTCCAAGTGGCCCTTCACCCTCCCATGTGGGATTGGAAAGAAGCTGAAAGCGATGCTGAAGAATCTGCTGCATTGACACGGAATCTGCCTCAGCAAACTTGTGACAACATGGCTGCATGAACCGTGCCAGGAACGTTAGCAAAACTGACACTTGGACAAGCAAAGCGGCAAAAAGTGCTTTCAAAAGGTGTGCAGATGCCCCAAGCCTTGTTACACATGTGTACCACTGTACACTTTCTAGAATAAACAATGACATCAAGGGAAACATGAATCATACTGGGCGGACGTTGTTTCTTACCCCAGGCACCCAGAAGTTACCCCATCCCAATGGCACACAGGGTTACCCCAGGCCATCCGGAAGTTACCCCAGGGACCAAATCCTATTGGCACACTAGTACCACACCATCCTTGGTTTGGCAAACAAAATATGTAAAATGTGTCCGTGCCATTGCGAACCACATATTTAATACCATCTCCTTTGGTGATAAAACCATGTTGAAAGTGGGCAACCGCCATTGGCACACACGCATTGACAGCAAAACAGCTGCCTTCCATCCAAATGAGAAAAGTAACCAATTCTGCAGCACACGCCCCGTTTTCTTGTCATGACTCTGGACATGGATCTTCCGCCTGTTTGAACAGTCAGAACAATCATCCGCCGCATGGCACACCCAAGTTTCATGGCATTTCCAACATACAAACTTGGATGTGATCGACGTTACATTCCTATGGTTTCTATCATAAATTCTACCTCATGCCAATCAACCCTTTCATCCACTTCCCCACGGCACACCGCTGATCGGATCGACTTTCTTTTTTCAGGTCATCTTCTTATGCTTTTGGTTTCTTCCGCGCAGCTTCCAGCCCTTTCACAAATCTCTTGATTCTCTGCCCAAAAACCGCGCCTTGCCCAGAAGCAGCAGCTCAAGCAACAACAGCAGCAGCAAACCAAGCAGCAGACCATTGCAAAGCCTTTCCAAAACCTCTCCGGGCTGGGTTTTGACTGGCTGCAATTTTAACGAGGTCCGAACGAGGTGCGAACGAGGTCCGAACGAGGTCCGAAATCAAATTTTGGGAGACTGACTCCCTATAAGTCTCCTGACAAAGTCTTTGGTAGCCGCACGCTTTCGCATTCTTTTCAGAACAGTAAAACTCAAGAGCTTTCAGCGGTAGAGCAGAAGAGGAAACCAAGCCAAGCAGCAGCTGCAGGTAAGAGCAAGGAGACAGAAGAGGAGACAAAGGGCGAGTAAGGGAGACAGAGGGGAGACAAAGGGACGCAAGCTTGGCAAACAAGGCGGCGGTGAGAAATTTGAGCGGGCAGACATAGGAATCCAGTGATAGCCAAAGATATCTAAAGGCTAAAACTGTCTGGGGAAGAGAAAGCAAAGCCATGGGCAGAGGAACCACCAGGCATGGGGCAGCAGGTCAGGATGACCTATGTCTATGTTCGATTGTCTATATTTGAGCCCCAAACTGAAGCAAAACACAACTCAAACACATTTTTACGTATTAAACGTGCTACCAATTTCAAAACTCACAAAAAACCACCTAAACGCCACGACTGCAACGACTTCCTAAAATTTGTCTGCCAACCTAAATCCAGGAAAAGTATATATAATTGCCACGACTTTCATCTTTGGGGGTATAGTGGGTAAACCCACAAAGATATGACAGGTAAGCATCGTGTGCCTATGCGAAGTGCCAAAAAATGCATCAGGAAGTTGAAGTCATAGGCGCTGCCCATGTGGGCCTTTCCCCATAGGCACACCACGATTTGGCACAAGATCTTGTCATCGGCACTTGTTACAACATCGACCCAATAGTTTGTGTAATTATCTGTTTCCCAATGGCACACCTAGTGCCAAATAAGTCGTGCAAAGCATCCCTGACCCAGTGAACCCCTGCGTTGTGTGCCCTGCAATGGACAAACAAACAATAAGACTGTTTATGACTACAAATGGTAGGTTCATGTTGGTGAAATTCAGCGTGCCTATGCGTTTTCTGGTCTTACAATAAGCAATGATCCAATGGAATAATAATACCATATATATCTTTTATACACACTTCCCCACGGCACACCGACCTGAGACAACTTCAGGGGAGACCAGACAAGAAACGACATGAACCCAGTAGTGTATATATATATATACTAGCGAAGGGTTTAAGTCACATCAGTTGGGCAGAAGTCACATCAACCCCATGTAACAGCGAGTTGGAAGAAAGTCACATCAACTGGGCAAAAGTCACATCAAAATATCAAAATCCCAATGGCACACCGGCTTTCAAGGAATGTTGTTATATCTCCAAAAATGAAGAAAACATTGCGCACACTGAGGTATTCACATATGTTTAAACTATGTTTTCAAAGGATATATTTAGGAATCACCATGGCACACGGCCTCCCAGATCTTTAACTTTGTTTCCTAACAAACATAGATTTCCATGTAATAGCTATGGGCAACATCATCATATCAACAACGTTAAAATCTGAAAACCCAGTGGCACACCGCTGTCAACATCCGCTTCCGCTTGAATGTTTCATAAGTTCTGCCTTCTGTAAACATTCCCTCTCTCTGCTGGCGTCTCCCGCCCGTATCTCCCGCCAGCGCCAAACAAGGCGACCGAGACTGTAATTTTCTTTTTCGGCAAAATGTTTGCACCAGCGGCAGCAGCAGCAGGAGGAAGCAGCAGCAGCAGGAGGAGGAGGAGGAAGCAGCAGCAGGAGGAGGAGGAAGCAGCAGCAGCAGGAGGGAGCAGCAGCAGCAGCAGGAGGCAGCAGCAGCAGCAGCAGGAGGAAGCAGCACCAGCAGCAGGCGGAAGCAGCAGCAGGAGGCAGCAGCAGCAGCAGCAGGAGGCAGCAGCAGGAGGCAGCAGCAGGAGGCAGCAGCAGGAGGCAGCAGCAGGAGGCAGCAGCAGCAGCAGCAGCAGCAGAAGGAAGCCGCAGCCGCAGCAGCAGCAGCAGCAGGAGGCAGCAGCAACAGCAGCAGGAGGCAGCAGCAACAGCAGCAGCAACAGCAGCAGCAACAGCAGCAGGAGGCAGCAGCAAGGAGCAGCAAGCAAGCAGCAAGCAAGCAGAAAGCAAGCAGAAAGCAGCAACCAGCGTTTGCCCCGTTGAAAGAATAATGAAACATTATATAAGTTTTATAAACCAACGCAATACAAAAATTGAACTTTTTCTAGGCGCACGGCCCCAAAACAATGAAATCGTCCAATTACTAAAAGTTGTGGTGATGCCAAACTTGAACTTTTTCCAGGCGCACGGCCTCCCGATACAACTTCTACGAGCTGATACGACTTAACGCTAGCGCTAGTAGGGTCAAATAGAATCATGTCAACAAAACATTGCGCACAGCGATGAAAAAGTGTTCGAATCAATAACCCATCAAATAAAGAACTATCAAAATCTATATACGAAACACTGCGCGCACGCAGGTGTGATACGACTTCAGGTCGATTGATACGACTTAAGCCTAGTGGTAGTATGTACATATATAGAGTACCTCTCTGTCTATGTTGTCCATAATCCATGGCCTCTGATGTATGCATGTATCATGATAAATATTTTTTTTGAAATAATGGTTTTCCGCTCTTGACACTTGGTGTACCATCTACCGACCTAGGTTTTCCAAGTTTTCTCTTTCCAAAAGCCTTCGAAAGCTGTTGACACTTTGTTCACGCTTGGTGCACGCCACAGGGCTTCACCCTGTAGCTGTCTGGCAAGAGCTTCCTCCTCACAACGTTGACAATCAGTCATGAAATCCCCAGCAGCACAAACAAATCTAACATGGACATTCATGACATAACTGATATAACGTTGACATTCATGACATTCATGACATTAATTGCGTACATGGACTTTGTCCGATTCTGCTTGACCTTCGCTCCTCAAGCTCTTCTTCTACTGCTGAGAGATTCGCTGCATGATATTCTTCTCCAGCCTGACAACTACCAAAGGCAAGGTTTTGAGAAATTGACATGAAAGCAGAGGAAAGTTGATTGAATACGTGATTACAGTGACATGTATTCAGCCCGCAAGATCGGAGCTCATTGTTTGTCCTCGTTGGGGTTTTCGTTTCATAGCTGCTATAGCTGATCTCGTGGATCTTTGCTTTGTATGACGGGCCTTCACGTGCCGGACGCCGTACTGCAGCAGCTCCTGGGAGATGGGAACAGCGCAGCTCCAGATGGTTTTTTCGTGAATTAGCAGCATAATGATTTTAATGCAGTACAATCCAAGGAAATTTGCGGCGGGCTTGCTATTGCTGAAAGAAACGCCAAAAGCCTCCTGCAGGGATGAGCCCGAGCCCAGGATTTGACGCTCCTATTTGCGTCAAAACGAAATATGATATGATATATTTGAATATCAGTTGACTACGGTGATATATTGTGATGGTGTGGAAATGGCACCCTGTAAGATGATTTGGGATATTTTGGGAATTTTTGGGATGTGTACATCGAGGATGTGGTTCAGCTGATGCTCCAGTCCCCGCGGCTCCTGTTTCATTGACATCATCTCAGTCTCCTCTTGCATCTCCACTTCACTGGTAGAAACAGAAGCATAAACACCTGACCAAGCCAGCGCAGAAGCTTGGAGTAAGTCACGTTAAGATACGTTAAGTAAATGAGTATCCCAGAGTGAAACTAGAGTTAAACCAGAGTGGGACCTTTGCGCACGGCGATGCATCTAGACCGTCAATCTCTTTGTGTTGGATGGCTTTCTTCAGATGTACCAATAGACTCAATAGACATGAAGGATTGAAACAATCTTGTCCAAAAGCGCCTGAACATTCCCACACTCTGCAAAGCTCACAATGGTTTTGATTTCGACCGCCTCGAAATACCAGTATTCACTTGAAGTCTGACAAATTATTTCAAATGATGGTTAGAACCAAAGCTGTTGCTTCGAGATTCTTTCCTCTCTGAACTTGCCTTCAACCAGCGTCAGCAGCACCAAAGCTGCGCGGAGGCATAGCATGGCTTCAACGCTTTCAATTCTCATCTGGTGAAATTTAAATTTCGAAGGTGTGTTCGCGTGATTTCTTCTTTTGAGAGACAGAATGTAGTGCAGTCTGAATGAACAGTCTTCGCTGAATCCTGCAATCTTGCGAAGTTCTTGGGACATCCAGCGATAGCATGTACAGAGTCTCTAGACAGGCTGTGGGATTTCAAAGCACTGTCAAGCTTCAGCCAACATGGCCAATATCGCAATTTCGTAGAGAGGTATGTTCCGCTAGCTGCGGTCTTACAAGTACAAGCCACCTGGTGGCTTTGCTTTCGCACAAGCACAGATTTCTCCTGTTACGATTCATATGCTGCAATGCACACACATCTTCATTCCAGATGCTATCTACCTATCTACCCATCGCTGCCTGCCTACCTACCTACCTACCTACCTACCCATTCTAATCGTTTGAGCTATATAATCTAATTTAATCTATATATCTAATCTATATGATCCAATCTAATCTACTGGAAGTCCGGCCTGGTCTATATTATAATCTATCTATCTAATCCAAGACATTTCAATGTACAGCATTTATCCTCTATTATATCCTCTATTATATCCTCGATTATATCCTCTATTATATCCACCTTATGCTCATATCTACACATGCACAAATGCTGACCTCTGAACTCCACGATTCCTTTTCTTCTGGCGCTTTTCGGACATCATCCAAATTTGGACGACAGTCACTTGAAAATGTATCATTCTTGCGCCAAATTGGCCCATGGGTCCACAGTGGAAAATAACAAAACACAACGAGTGCTGTTTTGGACAACTTGTACGAGGGCTGTTTTAGACCTGCCGCGCTGGACCCAGACTTTCCACATACATATTTGCGCTGGGTGCTGCCTCTTTGCCACTCAAATCATTTCTGCTATGCCATATGACCCATATGATTTGGCCATGGGGCTCTGGGGCACTACATCTTTAACCGTCTACTGGTTTTTTGAAACTATCTGATGTCATTGAGCTGTAGGCATCTTTCATCCTCGGAGGCTTGTGGAGCTGGGGCGTTGCAATCCCAGCCATTGAGAAAGAGCTGAGGACTAGGTAAGAAATATTTGGTAAACAAATGCATCAATTCATCTACTCAGATAGCTGGTAAATGGCAAGCACAAACATTGGACTTTGGATGGAGATACAAATGGCATCAAATAGCCAGAGATATAGTATAGCAATAGCATGCCCGCATATGTCTCAAGCAAGGACACACCTGCCTCTGCGGAAGGAAGTGGTTTGCCTCTGGGTCGGAATCCTGCAAAACATGATATCAGGTCAAGTCACCAGAAATGAGATTGTAGTCTCTAAATAAACTCAAAATTCTTGATGACGTAAAATGTTGCTTTGATTGAGACGCAGGACGCACAAGAAAGTGAATGAGGACCTGAGCTTCCTGAATCTTATTGTACTTTTTTTGGTCAGGCAAACATAAAATTCAATATCCCAAGCCCAGCATAGCTGAAAGCCTACAGGTTCAGCAAATTCTTTTACCGTCTTTGCACCATGTCAACATTGACTACAGTGACCACACAAGGACCACACAAGGACAGCCTGGAACAGCCTGGGACAACCTTAGCTCCAAGGCCTGGCCTCCTCCTTGTCCTCTGCGGGCATGAGCCATAGAAGCATGCGATTGTTTTCTCTGAAACCTCGCAATCAATCGATCTCAATCGATCTCAATCACGCTCGTGAACTCATGTTGAACTCATGTTGAACGCATGTTGAACTCATGTTGAACTCATACTAAAGTCATGTTACAAAGTTCACTGCCATGCCTTTTACACGACAGTTTTTCAATTGTTGTCATGCTTCCTTCTCAACTTTCCTGTGACAAGTTCACTCATTTCATCTTGAAAGGAGCTTGAACGGCTTATATCTTGGAGTAAATGCACTACGCTCACTCCGCTCGTTTCTGAAGCATTTAACCTTGATTCAGTTCGAGTCTACCTTTCATGCTGTAGACTTGGCCAGGCTGCTCGTTTCTTCACGATCGCTTTCCTCCAAAGAGCCAAACGGGTCTGATAGAATCGGGACACGTGAACCCTGTTGATTCGAGTCTTGTGCCTCTTGTGCCGAAAATCAAATAGATCAAACATGCACGCAACTATACCACTGGATACCAGAAAGGGCTAGACTTTATGGCGACTGTTTGTTGTCAGCTCCATTCTGATTCTTATACTGTATAGTGTATATGTGTATATATATATAATAAAATATAATAATAATATAGCTTAATCATATTTAATCATGCTGCAGACTGTCTAGCTGTGGAGTGCCGAAGCCTACATGCCCAAAACAATGGACAATACAACAAACGGAAGCCGCTAGGCCTACTGGAAACGTACTGCTAGTATCTGCTGGTCCATTCAATACATTGACTTCAATATGTTAAGTGATGTTAATTGGATCCTTGCAACCTTCCACCACACTCTCCTGATTCATGGATGTACACGTTTTCGCAGTACCAAACCTCATCTAGAACTTCCTGCCAGATCTGGCTGGCACCTTCAGTTAGGCGAAGAATGGTAAAGCATTGTAAAATCTGGTAAAACTCTCCATACAGGCAACAGAATCATTCGACCAATGTCCAACTCTCAGTACCTCCTTGCGACGTTTCAGCTCAATCGCGTAGCAGTAGATGATTGTGTCGAAGACCTAGCATTTCCAGGTCTTGCAGCAGTACTTGTCAGATCACAAATCGCTACAAATAAAAAACGAATCAGGCGGGAATTCAAATATCTCACTCTGATATACTCCGTTGACAGTTGCAGTTCGAAGACTTTTTTGGCCTTTCAGTGGTGACCCTGTTTTCAAGTGTTTCCAGATCTGCTAGATGTTTTTCGCAACATTCCCTAACAAACACCAACCAAACACGCGCTTACTTTGCATCCATTTCAAAGATGTTCAAAGATGTTAAAAGCCCTTTGTACCCTTCGGTGCTGTGCAAGCTGTTCTAAGGCACACACGATGTCAAATCCCACCATGATGTTGCGACCTTGGCGGCATCTTCAGAAACAGCATCAGAACCAAGCATTTCAAGTAGCAAATTCATTGTCGTTTAGAGTGCAGCATGATCTGTTGGGATCTGCTGGGTGTATATCAAAGAAAAGAAACATAAATTCTATGCAAATTCTGCGTGTGGCTGTGGCTGTTACATTTCTACTGATGGCATTGTGTCCAAAACTTAGATTTATCATGATGTATTCCAGTTTGTGGCCATATTTACAGGGACTATCACTATCAACCATGTAAGGGAATGGAGTACCCTACAAGGTGGTGCTCCATAATTAGCTAAGTTGGTTTATAACTACAATAACCAGGGCCTGTGGTATAAACAAAATATTGCTAAAGAAAGTCACATGAACTGACAGTTGTAAGTTGTAAGCCAAATTGAGTCAAATTGGGTTCGGAACATGCACTACATGTCAAGCGCTTTTAACGGGTCCCTAAATTCAATCAATCCGTTGTTGCGCTTTTCACCTGTGTTCCACGCTCTGGAGCCGCTATCGATGATCGTTGAACAGTTGTAGGCTAGAAGTGGAGGGTCAACGGCGACGATCCATTGCGAAAGGCTGCAGTTCGCCATGGTGCAAGTACTTGCAATCATTGTCGTCCTCGCTGTCGCAGTAGTAGCAGTAATTTTGCTCAGTAAACATACAATGCAGGTTGCGCGTCTGGTGGCAGCGAACTGGGTCTGGACTGGCAGCAGTCAGCTTATAGATGAGAAAGTATCGATTTTGTGTTCACGTCTGGATCTGGCCAGGTCGCATCTGGGAAAAGAGTACAACAAGAGGTCAGGGCAGGACCTCTAAGAGTGACCACAATCCGTCCAGGGAGAACCATGCTTGGCAACTATCTGAAGACTACCCATGGGATTTTCCACTACAAAGTGCCTGCTGGCGCTGTCTGACCCTAAAGCCTTCAATCTTTTCCTTTATCAGCGCTATCAGATTCCGAGAGGCTGCCAAGACCGCATCTGAGTTGTGTTTCTGTGGTTCTTTTGCCAATTAGCTCCAGGGAAAATAATCAGCCAAACTGCTTCTGGTCATTCCTGCATGAAGATGAATAATTCTGGTAAATCAACCGAACATATGTGGATGATAAGGGTTCTAGGATGTTCTGAAATGTCTTAAATAGGTGTTAGCCAGTCCAACTCCAGGAGTGGGGTTTGCCAAAAAAGTGGCTCTGGGTTTGCATAGCTTGGGCCAAGTGACTCCGTCATACTGCATCTAAGTCTATTTGAAGCTCTTTAGACGATGAGAACTGACAGTTAAGCTGACTGTATGCTATGTATATATATATATATACCTATATATATATATACGTATATATATATAATTATAATCGATGCTGATTGCTTTTAGTACATTCCACCTCAGTACTGTAGAATCTCATTGCTCTGTCCCACAAAACAGATTTTGGACTGGCAACAGAGACAAGCAGCTCCATAGAGATTTGAATGGTTCTGAATGTAAGCGAATGCAAATGGGTAATCCGCTGGGGCTGTTGACCATCTTGGCACTCGTGACCAGAATCCTTTCTTGGTGACCCGTGCTGGTTGGTTGTTTCTGGTTTGATCAGTTTTATCTGCAGCTCATGCCAGGACCTTTTCAAACGGGACGCCCCAAGCTGGCTATGCTGCAGCAGGTGCTGAAGCGATTTGTGGTGCTCTCTCTCTCTCTCTGTGTCTGTTTCTCTAAAAGGATCATGGATGCTGGATGGTTTTGCTGAATCATTTCACTAAACACCACAGGCACACGTACAATTTTCTCCACCAGGGCTTACACAGAATGATACAAGCACAGCCTCCACATCCCAGAAATGCCAACAATTGCGCACCTGTGTGAATTTCACGACTTGCCTTCTTGAATGCTAGGGCACAGTGCTGCAAGGTGTTGCAACTTTGAGATCTTTCAGAATGATTTGGAAGACTTCAAAACGATTCGAACATGTTCAAGCTTCGAGAATGCCCTTGGCATCTTATGACATCCCACGACCTGTGAGGTGCAGGGCCCTCTGACACCAGCCTCTCTTGATAAACGACCCGTTGAGACTGGTCTTGCAGTCGAGCAACCAAGGATGGCACCAACTACGCCATTAATCAGGAAGACCTTAGCTGAGGACGACACTGATACTACCGATGACACTGTCGACAGCTCGACCTCTCAATGTTTGACCTTTCAGAGTTCAGTCCCAGTATGTCTCAGTATGTCTCAGTTCATGTCTGTGCTCAATGAGTTTCTATGATGGTTTTTCCAAAACAAAAACTATGCTTGTTTCATTCTTGGCTTTTGCTTTGGCCAAGTTACACCACGCTTCTCAACAATGAAAAGATTGCTGCTCGGATCTCTGAAGCTGGGCACCTCTGAGATCGTCACCATGACCATCTTCGTCACCGTGTTTAACGTCAATTTGTCCCCACTTGCCACAAGTTTTGATGATTCATGATCTGCTCAAACGGTCAAACGGTTCCTTCTGTCCTTGATTTTCAACTGGTTCCAGTTCGTCACAAGGCCACTGCCAGTTGAATGATCAGATCCATCAGGTAGGCGGCGCCTCAAAGAGATTGAGTTCATTCTTTTTGCTTTCAGCATGTTCAGCATGTTCAGCATGTTCAGGTGCAAAATGGTGCAAAAGAACAATGTGAATATGTGAAGACATGTGAAGACGTTCAGGGCTTCAACTCTTGAAACCATGCTCATCAGCCTGCTGCAGTCAGACCCACGCCAGCTACATTGAACATCCACAGGGCCTTGATCCATGGTGACAAAGCTGAACCAAAAAGTCTATGGATGTCTATGGTAATTTGCAGGATGAACGTTGGACTTCAGAGCAGCAAGGCGCTTCAAGACTGGTAACGAAAGAATACTTGTCAACTGCTACAGTAGGATGCATTCGGACCATTGGGTTTCGTTTCTTTTGCTCCTTGCATTTCTCCGGGGCACAACAAAGGTAGACTGTGTGCGCATAATGTATGTATATACGTATATAATCGTATATATGTATACTCGCAATGAACAGCACAAACTATTGAAGAATTCTATGCACAATTATGAACCCATGTCAAAACTTGTGCAAACACATCGGCAACAGAATCCTTTTGCTGAAAAGTGCTTTGGCCCATCACGAGCTGCCGATCTGAGCAGAAAACTCCTCTGATCTTATGCACATTCTCAAGCTCGTCTTTGAGGATCTTCCGGCGGAAACAAATCAACAGACCCCAAGTGACTAAGAACGCAAATTCATAGTTCACTGGGCCACAGATTCCACTGAGTGAGAATGGTGAAATTGAGATGCAACACAATCGGTGTGAAACTGTTAAACATGGTAAAAACGGTGTGGTTGGTCTTAAACATCTTGAACATTGAAATGAAAAATACCTGACTGCAAGCTTGAGAACCTTTGAAAGTAGTTTGATTAAGTTTAATCATTATCATTTAATCAAAACAGCGAGCCTTGTCTGCAGAGAAAGCTCCATCAATGTAGCCTTCTGAGCGAAAACCCAGGTCCACGTACCTCAACAGTCCAGATCCTTCGCTGTCTGCAAGTAGTAATAATTTCCAAAACTGGTTGCAGGTTCTGGGCGTGGCAGATTCAAAATTGAAAACAAACATACACATGTACACTGCATGCGTGAAACCTGATGAACTTCGACACAATTAATTCAATGCAATGCGCCGAAATATGACGCAATGCACGTCTGACTCCGTGCCATGACGCGATGTATGTTGGCATGCGGGTGTATCGTAGTACAACCGCAATGTCTAGCGTGTAAAACATCTAAGAATGCAAAAACAAAACGCGTCACACTGTATAGCCCCTGCTGGTCATGTTCCACAAGTATAAGTAATTACACGAAATGGTGACCACAAAGCAACCGATGTTTTCTGCGGTTATATGGCATTATGGGTGTATATCTGCAAACACAAACATGTGCAGATTACATGGAACATTCATGCCTCAACTGTAGGCAGTTTATGCTATCAAACGAATGTCAAAAGGAGCTGTAGTTCCGCAGGGTTTTGAGCCCAACGGTGGCGCAATGGAAAGATCAGCTTCAGTTCCAATCCCTTTTGGAGTCAAAGGGTTCAAAGAGACCATGGGTTAGAAGAAGCCAGGCCTGGGACCTTCCCATTCAGGATGATGATGGGTCAAGTGATTGGGGAAGAGAACAAACCCCAATGTCACCAGCCCGGGGTCAACCTGCGAAGCCATGTGAGCCAGTTGCAGCAGCAGCAGCAGCAGCAGCAGAGGCGAAGCTCAAGGCAGTGGAGAAGAGGATGAGATCTAGGAGTGCTCCGAAAGATAGGAGGATGGGCTGGGGGAATGAGGGAAAGAGCTGGGACAAACCAACAGGGAAAGGCAGAGGTGGTGTTGACGGGGTGAAGAAAGAAGTAAGAGGTCGAAGGGGGGAGAGAGTTCCCTGCAGCGGGAGCTGGAATGAAAAGAACCGATATGACATGAGGGGGAGCCGTGAGAGGACATGAAAGGAAATGAGCACATGAAACTTTTGTCCGACAAACGTAGGCACATTGACGAATGACCGTGATTGGGAAGGTAATTGTTAACAACGCACTCGTAGCACCTCGTGATGCTGAACTCTGAACTTTAATCTTGCAGCTTGGGACACGTCCTTGATGCTCCGCTCTGATTTTCTTCAAGTCACTTTTTGAGCCGGTCTTGACGCTATGCTCCTAATTTTCTCTTGTAACTTGTGCATGATGGCACGTTCAGAAGATGTTGTGACGTTGCAAGATAGTTGGCACGCTGCAAGATGCTTGGCACGTTGGTTGCTCCAGCCTCCGCGCTTGCAGACTTTGGGGTTGCAAGCATCTCCAACTGGACATCGCCTGGACCTTCATCAACCTCTTCGATCTTGAACTCGGGTGCACTGTACTTGTTGAGTTTCTCCATAAGTTCATCTACCCTTTCTTGGAGTTGAAAGTTGAGCTCGGCGGCTTGTTCTTCCTGCCTATTGCACTCCTCTCTCATCTCCCGGATAACTCTTGCTTGAATCCTTCCATACCCTGTCTTGCATACTCAACCGTTTCATCTACGATCTTTTTGCAATCTGCCTCCAGGTTTCCTTTGAGTTCGGAACATCTGCTTTCGTACTGGCTAGCTAAGTGTGAAACCTTTTGGTTTGCTCTTTGCTCAGCTTCCAGCGCAACTGCATTTGCAGCATTCTTCAGCTTTGCATTTGCATCGCTAAGTTCCTTCCTCAGTTTCAAAACCTCTTGTTCAGCTACTGTGCGAGACATCGCAAATCCAGTGAGATCTGATGCCATCGTGTCGGTTTTCAGCTTCTGCACGCTGTTGCGCAAGTTCACTAAGGCACACCTGCTCAAACTCCTGGTACAGTTGCTGGACCTTTTGTTCCATGACCTGTGCATGTCTTTCCTCGGCTTCGCGTCTAAAAGCATCAATGTTACCCTCATTTATGTAGGTAAGATTGTTTGCACAAACTGGAAGTACGCCTGGGCTGGTTGGTAGAAAAACCCTTCATCGGCAGTCATGGGCGTGGGATTTACTCCAGCCGCATTGGATGCTGGAGCTCCAGTGTTTGCAGGTATCATAGACCCTGCTGCCGGGACCCTTGCACCACCATTACCAGAAACATCACCGGGTGGTCTCTCCATGGCTTTAGAGACTACGGCTGATAACTTGTATTTTCAGGCTTCAGCGAGGGTTATCACTATAAGCCCAAATAGACTTATAAGCTTAAACACCGTTAAGCAAAGGCAGCTCAAACACTACTTTTCTCTGAGCCGCCACAGCTGTAGTGCATGCTAAAGTACATAGTGTTTTCCCTGGGGTGCCATTACAGAAGGCACACAACAATATTTGCTTGGTTTACACCAAGTTTAATCCACCCTCATATGGTTACAAGTCAGCGCTCTTTGGGTGGGGCCTATCGCTTTACATGGTTTGGTGCATTTTCCCAACACAACTGAACCCTCCCTTACCAGTAGTACCGCACAAGGCGGTGGCGGAAGTTTCAAAAATAGGAAACCTATAGGAGAGGTTGGTTGTTGTGAATCACGGATGGCAGAGCGAAGCCACTGATGGACCGAAAGGTGATTGATGTCTTCTCTCTTTCTCTCTCTTTCTCTGACTATCTACCTACCTACCTACCTATCTATCTACCTATGTATCTATCGATCTATCTACCTATCTTTCTATCTATCTATCTAACTATCTATCTATCTATCTATCTCTCTCTCTCTCTCTCTTTCATCTGTCTATCAGTCTAGCTGTCTACCTGTCTATCTGTCTATCTATCTATCTGTCTATCTATCTATCTCTCTCTCTCTCTCGCATACATCTGTCTATCTGTCTAGCTGTCTACCTATCTATCTATCTGTCTACCTGTCTATCTGTGGCGCAGTGTCATTCAGTGTAATGTAGTGTAGTGTAATGTAGTGTAGTGTAGTGGAGTGTAGTGGAATGTAGTGTAGTGTAGTATAATGTAGTGTAGTGTAATTTAGTGTAGTGGAGTGCAGTGGAAGGTAGTGTAGTGTAGTGTAATGTAGTGTAGTGGAGTGTAGTGTAGTGTAATGTAGTCTAGTGTAATTTAGTGTAGTGGAGTGTAGTTGTGTAGTTGTAGTTGTAGTTGTAGTGTAGTGGAGTGTAGTGTAGAGTAATGTAGTGAAGTGTAGTGGAAGGTAGTGTAGTGTGGTGTAATGTAGTGTAGTGGAGTGTAGTGTAATGTAGTGTAGTGTAGTGTAATTTAGTGTAGTGGAGTGTAGTGGAGTGTAGTTGTGTAGTGGTAGTTGTAGTGTTGTGCAGTGTAGTGTAATGTAATGTAGTGTAGTGGAGTGTAGTGTAGTGTAATGTAGTGTAGTGGAGTGTAGTGGAGTGTAGTGGAGTGTAGCTGTGTAGTTGTGTAGTTGTAGTTGTAGTGTAGTGGAGTGTAGTGTAGTGAAGTGTAGTGGAAGGTAGCGTAGTGTAGTGTAGTGTAATGTAGTCTAGTGTAATGTAGTGTAGTGTAGTGGAGTGTAGTGGAGTGTGGTTGTGTAGTTGAAGTTGTAGTTGTAGTTGTAGTTGTGTGTAGTGGAGTGTAGTGTAGTGTAATGTAGTGAAGTGTAGTGAAAGGTAGTGTAGTGTACTGTAGTGTGATGTAGTGTAGTGTAGTGGAGTGTAGTGTAATGTAGTGTAGTGTAATGTAGTGTAGTGGAGTGTAGTGGGGTGTAATTCAGTGTAGTGGAGTGTGGTTGTGTAGTTGTAGTAGTAGTTGTAGTGTAGTGGAGTGTAGTGTACACCCGGACGTGAAAGTCAGTGCATATGTGGAACCAAGGTAAAAACTGCATGGGACGCCGCGCATTCAGGAAGTCAAACAAGTCAATGCAACCAGGTCTAAAACTGCATGGGACGCACTATGTAGAAGTGTTACTTTTAGATCCCTGGCAGTGCACTTTTCTATTGCCAAATTTTCCAAATCCCCATCAGGACGCGTGTGCACAGTTATGTCCCATAATCTTAAAAATATATACCAAATTTTCCAAATCCCCATCAGGACGCGTCTCCACACATGAATCTCAAATATGTCTGAATAATAATCTGAAGGAATGTTTCTGGTGGCTTTCCTAAAGGAACTTGATAAGAAATAGAAGACTTCGGGATTCGAATGTTGCTAAGTGAATGTACAGTTGGAAATCTCATCCACGTTCTCTGCCCTGGCACACCGCTTACGCCAGACAAAATCTCTTGCTTCTCTGCCCAAAAACCGCGCCTTGCCCAGAAGCAGCAACACAAGCAACAACAACAGCAGCAGCAGCAGCAGCAGACCATTGCAAAGCCTTTCCAAAACCTCTCCGGGCTGGGTTTTGACTGGCTGCAATTTTAACGAGGTCCGAACGAGGTGCAAACGAGGTCCAAACGAGGTCCGAAATCAGATTTTGGGAGACTGACCCCCTAAGTCTCCTGACAAACTCTTTGGTAGCCACACGCTTTCGCATTCTTTTCATAACAGTTAGACTCAAGCGCTTCCAGCGGTGGAGCAGAAGAGGAAACCAAGCCAAGCAGCAGCTGCAGGCAAGAGCAAGGAGAGAGAAGAGGAGACAAAGGGCGAGTAAGGGAGACAGAGGGGAGACAGAGGGGAGACAAAGGGACGCAAGCTTGGCAAACAAGTATACAATTGCCACGACTTTCATCTTTGGGAGTATAGTGGGTAAACCCAAAAAGATATGACAGGTAAGCGTCGTGTGCCTATGCGAAGTGCCAAAAAATACATCAGTAAGTTAAAGTGATAGGCGCCGCCCATGCGGGCCTTTCCCCATAGGCACTTGTTATAACATCGACCCAGTAATCGTCGGTGTTTGTATGAATCTTGCACAACAGAGCGAGCCACAAGTGATGTACAAAACTCCCAAAACACAAGGGAATAGCTACAACCATCTGCATGGTATCCATGAAAAACTCACGATAAACCATCAACTGGAGAAAACACAAACATGCTAAACACCAACTGGACGCAACATCGCACCGACTTCCAGAAATTTCTCCCCCACCTAGGACGCACATTTCATTGAAACGCTTTGACTTCCACAACTAGGAGTAGTGTAGTGTATTGTAGTGTAGTGAAGCGACGCGAAGCGACATCTGAACCTCCAAAAGTGGTCCGAACCCCTGGTGTTTTTAACATTTTGACTTCGAAATGTGCTTCGCGCCACAACGGCGTGCACTTTTTCGAGATCTGAACTTCCAAAAGTGGTCCGAACCCCTAGTGTTTTGTACATTTTGACTTCCAAATGTGCTTCGCGCCACAACGGCATGCACATTTTCGACATCTCAATTTCCAAAAGTGGTCCGAGAATGGTGTGCTTTGTACATTTTGACTTCCAAATGTGCTTCGCGCCACAACGGCATGCACATTTTCGACATCTCAACTTCCAAAAGTGCTCCGACCATGGTGTGTTTTGTACATTTTGACTTGGAAATGTGCTTCGCGCCACAACGGCGTGCGCTTTTTCGTCATCTCAACTTCCAAAACTGCTCCGAACCCCTCAGTTTTTAACACATTTTACTTCCAAATCTGCTTCGCGCCACAACGCCGTGCACTTTTTCAACATCTCAACTTCCAAAAGTGGTCCGACGCTGAGGTGTTTTGTACCTTTTCACTTCGAAATCGGCTTCGCGCCACAACGGCGTGCAACTTTTCATCTCTCATCTCCCCAGATGTCTCCGCACCCGCCGCTTTAGCGAGCCTACTTTTCAACCCTCCGGAGCCCCAAATCATTGGAAAAACACAGTGTTTCGCGACTTTCCTACCTTTTCGCGCATCTGCATTTTCTTTCTTCTTACTCTTTCTCTTCTACTCTTCTTTCTTCTAATCTTTCTCTTCTCTCTGCCTCTTCCCTGCTCTGCTTTTCATCTGTCCATATTGCCGGAAGTTTGACTTCTAAACTTCCTTCGACTAAAGTAGTCTACACTTATTTTGACCGCATCTCACATATATATATATATATATTTATGTCATATATGTTATATATACCCCCCTGTCAATTAAGGGGTGGGGCTGCGCAACCATTTTGTAGTGAAGAAACGGCTTGCATAGCCTCAAGCTCTACTAAATGGATGCGCATGCATGATCGAATTTCACTACTAAATGTGGGCCCCTGGTTCAGCTGAAGCGCAAAATTTGGATATATTTTCAGAGTGTCTTCAGACACCAACATGACTCGACCAAACACCCTGTTCCATTTAGTAGAGGTACTCATTTGAGCACAAGTTGCGGGACCACCATCACTCGACCAAAACCCCAAAGCCATTTAGTAGAGAAATACACGGGGTCCATTTAGTAGAGAAAACAACATGAAACACATATGACTGATCCCATGACCATCCATTTAGATTTTGGCATCGCCCCGCATTTCTTATTTTTGTTGAGCATCTATTATCATATACTATCTGGATTTACGTGATTCATCCTGATGGACATGGATTGGCCAAACGGCTATCGGGGGCAACGGAATGGGAATCTCTACTAAATGGTTTTTCAGTTTTGTCTCATTTCATTGTGACCGTTTTATGAACTCTACTTCGCAACCTCTACAAAATGGTTCCTGTGATTTTGCAACATTTTTTTTGACATCTCTACTAAATGGTTTTACCCAAAAAACAACATTTGACATCATATGATTAACATATCATTTTTACCTCTCTACTAAATGTGGATCATGGGTCTAGAGATGTTTACTTGATTTTTTTTGAAAAATCATGATTCTCTACTAAATGGTTTCTAGAAATTTCACACTAAATTTTTGGTTCACTTTCCGGGACCTAGGTCATAGCATTTAGTAGTGGAAATTGGCAGGAGGATTTATATATGTTATATATGTTATATGTTTGCTATGAATGTCAACTTTGACGAGGCAGTACATGTTGCATCCACCCAAGCCTTTGTGGCGCACGCAAAGGTAACTCCATCACCGAGCACAACGAAGTAGAATTGGTCCAGTAAAGCTGGGCGGCAATGTGCTGAAAAGATCTGAAACAGCTTCACCAAGAGCTCAGCCCACCAGTCTCGCTGATACTACACTGAATGCTGAGGTGGTCACACCCTGGTGTTATCATTCCACGATTTCTCAGCAGTCCTGGCAGCAATCTCCTCATCAGTTGTTCATACTTTTTCTATCGTTTTCTACTTATATAGCGCACATATTTGCAAATATTGCCGAACTTACGAACAGCAAGCCAAATGTCAAATGTCACTGGTGCCAAGATTTTCCCGGACGTTAATGAAATTCGATAATGTGTGTTACGTTCCTTTCGCAGGTGATTTGAAATTTGAGACTTGACATACTGGTTTGTCATTGCTTGGTCAATGTGTACAGGATGTATATTTGCTGGTTCCAACATGTCAATTCTCTTGCTGGACTCTTGTTTCAACTGTATATATAGTTTCTAGTCGATACACCAACATGCCTCTAAGTTTGGAATGGGCTCCTTGATTTGATTGAGGTTCTTGCTTTGTTCCAGAACTGTTTGAGTTCTCGTGCTGTCAGCAATTCGGTTCATTTACTCCATGATCTTATCGGTGCCTGAAGTTGTTGGAAATGCTCATATAATCTCATATACTAGTTCCGCTAGCACACTGGGAGTAGACAGTGTTGGCATTTAGAATTTGGTATGCGCTGATTCACCCGGTTTATGATTCCTACCAGCGATGCTTATGATACTGTGATCTACAGTGCAAACATGTGCAAACCACCATGACTGAGCGCATCAGCTAGAACAATGCCAGGCTGGCCAATCACCTCAGCCAACGTAGGGTCGGCATCGGCGACTTCATGGGTTAACCCCACATTCTCACACAGACTTCTCACGCTAGCTGCTAGCGTCAAAATTCAAGCTTGCGGCATATGCAGGCAATCGCCCGAAGGCCTTAAAAGCAGCACCTCAAGCGTAGGACCAAGTTTGATTTCAAAAGTTAGTCAGAAAACCGTTCTTCTACCACGGTTGTCAAAGCTCGGCCAGATCAACTTCAACGGAAGCAACGGAAGCAACGGTTTGCTGCATTGGATGCACAGGAGTTGAGCCGGGATGCCAAGGCAAGTTGTCCCAAGGTGGTACGCCAGGACAAGCAAATACGCCTGCACAAGACAAGGACCACAAATCGATGCGACCATGGTGTATTCACGTGGCCCATCGGAACGACAACCCGACAAACTCATACAAATCCATAGACACCCGTACAAGCTCACAGCAGTCAGCAACTTAAAACATGCGCAAACGCAGCCAGCCTGGCACAAGATGCCCTGTCTCCTGAAAGAGCAGCTCTCCAGAAGAGTGGCTCACTTCTCGAATTGTTACTGCTGTAAATCAAATACATTATCTTTCAGCTGATGTTCAACGGCCAAAGGCAACACTCAGACACAATAGTATTTGGCACCTGCGTATACGGCGGTTTCACAGCGCAAGCATTGTGTGCGGGCGAAAAAGGACATGGAGCCGGAGCCGTGTACCACGTGTACCATGCGGTGATTGGGGATTTGCATAGCAACGGGCGGAGTCAGAGTCAGTCACCCGAGTTAGTCGCCCCAAATGTCCGAGTCCAGAACCTCATAAGACAAAGTCATTCACCGCTGCACACCAGCAAAGGAGGCAGGGAGACCGTGACCGAGAAACAGAGAGTCAACAACAAAGAGTCGGTCAATCCATGGAAGCCGGAGGAGGATCAAGGAACCTAGGGGGAAACAGAAAGTCAACAACAAAGATCGGTCACCCTTGGCAGGAGGATCCAGGAACTGCGGGTTCAAACGGAAAGTCAACAACAAAGAGTCAGTCACCCCCGCAAGCCGGAAAGAGGATCAAAGAATCCATGGGAACATGGGAAAACGGAAAGTCAACAACAAAGAGTCCCTCAAGAAAGCCTAACGCAACCCTGAACCAACCCTCAAGCACACCCTGACAAAACCCTGCATTAACCCTAAACCAACCCTAAATAAACCCTACCCTAAACCAAACCCAAAGACACCCTAAACCAAGCCTAGATAAACGGAAAACCAACACTAAATAAACCCTAAAGAGACCCTAAAACAAACCTTGACGGAACCCTACATTAACCCTAAACTAACCCCTAAGAGAAAACCTTCAACCCTCAAAAACCCTAAGCCAAGCCTAAATAATCCCCAAACCAACACTAAGTCAACCCTAAAACAAACCATGAGGAAACCCTGCAGAAACCTTCAACCCTACAACCAACCCTAAATAGACCCTAATACATCCTAAAACAACCATGAACCAACCCCAAAGAAACCCTAAACCAACCCTGAAGCAAACCATGGTGAAACCATTCACCATGTCACTATGCTTCTTCAGAGCTTAGGAGGCCTGGAGCACATTGGGCGGAGAAGTTGGAAACCAAAATGGGCCACTGTGCATGCCGATGGGAGTGACCCCTCACCACTACTGGTGATGTGGAGGGTGACGGACTCCGACGTGGGGGGTGATTGACTCAGGGCGGTCTGATTCTGTTAGTGGGTGATGGATTCCGTCTGCTCTCGCACAGCAACTGTATAAGCACCACCACCAAACGAAAAGAAAAGCTGACCATGAGCGCTTGAAGCTTCTCAACAGGTCCCAGAGCAATTGCAAAACCAAGACGAAGAAGACGAAGAAGACGAAGAAGACGAAGAAGACGAAGAAGACGAAGAAGACGAAGAAGACGAAGAAGACGAAGAAGACGAAGAAGACGAAGAAGAGGAAGCTAGAAACGGCAAAGGGCTTTTGGTGGTATGGAAAGCTTTGGACCCGTCGACCCCAAGAGCAATCGGCGGCAAAGGCCTCAACCAAATCAATACATGTCAGCGCCTTTTGATGCTTTTTGTAAGATTTTGTAAGTGGGAAGGTTTCAGATCGGAGAAATATGAAGCGCGAGCCCCAAAGTTGGCAGAACACTTTAAAAGGCTGGCGCTGACATGCGCTGACTACAGTATATACTACAACGTTGAAAATGTGAGTCGCGTGCCTGGAGGGGGCCGAATTTGCATCGAGGGTTGCATGTGTTGAAAGTGCTATCTAGTCTACAAGCTATAAAGGCTATGCTTGAGGACCTGTCAGGAATTCCAATCTCAAGGAATTTGAAAAACCAAACAAGAGAACATAATGTGCTGTAGACATCCATAGGCTGAAAACCAGCACCCCATGCTACACCATGTTGCCATGTTGCAGGCACATATTCAGCAACTAGCCAGCTTGTGGCGTCAAATGAAGCGTCCGTGCAGACTTGATTCAACATGATTCAACTAGATCTCTCCCCCATGGCCATGTATTGCTGTACATCGTGGCTAGCACTGTAAAGGATTTGCATGTCTGCAGTAGCATCAGCGCTGCTAGCGGTGTTGAATCTGGACGTCTCCAGATGATCGGGGCAATCTGCAATTTTGAAAATAACATCAAGAATTTCTGAATTGCCAAGAAGCATGGAGTACTACCAGGACTTACTTGGAAAAGAATAGTGGCAGCCCAACTTGCGCCGAGGGGCTCATCATCACGTGCGAAGTACCAAACTTCCGTGACAAAGGCCTTTCCAAAAAATAGAGAGCGCACTGAGTGCACGGCAAAAAACAAGGCGTACAGTTGCATGGGGGTGAAGCACTTCTTGCGCAAGCAGGTAGGATCTACTGCCATCAATCTCAAATTGAAGGGTTGCCGTGACTGAATCCAGACCCGCCCACTTGACCATGCAAAACGTCGGATACACAACCATATGCCACTGACATGCTAAAACCATCCAAAACCAGGTCCGGATACCCATAATTCGGGCAGAAGGCGGGACGGAAGTTCAAGGGACCACACATGCCATGCTTGCACGGGCTGCCATTGCTCTTGCAGAAATTAGTGTCAGCGCTACAACATGGCACTTCCTACTACATTTTTTACAAGGCACTGCTGCGTACTACATACCGCTACACTGTGCTACAAGTCTTCACCTTGGATCACGGATTGCTACTCTGCACTACAAAGTCCTATTCTGCACCACGAGGTAATACTTGTGCTACACTGCACTCCTACTCTGCATTACACATTGTTTCTCTGTACTACACAACATTCCTCCGCTTCTGCTCTGTCCCCGTGCCAAACCGTATTCACCTGCTACAAAGCACCACTG
>CAMXCT020005979.1:123786-173786 GCA_947184155.2 Cladocopium goreaui | reverse complement strand
CTTCCGCAGGCCTTGCCAAGGCAACTCTCGCAGCTAAACGCCACGGCCATCTGTTTTTAAGGGCGAAACGTCACGGCCATCTGTTTTTCAGGGCGTTCAAGCCTGCCGTTTGCCCGCCCTCAAACCCCTCAGGCCTTGCGAAGGCAACTCTCGCAGCTAAACGCCACGGCCATCTGTTTTTAAGGGCATTCAAGCCATTTCAAGCCTGCCGTTTGCCTGCCTCAAACCCCTCAAACGCTTCCGCAGGCCTTGCCAAGGCAACTCTCGCAGCTCAACGCCACGGCCATCTGTTTTTAAGGGCGTTCATCTATCTATCTACCTCTCTATCTACCTCTCTATCTACCTCTCTCTCTCTCTCTCTCTCTCTATCTATCTATCTATCTATCCATCTATCTATCCATCTATCTATCTATCCATCCATCTATCCATCCATCTATCTATCCATCCATCCATCGATCGATCTATCTATCTATCCATCTATCTAATCTATCTATCCATCTATCTAAATCTAGCTATCCATCTATCAATCTATCTATCTCTATCTCTATCCCAGTCCATCTGTCTACCTATCCTCTGCTCTCTCTCTCTCTCTCTCTCCCTCTCTCCCTCTCTCCCTCTCTCCCTCTCTCCCTCTCTCCCTCTCTCCATCTCTCCCTCTCTCCCTCTCTCTCCCTCTCCCTCTCCCTCTCTCTCTCCCTCTCTCCCTCTCTCCCTCTCTCCCTCCCCCTCCCCCTCTCCTCATCTCCCCCTCTCCCCCTCCCTCTCCCCATCTCTCCCTCTCCCTCCCCCTCTCGTATCCCCCTCTCGCCCCCTCTCCCTCTCTCCCCCTCTCATCCCCCACCCCTCCGCTCCCCTCCCTTCCGCTTCCCATCCTCGCCTCCCTTCGGCCCTACTCCCTTCCCTCTCAAAAGCTCCTCTCTCCATCCCATCTTCTCCAGGGGTCAGGTAATTCGGTCTCTCTCTCTCTACAGGACGCCTCAAATAGGGGGGGTCGGCGGCACCAGGGCGGTAGCCCATTCTATAACTATATAGCTATGCATATGATTCCCTTGGAATTTAGCCTGGGGGTGGTGCCCCCTCATTTGGTACAGAAATAGTTTACAGAATGATGGGGCACAAGATTTTTCCCGAGAGCGTCTGAGCGCAGGGCTCTTCCAATAGTGGGGGTCTGTAAAACATCTTCTCATCTTCACACCTTCTCATCTTCACACCTTCTCTCACACCTTCTCATCTTCACCTTCTCATCTTCACACCTTCTCATCTTCACATCTTCTCACCTTCACATCTTCTCACCTTCACATCTTATCACCTTCACATCTTCTCACCTTCACATCTTCTCACCTTCACATCTTCTCACCTTCACATCTTCACACCTTCTCACCTTCACATCTTCTCACCTTCACATCTTCTCACCTTCACATCTTCTCACCTTCACATCTTCTCATCTTCGCATCTTCTCATCTTCTCATCTTCACATCTTCTCACCTTCACATCTTCTCATCCTCAGATCTTCTCATCTTGTCACCTTCACATCTTCTCACCTTCTCATCTGCTCATCTTCACATCTTCTCATCTTCACATCTTCTCATCTTCACATCTTCTCATCTCACATCTTCTCCTCTTGCCCTCTTGCCCTCTTGCCCTCTTGCCTTCTCCTTCTTTTCTATTTCTCTCTTGAAGGCGGGGGAAGGGGCAGTGCCAACGAGACGGCACGAAACGCAACCCTTTCGCACGAAATGAAGTTCGATCGCCAAAAACTGAAGTAAAATTACGACTTCAAGTCGTCCCGCGCAACCCTTTCGCACGAAATGAGTTTCGATCGCCAAAACTGGGGGGGACTGTGGGGGACTACGGCTGGGTGGGGTGAACCTTGGGAACTGTACTTGCTCTAAGTCAATTTGTGCGACTTCAAGTCGTCCGGCGCAACCCTTTTGCACGAAATGAGGTTCGATCGCCAGAAACTGAGGTAAAACTGTAATTTCATCTGTGTCTAAAAGCATCTGTGTGTCAAAGCGTCTGTGTGTAAAAGCGTCTGTGTGTAAAAGCGTCTGTGTGTAAAAGTGTTTGTGTGTAAAAGCGTCTGTGTAAAAGGGTCTGCGGTGTAAAAGCGTCTGTGTGTAAAAGCGTCTGTGTGTAAAAGCGTCTGTGTGTAAAAGCGTCTGCGGTGTAAAAGTGTCTGTGTGTAAAAGCGTCTGCGGTGTAAAAGCGTCTGTGTAAAAGGGTCTGCGGTGTAAAAGGGTCTGTGTGTAAAAGGGTCTGTGTGTAAAAGCGTCTGTGTGTAAAAGCGTTTGTGTGTAAAAGGGTCTGTGTGTAAAAGCGTCTGTGTGTAAAAGCGTCTGTGTGTAAAAGCGTCTGTGTGTAAAACCGTCTGTGTAAAAGTTTCTGTGTGTAAAAGTCTTTCTGTGTGTAAAAGCTACTGTGTGTAAAAGCTTCTGTGTGTAAAAGCGTCTGTGTGTAAAAGCATTTGTGTGTAAAAGCGTCCGTGTGTACAAGCGTCTGTGTGTAAAAGCGTCTGTGTGTAACAGCGTCTGTGTGTAAAAGTGTCTGTGTGTAAAAGAGTTTGTGTAAAAGCGTCTGCGGTGTAAAAGAGTTTGTGTAAAAGCGTCTGTGTGTAAAAGGGTCTGTGTGTAAAAGCGTCTGTGTGTAAAAGCGTTTGTGTGCAAAAGGGTCTGTGTGTAAAAGCGTCTGTGCGTAAAAGCGTCTGTGTGTAAAAGTGTCTGTGTGAAAAAGCGTCTGTGTGTAAAAGCTTCTGTGGCTAAAAGCTTTTGTGTGTAAAAGTGTTTGTGTGTAAAAGCGTCTGTGTGTAAAAGCCTCTGTGTGTAAAAGCGTCTGTGTGTAAAAGCGTCTGTGTGTAAAAGCGTCTGTGTGTGAAAGTGCCTGTGTGTAAAAGCTTCTGTGTGTAAAAGCTTTTGTGTGTAAAAGCTTCTGTGTGTAAAAGCTTCTGTGTGTAAAAGTGTTTGCGATGCAAACTATTGTCTTGTACTTGTGCTATATTGTCTTGATACTCCTCCTCTCGTATGCCGATAACACATCTTTAATATATTGTTTTGTAATATGGTGTCTCCATACTAACAAGAGAAGACCCTGCTCCTCTACGCTCTCGGGCCATCCGTCGTCTAGTTTAACATATTTTCAGGTCAAAATAGTGGTTACCAGCCCCCGGCACAGAAAAAGCTCACATGAACAACTTTCTGGGTGATTTCTGTACATAATGACATGGCACCAATACAATTTCAACTTCAACAAATGGCCTGATTCTGCCGCCCCCTCTACATTTTGGAGAAACCAATTTCACCATGTCAGCCACCTAAAGTTCGATTTTGTAGTCCATACCTCTGCCCAAAATTAAAGGACCGCAAAACCCCGCAAGTCAACTTCTTCCAATAATGAGCAACAAATGTTGTAGCGGGACGGGGAAGGAAGGAAAGACAAAGGAGGCGTTGAAGGATCGACAAGTAAAAAAAGTTGTGTGTGACAAAGTTGTATGTGAAAGATGCTGTGTGTCAAAGGAACATGGTGTGTGACAAAGTTGTGTGTGAAAGATGGTGTGTGTGAAAGTTGTGTGTGAAAGTTGTGTGTGAAAGAGAGTGTGTGACAAAGTTGTGTGTGCGCGCACATATACGGCACAAATACGCACCAGTGTTTTGCTTGCACCGCCAACGTCAACTGCGGCGCACGCGATTTTTCCCACGTTGGGTCAAAACGATCGTTCAGGTACCTGGCAGCACTGCGAGCGACATGCAGCAATGCGGCAACAGCGAAGCAATCAGAACAGAAATAAATAACCAGATCATGCGATGGGGGGGCAGTCTGTTGTGCAAGGTAACTATCAAATCTTATGATTCTTATGCTGATACTATGTATGCTGCTATGTGTGGCAGTGTTTGACGGTCTTTCCACTTGCACTGACCATGAACCACAGCAATGAGACTCTTCAAGTGTGCAAAACAGGTAAAGAACTGAATGAAACGAGCTCATTGGCGCGCACATACGGCACAAATATCCACATGCTACGCAAATGGAACGTCAATGTCTCCAAGCGCCACGCCTGCCACGCAAAGTGGCGCGGCGCCCCGGGCAACTAACCGCGCCCAAACGCACCACCAGAGCCAGCCCAGTGGCATAAGTGCCACGCCTGCCACGCGAAACAAAGGTTGGTGTGAGCAAGTGCCACGCCTGCCACGCAAAACGACGGTCGATGTGAGCAAGTGCCACGCCTGCCACGCAAAGTGCCGCGGCGCCAGTCCAGTACCACGCCTGCCACGCAAAACGAAGGTGGATGTCGCCAAGTGCCACGCCTGCCACGCAAAGTGAAGGTTGGTGTGAGCAAGTGCCCAGTGGCATAAGCGCCACGCCTGCCACGCGAAACGAAGGTTGCCATGCAAAACGACGGTTAATGTCTCCAAGTGCCACGCCTGCCATGCAAATGGAATGTCAATGTCTCCAATTGCAACGCCTGCCACGCAAAGTGGCGCGGCGCAAAGTTGCGCGGCGCCCCGGGCGACTAACCGCGCCCAAGCGCGCCACCAGAGCCAGCCCAGTGGCATCACGCGAAACGAAGGTTGGTGTGAGCAAGTGCCGCGCCTGCCACGCAAAACGACGGTCAATGTGAGCAAGCGCCACGCCTGCCACGCAAAGTGCCGCGGTGAAAGATGGTGTGTGACAAAGTGGTGTGTGAAAGATGGTGTGTGACAAAGTTGTGTGTGAAAGATGGTGTGTGAAAAATGGTGTGTGAAAAAGTTGTGTATGTGAAAGATGGTGTGTGTGTGTGTGAAAGATGGTGTGTGACAAAGCGGTGTGTGACAAAGTGGTGTGTGAAAGATAGTGTGTGTGGTGTGTGACAAAGGTGTGTGTGAAAGATGGTGTGTGACAAAGTGGTGTGTGAAAGATGGTGTGTGAAAGATGGTTTGTGACAAAGCGGTGTGTGAAAGATGGTGTGTGACAAAGTGGTGTGTGAAAGATGGTGTGTGAAAGATGGTGTGAAAAGAGGGGAAGAGGGGGCGGAGGAGGAGGAGGAGGAGGAGGCGGGATGGATACAGAATCAAAAACAAGAACCCCACACAAAGATGTGGGGAAAAATGAAGGTACTCGATTTTGTACTGGTGCTATCTGAGGGCCACACACAATTAAATGCATTTATATAAGTGCTATAAATGTAAAATATGTGGAAATATGTGGTGGTAGTGGCCCCCTGTTTGGAATCAAATGCATAGTATATAATATTGGGAATGCATAGATAGCGGCCCCCTGTTGGAAAGTTGCCGTCCCCAGCTTGGAGTCCACAAAACGGCACTCCAAAAACCCTGGGAGTGCCATTTTGTACACCCACAGGGCATTAAAAAAACATGGTTCCTGTACGAAATTATGCTCAGCATGTCGATTTGGAATGATTTGGATGCGTACAAAATGGTTTAACCAACCCCCAGATGCAATCTCTGCACGAAATGGGGATTGTTGATCCGACGTTAATTTGTGTACAAAATGGGTCTTGATAGGGTCTTCCAAAAGAGGTGCACCGACCTTGTTGCACCAATCATCTTGAAGCCAAATTTCCCTGTACAAAATGTCAATGGTCAACCCTTAGAAACAAACAAGATAAAATCTGTGCAAAGCACCTCGTTTGGTACTACAAACTTCAAGGGGGATTGCATATGTATGTGTATGCGAACAAAAATACACTGTAGATATTTTGCAGTTGCCTTCAATTCACAACATGTTTGATTGAAGATCTACTTCGCATCATCAAAATCCAAACTTTGCTGTGCACATGCACATCCGTGCAAATGTACATACACTACAAGATTCCTGGACAAGGTGAAATCTTAAACAAAAACGGATGATCTAGAGGTTGTAGCGAGGTATGTTGCGCGTATCTTCTGCACAGAACTACACAAGGACATGCACAAAAAGCGACGCGATATAACATAATATCCTGGCACGGCATTCATTGCGTCACATCAATCTAGAAGATCTTGCATATTTACGAGGCAGGCAGGCACCGGCTTATGCGCTTTTGGGCTCATAGAATCTTATAGATGTATTGATGTAAGGGTGATGTAAATATGCATGTCAATGTACGTACCTATGTATGTATGCAACTACACACACAAACACAGAGAGAAGGGGAGAAAGAGTGCCGCACATCCCTGTCGGATCTCACCTTACTGTACATGCCCGTGCATTTTCCCACCTGGACTTTGGCTGCCACTGTACAGGTGAAATAAAAGCCAAAGACCATAATGATGACCTCCCAGCAGAATCGTGATGGCTAACGGCTACGACAGTGATGTGCGTTGGCTGGCGGGTCGAGAAAATTGAAAAATATCGCAGCACATCAATATGTATTGGCTACAACTTATTGAATTACACCCGTCACAACCAGGATTTCGAGGCAAACTCTTTTGGTCTAGTGTGATTAAGCCTAAGCATTCAACGGGCCACCTGGCCCATGTCCGTTCAAAATGCCCAGAGAGGTGACAGTAACCTAAAAAATGGCAACGGCAAACAAAGCGCACCTCAAACATGATGGCAAAAAGAGGGGCAAGCAAAATACTCCATTCCTGGGCTGGTTAGATGTTTGTCTAGTCACAAGTATCTGTGAGGATCGTGCCTGATTAGGGGTGGCAAGACCTTAGTTGCGTTGAGGAAGGCCGCAATACTGAGATAAATAACTGAGGAGAGTGATCCAAAGCAAAGGATGAAATCACAGCTTGACACAGAGTGTGCAGTGAGGGCAGACTAGTGTTGGCCGCCAAAAGGCAATGTCAGTAGCCAGAATACAGAGTTGTTTCAGCTCAATTGTCGTGGTCCATGAAGACAAAAACAACAAACATTTCTTTATGTAACATAGGAAGCAAGATTACGCAAAACTCCCATTCAGCATCTCAGGTCCTCAGTCATGCAGTCTCCGGCAGCTTCCATGCATGCAGCAGCACGGTGGACAGTGTTGCGATGGTCTTGACTTGAAGTCTGCAGCGCAAGTGAGGGTACGAAGGTACAGGGGAGGATTGAACACTGTAGAGTCTGCAGAGACTTGTCACACTAAGTTCAACAATGGCAAAATGCAAGGATATTAGAACCTCTTCTCACACATGTAAACAATTTTACCCAACAGAAGTAAACCTACCGGGAACTACAAGTTCCACTGTGTTTTTGAAAGGTGTTCAGAGACAAACGTCTTCTAGAAGCATGAAAAACATGAAAGGTACAAACAATGACAGCAGCCACCAACCAAAAACAAAGTCAACTGAAGTAAATAGTGGATGAAGAGACTCCAACTTTCCAAGCAAAACAGAGCAAAACAAGCCGGCATGTCCAGGCACCACAGCAGAACGCCAACCAAAGTGAGAGAACTACCTGCGTTTCAAAGGACATGTTTCCTTCATGTTTTTGGTACAGTAAAGAGTCTTGGCACATTGACAAACAACCTTGGCAGACCCCTATGGATATGTAAATAAAGAGATATATCATCGTAAACATATGCAGTATATTTTTATCTAAATATTTTGCAAAAGATACATAGACAAACAAATCATATCAGATAAATGTCGTAAATATAAATACACACACATATATATCCGCCGACCCCGGCCGACGCAAGGGGGAGCGCGTAAGGGAAGAAGAGGTACTGCCCTGCTATTACTACTACTACTACTATTACTACTACTACTACTTCTACTTCTACTTCTACTTCTACTACTTCTACTACTTCTACTACTTCTACTTCTTCTACTTCTTCTACTTCTACTACTTCTTCTACTTCTTCTACTTCTTCTACTTCTTCTACTTCTTCTACTTCTTCTACTTCTTCTACTTCTTCTACTTCTTCTACTACTTCTACTACTTCTACTACTTCTACTACTACTTCTACTACTACTTCTACTACTACTTCTACTACTACTTCTACTACTACTTCTTCTACTACTTCTACTACTACTACTACTACTACTACTACTACTACTACTAGCAGCCGCAGGCAGCAGCAGGCAGCAGCAGGCAGCAGCAGGCAGCAGTAGGCAGCAGCAGACACAAGCAGACGCAGCAGTAAGCGCAACGGCAGCAGTGCAGCAGCTAGCAGCGAGCCAGCAGCCAGCCTCGAGAAACGTATAGCAAGCTTTTTGTAGGAGATTTCAGAAGGGACGTTCCGGCCCCGGGAAACGCTTATTTTGGACTCTGTTTGTCCTTCAGGGCCATGGTGTTTCCCCGTCCGGGAGGGCCGTGTTACTACTACTACTACTACAGCAGCAGGTGAGCTAGCTGATGGGAGATTCAAAAAGCGGAAAAGGTTGGAAAAAAGATATTTTTTCTAGGAATTCAGAAGGGACGTTAGGCAGTTTTTCGGTGCGATTCTAGGGCCTGTTCGTCCTTCCGTGCCTTGCTGTTTTGGTGCCGGGAGCTGCTCTTGCGACTCTTCTGTTAGCAGCAGCAGCAGCAGCAGGTGAGCTAGCTGATGGGAGATTCAAAAAGCGGAAAAGGTTGGAAAAAAGACATTTTTTCTAGGAAGTCAGAAGGGACGTTAGGCAGTTTTTCGGTGCGATTCTAGGGTCCTTCCGTGCCTTGTTGTTTTAGTGCCGGGAGGTGCTCTTGCGACTCTTCTGTTAGCAGCAACAACAGCAGCAGCAGCAGCAGTTGGCTGATGCGCTTCTATTGAATGTTGAACAAGCGGAAAAAGTTGGGAAAAAGACTTGAATGTTGAACAAGCGGAAAAGGTTGGAAAAAGACATTTTTTCTAGGAATTCAGAAGGGACGTTAGGCAGTTTTTCGGTGCGATTCTAGGGCCTGTTCGTCCTTCCGTGCCTTGCTGTTTTGGTGCCGGGAGCTGCTCTTGCGACTCTTCGGTTAGCAGCAGCAACAGCAGCAGTAGCAGCAGCTGAGCTAGCTGATGGGAGATTCAAAAAGCGGAAAAGGTTGGAAAAAAGACAGTTTTTCTAAGAATTCACAAGGGACGTTAGGCAGTTTTTCGGTGCGATTCTAGGGCCTGTTCGTCCTTCCGTGCCTTGCTGTTTTGGTGCCGGGAGCTGCTCTTGCGACTCTTCTGTTAGCAGCAGCAACAGCAGCAGCAGCAGCAGGTGAGCTAGCTGATGGGAGATTGAAAAAGCGGAAAAGGTTGGAAAAAAGACATTTTTTCTAGGAATTCAGAAGGGACGTTAGGCAGTTTTTCGGTGCGATTCTAGGGCCTGTTCGTCCTTCCGTGCCTTGCTGTTTTGGTGCTGGGAGGTGCTTTTGCTAGCGGCAACAGCAGCAGCAGCAGCAGGTGGAGATTGAAAAAGCGGAAAAGGTTGGGAAAAAGAAACAGAGACATTTTTTCTAGGAAGTCAGAAGGGACGTTAGGCAGTTTTTCGGTGCGATTCTAGGGCCTGTTCGTCCTTCCGTGCCTTGCTGTTTTGGTGCCGGGAGGTGCTCTTGCTACTCTTCTGTTAGCATCAGCAACAGCAGCAGCAGCAGCACTGATGAGATTGAAAAAACGGAAAAGGTTGGAAAAAAACATTTTTTCTAGGCATTCAGAAGGGACGTTAGGCATTTTTTCGGTGCGATTCTAGGGCCTGTTCGTCCTTCCGTGCCTTGCTGTTTTGGTGCCGGGAGGTGCGCTTGCGACTCTTCTGTTAGCAGCAGCAACAGCAGCAGCAGCAGCAGCAGGTGAGCTAGCTGATGGGAGATTGAAAAAGCGGAAAAGGTTGGGAAAAAAACATTGTTCCAAGGCATTCACAAGGGACGTTAGGCACTTTTTCGGTGCGATTCTAGGGCCTGTTCGTCCTTCCGTGCCTTGCTGTTTTGGTGTCAGGAGATGCTCTTGCTACTCTTCTGTTAGCAACAACAACAGCAGCAGCAGCAGGTGGGCTGATGGGCTTCTATTGAATGTTGAACAAGCGGAAAAGGTTGGGAAAAAGACATTTTTTCTAGGAAGTCAGAAGGGACGTTAGGCAGTTTTTCGGTGCGATTCTGTGGCTTGTTCGTCCTTCCGTGCCTTGCTGTTTTAGTGCCGGGAGGTGCTCTTGCGACTCTTCTGTTAGCAGCAGCAACAGCAGCAGCAGCAGCAGGTGAGCAGATGGGAGATTGAAAAAGCGGAAAAGGTTGGGAAAAAGACATTTTTTCTAGGAATTCAGAAGGGACGTTAGGCACTTTTTCGGTGCGATTCTAGGGCCTGTTCGTCCTTCCGTGCCTTGCTGTTTTGGTGTCGGGAGGTGCTCTTGCTACTCTTCTGTTAGCAGCAGCAACAGCAGCAGCAGCAGCACTGATGGGAGATTGAAAAAACGGAAAAGGTTGGAAAAAAAACATTTTTTCTAGGCATTCAGAAGGGACGTTAGGCACTTGTTCGGTGCGATTCTAGGGCCTGTTCGTCCTTCCGTGCCTTGCTGTTTTGGTGTCAGGAGGTGCTCTTGCTACTCTTCTGTTAGCAGCAGCAGCAGCAGCAGCAGCAACGGCAGCAGTCGTCTAGTATCTCTCATCCGTTCTCTCCCGTCTTTACTTTATTTCTAGTCGGGTGCCAGAAGTCACGGTAGGCACTTTTTCGATACGAGTCTGTGGCATGTTCGTCATTTCGTGTCTTTCTGTTTTGGTGCAGGAAGGTGCTTTTGGTACTCTTCTGTCAGCAGCAGCAACAAATTCGTCTGTGTCTCTCTCTTTGTCCTTTTGGCTGCTGCTTTTTGGCTCGTTTCTTATGTTTCTATAGATTTCAGAAAGGATTCTGTGGCTTGTTCGTCCTTCCGTGCTTTTCTGTTTTGCTGTCGGCAGGTGCTTCTTTTGCTCTCCTGTCAGGATGTGTTCCATTTTGTTCGACTGCACGTGCGGCCATTGGGTTGCTTATGCTTGATTTGAATTCGCCCTGACTTTATGGTGCTTTGGACAGAAGTTCCACAAGTAGGGCACGCATGCGAATAGTGCTGCGTGGGCAATGTGGGCCGGAGTAGCCCATCATGCACGCGAAATTGTTTCCCACAAATGCGTCGGTGGTTGATGTGTCCGGAAGCAATTGGAGTTGTGACTAAATCATGGCAAAAAGGACACGTGTACACATAAAGCCGCTGCTGTGGTGCTGCTGCGGATGCTTGATTCAAATTTTCTTCGGTTACCGTCTTTTCTTGTGCGACGTGGGGCGTCGTCATCTCATCTGCATCTTTTCTTTCACATGTCGCGGGCTGACCTGTGCGTCTTTGTCGCTGTTGGGCAATTGCTTCCCAAGTCTCGCGCAGCACTTGATCGTGGCGCAATTTTTTCCGAAGCGGTTCCAGTCGGGTTCGGCTGGAGCTGGCAGCACGTTTGCGGAGCTTGCCCTGCACGAGCGCAGCGTGGCACGCATCGCATGTCTGCGTGCCATCTTGTCCAGAAGGCCGTTTTGCAATGAAGGTAGAAAATTGTTGTCGCGACTTCTGTACGTGACAAGATGCACACCTCCATGTGCCCCGGGTTTTCGATTGGCATTGAAGGCATGTTCTTCGCTGTGGTTTTTTTGTTTTCCATGCTACGGCACCGAAATATTCCTTAGTTTGTTTCTTGTTACAAACGAAACATGTCTTGACAGCATCACAGGACAAGCACACCCGGTAAAGGCTCCACCGTGGATTTTGAT
Organism: Cladocopium goreaui; assembly: GCA_947184155.2. Lineage (NCBI taxonomy): Eukaryota > Dinophyceae > Suessiales > Symbiodiniaceae > Cladocopium > Cladocopium goreaui. The sequence goes on along the minus strand of CAMXCT020005979.1, from coordinate 162,220 downwards.
GCTTGCATGCAAAGTGACAAGCAGCGTGCCATAGGCCGCACTGGGTGCATCGGTAAGGTGTTCCTGCCTCGCGCTTCTGCGCGGTGCATTCTTTGCAGGTTTTGCAGACCCGATAGGTCTCCTGTTTCCACTGCGCTTTGGTGAAGGCGTCTTTGCGTTTCATCTCCCCACACTCGTGGCACGGCCTTTCATCCAAGTACTTCTTGCGCAACGCATCCCAGTCCACCGGCTCCTGCTTCCACACGTCCAGCAGAAGTTGCCGTCCCAGCGGAAGGCCTTCTTGAAAAGGCGCCAGCGGGAACGGTCGGTAGATCAAGATCTTCTGCCGTGTGCGGCAGCGTGTCATCCCAATGTACGCCGCTATTGGGTCAGCACCGATCATGTCGACGATCACGCCCGGCTCTATTATGCTCTATTGTGCTTCCTTGCGCGCCGTAGAACGTGTCGGCGAAGTCGGGCGCGATTGGAAACTGGTAACGAGTCACTTTCAATTGTGGGTTGGCGCGGCCCGCGTCCAAAAACCACATTCCACTTTGCACGCTGACCGGGAAGACGTTCTCTTGATCGATTCCTGGAATTGTCCAGCGTGTTCGTGTTTCAAAACGCACAAAAATATATTCAGGAAGTTTGTTCCAAATTGTGGCTCCGTCTGCCGACGCTGTGTCTGTTTCAACGCGAGACCACCCGCAGACTGTTCCATGGCACCCTTTCAAAATCTTGAACTCCTTTCGGTAGAGATGCTCTCGTGCTTGCACTGGCATACCAACGCACAGCGGAAGGACGCCGTACCGGTTGCCGCAGTCGGCGTCGCTGCGCTGCAGCCACGTGAGCTTGTCGTGGGCGATGTCGGGTTTCTCGTGCAAAGCTCGCGATGAAACTTTGTCCATAGCCACTGCATAGTAAATGACTTGCCCGCGCTGTCGCGCCCATTGTTCCGCGCGCAATTTGTTTACGTGGCACTTCACCCCGTTCGTATGGAAAATTCCTCGGGCCAAGCTAAAACCCTCCGCAAACCGAGGATCGTCTGGATCCACCGCAACTAAACGCTTACTGTCTCGTTCTGAGTGACAGATTGCACATTCGTATTTGAGAATTGCTGCTGCTGTGGAACCGTTCTTGTACAAGCGATAGCATGTATTTTCTCCGCAGGTAGGCTGCTGAGTTTTTGTGCACCAGCTTCCCGGAACTCTTGTGGGTCGGCCATGTAGGAATGCATGGTTGTCTTCGGATAAGCGTCCGACGCGAAGTTCGGCTTGCAGCTCCTGTAGCCAGACATCTTGCGTTCGTTCGCACCGTATTAGTTCGGTAACTCCTTGTAGGCCACCTTGCACGCTGGAGGCCCATACGATCTGCTGGCCTTGCAAGCTTAGTGGCAACTTCTTAGATGGGACGCCTGTCACAAGGTGCCAGGGAATTTGACCGAGAAACGTTCCACGTGGTGGAGGTAGCTGCCACAGGTCGCCCGAGAGAATGACATTGAGGCCACCGAAGGGCGCAATGCAGTTAGGGGTATGTTTGCCATATTTTGTGGCAGATAGATCTAAAACAAGTTGCCGACAGCGAGCTTCGAGACGCGCTAACATCTCAGCACTCACCATGCTGATTTCGTCGAGAAGAAGCCAGCGCCACTGCACGGCTTGCCGCGCCAGGTCGAGAATCCGTTGGCCAGCAACGTTGTGATCGTTGCCGTGCCACGACAGCCCGAGAGCTTTGTGGATCGTCTCACCATCCAAGGGTTCAGCATTGACAGCTTGGAACGCAACAACTTGAAATTCTTTGCCTGGAGTCCAGCCAAGACATTTTTCGAACAAGTCACGGCGCAATATGTTCAGCACATACGATTTGCCTGTGCCCGGCCCGCCGTGCAATGCCCAGCGAAGAGCCTCCGTGTTAGTTTCGGCTGCGCCGCCGCGATCTTGCCCCGTGGCTGCTTCGTGCTTGATCCGCGCGCAAACGGTTTCAATGAAGCATAACTGCTCTGGGTTGCACTCCTTTGTCTGACTTAGATCATGGCGAAATTGGTCGACTTTCTGTGCTGTTGCCCGTGCTTCGATTTCACACACGCCTGGCAGAGAGTTGTGGACCGTCTTTGGGTTTGTATTGTTACATTTGCGCTCTAAAGCTTTCAACCCTCTTCGGATCGCCTTCGGATCGTGGGCTTCGAATGGATTGCGTGCAGTTTCATTTGCCGCACAGCAGGCATTGTGCTGCCACGTCGTTGCAGCTCGCGCCGCCGCTTCTTCGTAACTTGCAAGAAGTCTGGTGTCAGCATCCTTTGGTTGGTCTGTGGTGCGTGTAGCTCGATGTTGTCCCGTTTTTCGAAAAGATGTTTGTAGTGCTGTGGGAAGTGTAGTCGCAGTGACGAGCAATGGCTCATCAATGCCACTGTCATCACTATTTGCGTCTTCTGCGCCACTCGGGCGTACACGGTACACTGAAAGAAAGTTACCGACGTAGTGTTTTGTGTCTTCGCATGGGAGATGCGTCAACCACATGCGTAACGCATCAACCCAACTTTCTGCTGCCGCTTTCAAACGACCGACAAATGGTACATTTCCCGATGCCATAGGTGCTTGCAACGTCCATGCTCGAAAATAGGTCATCGTCAATCTTGCGTTGGCCTCTCGTTGGCCGTCTTTGTGCAAAGGAACGGGCGAATTCTCAAAGTGCGGGCAGCATGGGCGAACACGCCGTTGGAGATAGCAACGATGTCGCAGCTGCTTCGTTGCGGTGGTCTCTTGTAAACCAATGCGATTGGGTGTCCATGACATTATTAGCTGGTAATCGCGTTCCGGTTGCAACTGTATTTTCTTATCTGGATCCGTTTCGCGCTGCATTTTTTGAATACCGGCTGGTGTTAGGGTGACATCCCAACTTGCCTTCTCTTCGTGATTCCATTCACGTTGTGTTGTTGGCACGCGGGCAAGTGTGACCGCCCATTCCGCAACAAATTCGTACGGTGACAACCACCACACTTCGGACGCAACAGGTCGGTGACCGTAAACTTGCACAATGTCGACGGAACCTAGATGTCGGACGCCCGAGGCTTGTCGCCGTGTCCACTTTGTGGTGGCGCGCTTGGTTGCTGACGCGCTAGCGGCTTCATTGTGATACATCGCTACGAACTCTGCAAATGCAGCTCCAGGGAAACTTTCAAATGTTGTTGTAGCAATGCGCTCAGCTGCAACTACTGCACTTTCGCGATGATATGCGCGCAAGTTACAGCATTCCACTTGCCCGCGCACAACACCTTTTAGGTATGCATCACTTAGAAATCGGTTTGCATGTCGCTTGCCCACATCGTCCAAAGCTTTCCCACCATGTTGCACATGCAACTGTTCATGTCCTTTCTGAAATTCCTTGATTTCTCCGTGTCCCATAGGCTGACTCTTGGAGCAATAATCCGCACAATACCCCGTTTGTGCGTCTTGTGCCCTTTGCGCCGCAAGTGAAATCTCGTGGCGTTCTTGCGTCGTAAGGGTATCCCCGCAGGTTCGACAGGCGTAGGGTAGTCGATATGGAATTTGGACATCACAATTGGCACCGCGCAATCCGGCTAACATGGCCGGTGCACAACCATTCAACCACTCGTGCCCGCAAGGACCATGTAAAGCTCCTAAACGATTTTTCCGTCCGCCAACAGGCATACCATGCAATTGGAGTTTGCAGGGGCATAACACGGTTGCTTCTGAGCAGAGCCACTGGGTGCGAGGAAAATCGCTCTTGCACAACCCGGGCCGATCACTTTTTTGGCACCCTGCTAGTGGAACGCGTTCTTGCGTGACTTCATTGTATGGGTGGTAGTGATGCTGTTTTAGAAGCTGCAATTGGACAACGTCGTTTTCTAAGTACTGTCTTCGCCATTCGGTTGCCTCTGCTTCTAGATCGTCTGCTGCCGCAGCGCGACGCAAGAGGTAGTCGGGCAGCTGGGTCATAGTCACATCGTGCTCATGCGATGGCCATGACGCTTCAGCAGCTGCAATTCGCGCATCCATTCCGGCAAGCGACTGGCCCGCATAGGTAGCGTGGCACACATGGGCGTTATATGCTTCGTATTCCCGACGCAAAGCGTCAAGGCGCGGACGTGAAAATTCAAAAATTTCTGCCAGCGAGGTATGCTGATGCAGACATTGAACAAACACTTGCATGTGCCCGTGCTGACCACCTGTGCTCTTTTGCGCCTCTAAGGAAATGTAGACTGCATCTACGCGCCCAAAAATTCCGCCGCTTGTCTCTGCATTGCTGCCGCGTAGGTCTTGACAGGGCTCTAAGCCACAAAAGCGGTTGCAATCAGGACAAAAAGGACAAATACGCACACCAAAAAGGTGCTTCAACATTAAATGTGTGAGCACGCGAAAACCATCCACTGCGGCCAGAGGATCCCTTGCTAAAACTTCGCGACGCTCTGCCCAAGACATGGGTAACGTGAACTCATATTCAAATGGCCCAGGCGTCGCAGCACTTGCTGTGCCGAGATCAGGGAAAAACATGTCGCCGGCTGGGAAATCTTGCGCGACAGATGCAGCACGTACAGGATCAGATGCCTGAACTCGTGTCATACGAACGAAAAGCAACTGATGTGCCTCATCTGGCGTATAAGTGACGAACAACGGTACCCCATACCGAATTCGCATCGCCTGGATTTCGAACCGCATTCTCTTTCGCGCTTCCTGTGTCCCTGGTAACCCCTGCGCTGTATGTCGCATGTTCGTCAACAATTTTCGCGCCATCGGCTTCAGGCCTTGCACATATCTGAGCTTGGAGACATCTCCTTTGACTGGGCGCGGTTGACCTGTAACATCTATATAAGAGCCCTTCAGGGCGAGCAACAGGTCTTGTGCCCCCTGTTCCACGTGCTTTCCCGTCGGCTGCACCCACTCTTGCGTTTCTTCATCGTAGAAGCTCCGCGAGTATGCATCCGTTGTTCGGGACAGATTCAAAGCTGATCGAAACAGCAGATTCCACGACGTAAAGCCAAAAACCCAATCACGACTGACTTGCGCCTCGATGCGTCGCGCCATGACTTTGACCCATGTATTTAGCTCGACGTGCGGATCTTCCGTGTGGCGTCGAAGCCGTTTCCGTTGGCTCCACTTGGGCACATCAGGCAAACCAATGCCATAGGGGAAGACAAAAGGAAATGCTAAAGCAAAGTAAAGCGGCTGAAATTGATCCAAAAGTTTGGTGCCCGTATACAGTGTCACTTCTGGAAGAGGCTGCGCGGGCGCTGGCTGACTGCGGGTCACAATGTCTTCCAGTGCAGACACGTGTTGCGCATTTAGATCGTGACATCCTGCAGTTGTTTTCTCTAGCACGACCGCGTTCGGTTTCAGCAAACGTCCGAACTCACAACTCACTTGTGCTTCAGACATTTGATCATTGAAGGGCGTAGCTGCTTTTTGCCGCAACACGTGATTAAGACTCCCATCGTTATCCAATAAGGCAATGATTTCGGCGGGAACGTCATTTTCTGGTAACATTTCGGCACGTGCTTCCACGAGTGCCATATCTATCCCTTTGTACGCAGGATGGCTTCGCGCAACCATTGTTGCGATTAATCTCACAACGACCTGCCGCCGGACAACTGCTTGGTGAATGATGTGTTGACGCATCGCTGCTTTGTCTTTCTTGTCTCCTATTTTTATTATAACGGCAATTTTGTCACTTAATGCTTTGCCTACGTGCGGTAGGCAAGCGGCAGCCTGACTTGATGCTAGTTTTTTGTCCAAACGCTGGAATTCGGACAACAAGTCTTCCCATGGCAACGGAAACGTCGTTGCATTTCCTTTGGCGCATAGGCGGTGCCGGTTCATAAATGCATCTTGGGCTAAACTCCGGTCTTGCAGGTAACGCCATTCAATGCTAAAACACGTCAAGGCAGTCATGCAAGGGCTTGCGCATAGCAATTCTAAAACAGTACACTCTTGCGTATAAATCTCACGCGGAGGATGGCCAAGTATCATGTCGTTGCTCAATGCTTCCGGAGGCTTGCTCCTATGTCGGTAAAGATACGTCCAACACGAGGAACAAAGTGGCACCTCACACTGCATGCACACCGATCCGCTAGGACAACGCCTAACACATATTTTGTCTTCGGGACATGCAACAACATGAATCTTGTAGGAGGGGCAAGACATGTGACACGTCCACTGTCCCAGCTCTGGTTGCAAACTGGTCTGCGTGTCAGGAGGCAAAGTAGACACATAACGGGCATGATACGTGTTGAATCCCAACAAATTTTCTAGAACCTCTGCAGTGTGCCCAAAAAAAAGACCCGTTGCGGGATCAAAGGCCCGCTGGCGTGCAATCTGTTGGTTTGGAAAACCTTGCGCAAAAGGAAACCTACGTGCACAAACAAAACAAATCGCAGCACCGACCTGTTCGCCGAGCAAGTTCGTGCGGAGTCTGCGTAAGCATCTGCGGTCAAGGGAGCAGTTGGCAATCGGCGCCAGTTGCTGGCAGCGCCAGGTTAGCACCTCTTGATAGGCTTGAAATGTTGCTTTTCGTGCAGAGGCCTGCGGTAACCAATTCAAGGATACAGCACGCAAAGCATGTGCATGATGATCCGATATGTGTTCTGCTAGCTCTTCTTCCGCTGCGCATTCGTACCTACAGGCTCGGAAAGCACAGTGGAAGTTGGGCAAGTCATATGCCTTCCCCAGATCACACGCTGCCGTAAACCGTTCCGGCAAGGTGGGCTTGTCGGACAGCAGAGCAGCTGCCTCCTGTCTTGCTGCATCATACGCAGCACGTGGATCTTGATTCCCTTGAGAAGGCTTCCAAAGCCGCAAAAGATAGATATCGCCAGCATCGCCCTCGGTTGACTTCGTTGCTATTCCTTCTGCGGGCACGTTCCCGGACTGAATGTCTTCCATGCCGGAGCCTGGTACCGTTTTCTGGCGCAGCCGGCGCAGAGGCACCGCTACATCTAGCTTCCTAGCTGTGCTGGCGCTGCCTCTTTGCTGCAACCGCTGCTGCTTTCCCTTTCCTTGACCCGCTTGTTGGGCTTTGTTGGCGCCGAGTGCTGTGCTTAATTTTCTTTTGCCGCATTGCTTTTGGTTTCCATCCTTCTTTGTGGACCCGCCCCCACCTGCTTCATTAGTTGATTGTCCAGCGAGTCCTTTCCGATCGTCATCGCTAGCTCCAGCGTTTTCATCGCTAGCTCCAGCCTTTTCTTGGCTGGGCACTGTCGGCGGCAGGTACTTGGCTTCATGGTTTGTGGCTGCTGGGCTCGAAGCTCCTGCCAGTGTTTGTCCTGCACCTTGCGTGCAGCAATTCCAAAAACTGCGAAACTGGTCTGCTAAACGGCGGGCATGATGCATCCCACTATCTGCAAATCTTAACCCTGCTTGCAACAGTGTATGAAGACAGATGCCTTCCGCATCCCTGTCTGACCAGGCTTCTTGCAAACAAAGAACGTCTGCTTTACTGATTTGCACCTTTGCGCCCCGGCTGTCGCAAAACCGTTGCAAAATATCGGACATTTGTTCCATATTGCCGCTAGGTTCGTTACTGCCTGCATCTGCCGTTCGAGGCGCAGCTTGCGTCTTTTGGCTGGAACAGTGGCTTACACGAGTCAATGCTGGCTCCTGCTGCGATACTGTTGGGGGTGACTTCGGCAATAATGCTGCATACTGACCATTTGTAAAACAATAGAGTCGGAAAATTGGCACTAGCAAACTGTCCAGTCGACCGATCCTGTACCTATGTTGTGGTACATTCAAGTCAGTGGTACTTGCATCGTGCACATATACCTCCACATTCACACTCTTCTTGCTGGTGCCCAGAAGAAAAAATGTTGCGGCCGCCAGATGGCTTTGCAAATCTAAAGTCTGCGCTTCTGCATCATTCGGCTTTGGCTCCAATTTGAGATGTCTTTGGCATGCTCTACATAGTTGTTGTCGTGCTTTCGGAGATGCAGTCACAGAAGGTCCCAGAGAAAGGTATCCATGAAAAAGCATATTCAATAGCAAGGCTTCAAGCCAGGGGATATCAAAACTAGACCCGCAAAGGTGCCATGCCAACTTGGCAAATACTGCTTCTGCTCTTAGATCTACATCTTTTTCGGTTCCGTCCATGTTGTGGCAAGCCTTTGTACTCATGCTGTGCTCCAGCTCATTACCTTGTAATCTTGTTGCGTCGGGTTTTGCGTCTATCTCTACGGTTGGTTCAGCTTCACGGACACTGGTTTGACGCAACAGACTATCAAAATGATATCCCCTGCCTTGCACAGAGGTGTGATTGTAAATATGCAGCTGCAAGGCCTGGTGCTCGGGGTGCTGGAACCCAAGATGGACAAGAATTTTGTTCCGGTCTGGATCTACAGTGCACTCACCAAACCGGTCGTGCACGTGAATTAGCATGTTGGTACGCGCGACAGCACGAAATCTCTGCAACAAGAATGCCACAATGCGGGGGCCGTCGCGGTGCGCATCTAAGTAGGGAAAAAGGCCGTTGCGACTTGGAGCTACTGCCTTCCCGACCTCTTGAATCAGTTGTTTCCTGCATGCAGCTGCAGCACATCGCCTTGCTGCGACGTGTGTGACCAAGTTCTCTGGCAAAAGGCCTTCGTTCAATAAGCACAGCATCAGGGAATCAATGAGGCAATTGTTGGCGTCGTGCGACTGCGCCTGCTGCCGCATCAACCCTTCCGCGGCCAAGACCCTTAAAGCTTGAGTATCGGTCATGCTTCGGTCAGGAGAATTTACCTGTGCAATGTCGCACATACGGTCTGCGATTGTAACGCAGCAGAATTCTGTCGTGCATGTTTGCAATTCTTTCCAGCCATCCCAAGTCGGTACCCAACTTTGTCCAAGTACTTTCGCTACGTTCTCTGCTGTTCCCAGTCGAGATAACAAGATTGCTGCCACCAGTTGCTGCGCGTCCTCCCAAGTCAATGCTGTATTTGCTGCTTCTTGTCGCTGCACGTCCGAGAATTCTTCATCAGTATACGTTGCTTCCATCCGACTATTTGTTCTCTCTGCACATAGCACTAGCATGAAGTCATGAAAAGCTTCCTCGTTTCTGTACAGCAACTTTTGCTTCTGAAAGGCTTTGTTGAGACATCTTACTGCAAAAGTGTCTTTTGCACCAGACTGTAAGGGATCGTCATTTCCGTGGCAAAGTGCGCAGTGGAATTGTCCCACTTCCCAACATCCGTGTTCATTGCATGCTCCGCGACCACAGGTGAGGCAGTGCGTCACATACTCATCACTCCATTGTTTGGGAACATATGCGCGTTTGTAAACCAAGCAAACGAAACACTGCAATGGTTCTGCGCCGCCTCCTCGAAATCGGAACGACAATTTCCTCTGCATGTCACCGTAATGGTCTTTTTCCAGAGGTTTCGCGTGTTTCATTACTCTGCAATCACGACGACATGAAGTCAAACTAATGGAGCTCTTGAAATTGTTACAACTGGGGCTTTCCTTTAGCATCTTAGTCTTTTCCTCGAAACGATCCACCGACCCCAGCACCTGGGAAAGCGCAAGCGGATTGTCCTGTGAAAATGAAGAAGCACAGCCGGCTCCTCTGAATCGACCTTGGCCTTTGCGTGTTAGAATACGTGGTTGAGTAAAACATTTCTTGTTGGTCACTGGCAAACGTTTTCCCGCCACGTTTTTTGCTAAGCTATCATCTTGCACAGTGACTTGGGTAAAACCTGGCACGCTCCTGTGTTTTGTTTGCTTCTTGCGCATGTAACCGTATGCATCGACAACCGCGGTCCTTGAGTCCATGTGTCTTGCGCAGGTGGCTTTTCTAGAACCGAATTTCCCAGTGCCCAAAATCTGGGAACAGTGAGCACCGGCATCCCAAAGCAGGCAGGGTTTGCCAGCACCCTTAAGCTGGCACCAGGTAGCGTCAGCATCCCCAAGCCGATAGGATCTGCTAGCACCTTGCCTTGTGTGTCGGGTGGCTGCTCCCTCAATGCACAGAGTTGCATTAGCACTAAAGGGCTTGGGTTTTTGTATGTTTACCTTTTGCTGCTGCGGAATACAAGTAGCAAGCGCGTGTGTTGTAATTGCAAGCTGATGCGACGCCTTCTTCACCTTGGACCTGCAATACTTGCCAAACAGCACTGCACGCCCGTTACTTGAGCAACCTGTACCTTTGCCATTATTTCCAACCTTTTGCTTCTTTGCTTGCTTGTCTTCCCTGGATAACTGCTTCTGCTCTTGACTTGCATCATCATTGACAAAATGTCTGACGCAACGGCACCTGGCCTGTTTCACACGCCTTCGGCCTACCCAGCGACACAGAAACGCCAGAATGGTTGTTTTGGTTGCAGACTTGCGTACATAGTTACATTTCACACGCTGTTTTTTCCACGGTTCCTTTGCGCCAGCTCTTTTGCGCTGATGCGTACGCATGTCACAATGACTTCTCGCCCCATAGCGCGTTGAGCGACTCATAATATGACTACTGTGCAGTTGCTCGGGTAGGGGGGGTACACATTTTTGCTCATAAGCGGCGTACACTGAGTGCCAACACTCACAAGCTGTAGTGCCAATATCAAAACCAGCGCCTATGCGAGAGACAGTGTTAATACAACGTGCCTGATTGCCTAGAAAATGTTCCAAGTCCATCTGCACGAGTCTCATTGTGCTTGCAGCATTTCCAATCATCATGTTTGGCAAAAGTGGCACGCACCATTCTTGCCAGCGTGTTGCTGTGTACGCTTTGCCAAGGCATGCAATTGCGTATTGCTTACGCCGACAGAGTGCGCACAAGGGGGCTGTACGATGCATACCGTCAATGCCTTTGTTGCAGTTGTAGTGGCAGTTGTTGTTATTGCTGCTGTTCATCTGCAAACTGATCTTCTCATGGCTGCGTCTGCTGTTCGTACTGTTCGCACTGTTACTTTTGTTCTTGCATATTCTGTGGTCTTCTCTCTTCTGGTCTCGGTCTTCGTCAATGTTGGGTACTAGCTTAAGGGTGCTAGGGGACCCTACCGGCTTTGGGACGCCGGCGCTCCCTGCCGGCTTTGGGACGCCGGTGCTCCCTGTTCCCAGATTTTGGGCACTGGGAAACCCTGCCGGCTTTGGGGCGCCGGTGCTCCCTGTTCCCAGATTTTGGGCACTGGGAAACCCTATTGTTGAAAAGCCACCTGCGCAAGACAAATGGACTCAAGGACATGCTTGTCGACGCATACTGTGACAGCATTTGCTTCATTAATTAATTGTGTTGGTTCCGCTTCATCGGATTGTGGCCCGAACCTTGTACTGTTGGTGGCATCAACCAGGCGCCATGTCTTCTGTTCGAGCTGTGATGCACCTGGCCTGGCAGAAAGAGAAAACCTCAAACTAAATTCACTGGCGTATTCTTCTACGCGGGTTGGTCTCGCTCTATCTTTCCCCACCTCCTTGTCGCAAACACAGATTTGCGCCCCCCCGGCTTTCCCCTTGCTTTGCTTGAGGGCGCAAAAACTACAGAACCCATAAATCCACAAACTTGCACAAAAACGCTGAGGCAAGAGTCTGGGAATAAAAACATGTGTTCAGCAATATATACTCAGAATGCAACAGCCTTTGTTTGTCCTGCTGCCTATTTTTTGATTTCACTCAGCGGAAGCTTCATACGTTTATGGTTCAATAGGACTACTCCAAATGCATGCCCGAAAGCACAAACGGATTTGTTGGTTGTGATCTTTTTTCAGGTGTGTATTACCAAGATTTGAAAAAAAAACAAGGAATCAAACATTCCCACGCAGGTGTTGTGTTTCTGCTACCTTGCCTTTTCCTGCCATCTTTAGAACTGCCCATGCCCCAAGTCCCTGAGCTCCCAAATTCTGTTTGTTTTTCTTGTTCTTGCAATGCAGGGCTAAAAATAAATGTTTCTCTCATACAGGCCATTTCCCACGGAAGCCGTGGGGTCTTACACAAAATGACCTCGGGAAGACTGGTTGTGGTTTCCCGTTTAGATCTCTCTCTCTCTCTCTCTTGCTTAATCTGGGGGTTCTTGCGTCCCCTCCGCGTTCTTCTGTCTTGTCCTGGGGTTCTGGCGTCCCCTCCGCTTTATTGTTGTTTGTTCGGGTTCTTGGGTTGTCCCGTTCCCAGCTACCTGCCTACCTGTGTGTATATATATATAAGCCCAGGTAGTTTTCCCATATCCTTTTTGGACACCAACAATCCCCATTGCATAGGACGGACAACATGGCACCTTGCATTGCATTGCATTATTGCATTGCATTGCAGTACATTGCATTGCATTACATTGCATTGCATGGCATTACATTGCATTACATTGCATCGCATTGCATTGCATTCATTGCCTTACATTGCATCGCAATGCATTGCATTACGTTGCATTGCATTTCATTGCATTGCATTACATTCAATTGCATTACATTGCATCGCATTGCATTACATTGCATTGCACCTGTGCGGCGCAAACCAGTGTTTCATGTAGGGGTTTCTTATCAGGAGTTCTTTTCAGGAATTCTTTAGGGTTTCTTTGGCTTTCACCTAGGGTCTTTAAGGTTTTGCTTAGGATACACACAGGAGAGAATAAAGCCAAAAATTTAGGGTTTCATTTGGGAATTCTTTAGGATTTGATTTCGGGATTCTTTCGAGTTTCATTCTAGATTTCTTTAGGATTTACATTTTTTTTGAGTTTCGTTTAGAGTTTCTGTAGGGTTTCATGTAGGGTTTCATTTAGGGATTCGTTAAAGTTTCATTTAAGATTTAATTTAGAGTCTTATGTAAGACTTCTTATCGCGAACTGTCATGAGAGTTTTCAAACGTTCATGCGATTTTTTTTCGGCTTTCAGTTAAGGTTTCATTTACGGTCTCTTTAGGGTTTCATTTCAGGTTTCATTTAGGGTTTCTTTACGGTTTAAGGTCTTTTTCGGGGTTCTTAGGTTTTTATTTAAGGTTTCTTTAGTGTTTCATTTCGCGTTTCATTTATGGGTATTCCGATATTCCTGTGTATCATCGTTTTATTACTTTGCCATAATTCCTGCGTATCATAATTTTTTCAATTTGCAGTCTGCAATCATTCCTGTGCCTCATAGCCTTATCAATTTGCAATCATTCCCGTGCATCATTATTTTATCCATTTGCAATGAGTCCTATCCATCATAGTTTTATCAATTTGTTATCAATTTGCAATCATGCCTGTGGATCGTAATTTTATCAATTTGCAATCATTTCTGTGTATCGTCGTTGCATCAATTTGCAATCATTCCTGTGTATCATCGTTTTATCAGTTTGCAATCATTGCTGTGTATCATAGTTTTATCGGTTTGTAATCATTCCTGTGCATCATAGTTTTATCAATTTGCCATCATTCCTGTATATCATAGTTTTATTAATTTGTAATTGTTCCTTTGCATCATGGTTTTATCAATTTGCAATCATTCCTGTACATCATAGTTTCATCGGGTTACAAAAAATTCCTGTGCATCATAATTTCATCGAATTGCAATCATTCCTGTACATAATAATTTTATCAAATTCCTGTACATCGTAGTTGCATCAATTTGCAATCATTCCTGTGCATCATCGTTTGATCAATTTGCAATCACTCCTGTGCATCATACTTTTATCAATTTGCAATCATTCCTGTGCACCATAATTTTATCAGTTTGCAATCGTTCCTGTGCATCATCGTTTGATCAATTTGCAGTCCTTCCGGTGTATTATCATTTTATCAAATTGCAATCATTCCGGTGCATCATCGTTTTATCAATTTGCAATAATTCCTGTGCATCATAATTTTATCAATTTGCAGTCCTTCAATTTTTTCGGGTGAATTGCCTATATTGTGTCATCAATCTCTTTTCATACAAGGACTGACTGTATAATGGTCTCTACATACATATATACATCTACATATTTACAGATGTATAGTCACTATTTGGATGTGGTGATTGATCAGAGTACCAGTGGCTCCTGCCAATCCAAGCTTGTCACTGGGAACCTCTTCGCAAAAACTTGCAAATGGGAACCTCCCCCCCCCGGGGGGGGGTTCCCATTTGATAATTTTGCTTCTTTTTTGTAATTTCTATACTTTCAACAAGGCTGTTTGTTGCTGTGGTGACAACCTCATGTCATAACCTGAATTGGAGGTCCCTAAAAAGTCGATTTTTTGAGTATCTTCTTTCGTTTGAAATTTCATCTGATTTTAGGTGACAATCTCATGCTTCTTTCTTCTTGAATGTGTAACAAAATGAATGTTGGTGCGTTAGGATTTACACTATGTGCATCAAGGTTTTATCAATTATCAATTTGCAATCATTCCTGTGCATCATAGTTTTATCAATTTGCAATTATGCTCCCAAATTCTGTTTGTTTTTCTTGTTCTTGCAATGCAGGGCTAAAAATAAATGTTTCTCTCATACAGGCCATTTCCCACGGAAGCCGTGGGGTCTTACACAAAATGACCTCGGGAAGACTGGTTGTGGTTTCCCGTTTAGATCCTCTCTCTCTCTCTCTCTTGCTTAATCTGGGGGTTCTTGCGTCCCCTCCGCGTTCTTCTGTCTTGTCCTGGGGTTCTGGCGTCCCCTCCGCTTTATTGTTGTTTGTTCGGGTTCTTGGGTTGTCCCGTTCCCAGCTACCTGCCTACCTGTGTATATATATATATAAGCCCAGGTAGTTTTCCCATATCCTTTTTGGACACCAACAATCCCCATTGCATAGGACGGACAACATGGCACCTTGCATTGCATTGCATTGCATTACATTGCATTGCATTGCAGTACATTGCATTGCATTACATTGCATTGCATGGCATTACATTGCATTACATTGCATCGCATTGCATTGCATTCATTGCCTTACATTGCATCGCAATGCATTGCATTACGTTGCATTGCATTTCATTGCATTGCATTACATTCAATTGCATTACATTGCATCGCATTGCATTACATTGCATTGCACCTGTGCGGCGCAAACCAGTGTTTCATGTAGGGGTTTCTTATCAGGAGTTCTTTTCAGGAATTCTTTAGGGTTTCTTTGGCTTTCACCTAGGGTCTTTAAGGTTTTGCTTAGGATACACACAGGAGAGAATAAAGCCAAAAATTTAGGGTTTCATTTGGGAATTCTTTAGGATTTGATTTCGGGATTCTTTCGAGTTTCATTCTAGATTTCTTTAGGATTTACATTTTTTTTGAGTTTCGTTTAGAGTTTCTGTAGGGTTTCATGTAGGGTTTCATTTAGGGATTCGTTAAAGTTTCATTTAAGATTTAATTTAGAGTCTTATGTAAGACTTCTTATCGCGAACTGTCATGAGAGTTTTCAAACGTTCATGCGATTTTTTTTCGGCTTTCAGTTAAGGTTTCATTTACGGTCTCTTTAGGGTTTCATTTCAGGTTTCATTTAGGGTTTCTTTACGGTTTAAGGTCTTTTTCGGGTTTCTTAGGTTTTTATTTAAGGTTTCTTTAGTGTTTCATTTCGCGTTTCATTTATGGGTATTCCGATATTCCTGTGTATCATCGTTTTATTACTTTGCCATAATTCCTGCGTATCATAATTTTTTCAATTTGCAGTCTGCAATCATTCCTGTGCCTCATAGTTTTATCAATTTGCAATCATTCCCGTGCATCATTATTTTATCCATTTGCAATGAGTCCTATCCATCATAGTTTTATCAATTTGTTATCAATTTGCAATCATGCCTGTGGATCGTAATTTTATCAATTTGCAATCATTTCTGTGTATCGTCGTTGCATCAATTTGCAATCATTCCTGTGTATCATCGTTTTATCAGTTTGCAATGATTGCTGTGTATCATAGTTTTATCGGTTTGTAATCATTCCTGTGCATCATAGTTTTATCAATTTGCCATCATTCCTGTATATCATAGTTTTATTAATTTGTAATTGTTCCTTTGCATCATGGTTTTATCAATTTGCAATCATTCCTGTACATCATAGTTTCATCGGGTTACAAAAAATTCCTGTGCATCATAGTTTCATCGAATTGCAATCATTCCTGTACATAATAATTTTATCAAATTCCTGTACATCGTAGTTGCATCAATTTGCAATCATTCCTGTGCATCATCGTTTGATCAATTTGCAATCACTCCTGTGCATCATACTTTTATCAATTTGCAATCATTCCTGTGCACCATAATTTTATCAGTTTGCAATCGTTCCTGTGCATCATCGTTTGATCAATTTGCAGTCCTTCCGGTGTATTATCATTTTATCAAATTGCAATCATTCCGGTGCATCATCGTTTTATCAATTTGCAATAATTCCTGTGCATCATAATTTTATCAATTTGCAGTCCTTCAATTTTTTCGGGTGAATTGCCTATATTGTGTCATCAATCTCTTTTCATACAAGGACTGACTGTATAATGGTCTCTACATACATATATACATCTACATATTTACAGATGTATAGTCACTATTTGGATGTGGTGATTGATCAGAGTACCAGTGGCTCCTGCCAATCCAAGCTTGTCACTGGGAACCTCTTCGCAAAAACTTGCAAATGGGAACCTCCCCCCCCCGGGGGGGGGGGTTCCCATTTGATAATTTTGCTTCTTTTTTGTAATTTCTATACTTTCAACAAGGCTGTTTGTTGCTGCGGTGACAACCTCATGTCATAACCTGAATTGGAGGTCCCTAAAAAGTCGATTTTTTGAGTATCTTCTTTCGTTTGAAATTTCATCTGATTTTAGGTGACAATCTCATGCTTCTTTCTTCTTGAATGTGTAACAAAATGAATGTTGGTGCGTTAGGATTTACACTATGTGCATCAAGGTTTTATCAATTATCAATTTGCAATCATTCCTGTGCATCATAGTTTTATCAATTTGCAATTATTCCTGTGTATCATAGTTTTATCCATTTGCAATCATTCCTGTGTATCATAATTTTATCAATGTGCAATGATTCCTGTGCATCGTAATTTTATCAATTTGCAATCAAGTTGCAGTCCTTCAATTTTTTCGGGTGAATTGCCTATATTGTGTCATCAATCTCTTTTCATACAAAGACTGACCGTATAATGGTCTCTACATACATATATACATCTACATATTTACAGATGTATAGTCATTATTTGGATGTGGTGATTGATCAGAGTACCAGTGGCTCCTGCCAATCCAAGCTTGTCACTGGGAACCTCTTCGCAAAAACTTGCAAATGGGAACCTCCCCCCCCCCCCGGGGGGGGGGTTCCCATTTGATAATTTTTTTTCTTTTTTGTAATTTCTATACTTTCAACGAGGCTGTTTGTTGCTGCGGTGACAACCTCATGTCATAACCTGAATTGGAGGTCCCTAAAAAGTCGACTTTTTGAGTACCTTCTTTCTTGTTGAATGTGTAACAAAATGAATGTTGGTGCGTTAGGATTTACACTATGTGCATCAAGGTTTTATCAATTATCAATTTGCAATCATTCCTGTGCATCATAGTTTATCAATTTGCAATTATTTCTGTGTACTTGTGAATCATAATTTTTATCAATGTGCAATGATTCCTGTGCATAGGTTTATTAATTTGTAATCATTCCTGTGCATCATAATTTAATCAATTTGCAATGATTCCTGTGCCTCATAGCTTTATCAAGTTGCACTTATTCCTGTGCATCATAGTTTTATCAGTTTGCAATCATTCCTATGCATCATAGTTTTATCAATTTGCAATCATTCCTGTGCATCATAGTTGGATCAATTTGCAATCATTCCTGTGCATCATCGTTTGATCAGTCTGCAATAATTCCTGTGCATCATCGTTTAATCAATTTGCAATAATTCCTGTGCATCATACTTTTATCAATTTGCAATTTACAATTATTCCTGCGCATCATACGTTTATCAATTTGCAATTGTTCCTGTACATCTAATGATTCCTGTGTATCATAATTTGGTTAATTTGCAATGCTTCCTGTGTATCATAGTTTTCTCAATTTGCAATTATTCCTGTGCATCATAGTTTTATCAATTTGCAATTGTTCCTGTGTATCATAGGTTTATTGCTTTGTAATCATTCCGGTGCATCATAATTTTATCAATTTGCAATTATTCCTGTGCATCATCGTTTTATCAGTTTGCAATCATTCCTGTATATAATAATTTTATCAATTTGCAATGCGGATACAAAAAGTAGAACTGCAAAAACGCATGACTGATGAAAAGAAAAGGTGGAATAGTACTAGTAGAAGTAGAAAGGCATAAGCAGAAAAGCAAAGAAGCAGAAAAGAAAAGAAGCAGGTCAAGCAGAGAAGCATGAAGAACAAAGAAGCAGGAAAAGCAAAAAGCAAGCAACGCAAAAGGCACAAAAGCAGAGAAGCAGAGAAGTATACAAGCAAAGAAGCAACAAAAGCAAAAGGCTGAAAAGCAGAAACACAAACAAACAAACAAAGAAGCACAAAAGCAAAACGGCAGAACAGCAGAAAGAGGTCAGGGGTTTAAAAAACAAAGTGGGGGATCTAAAAACAAGGGCCCCGTATACTTTGATAAAATATCATGCACCTGTGCGGCGCAACCATGCACCTGTGCGGCGCAACACTATCTGTATAATAATAGGGCCAAAAATAATAGAGAGAGATATATATATATATATATATGAAAGCTGTCATCCTGATCAACCTGTCGAGTTGTATTTCAAGTATTGCCCTGCCCCCCTGGCAAAAAAAAAATATTAGGATATAGAGCAAACTATTTGATAAACTATATTTCATTCAAACCTATCAAATATATTTCACAAAAATATTCGTAGGATAAAGGGGGAAGACCTGAAAGTGCGAAGCACCGAAGAATATTTATGCCCATTTGCTTTGATTCGTTGCCACTTCTTCCGGGGTCGGCGGCAGGGGCGGCAGCCCTTAAATAATATATGGTAATAGAATATGGTACATTATGGTAATAGATGGAGAATGATCTATAATTCAACATATGGAATAATAACATATGGTAATAGATGGCAATATATCTTCTGACACATCCACATTTTACAAGGGTGTCAGATGTCAGATGCCACTACGGCATCCTCCCACGTGGGTGGAGATGGAAAAACATGATGTTTGAAACCAGCAAGAAGACCCTGTGATTCCGGTTGTGAATAGGAGATGAACCCCTCAACCATCCAGAGTGCTGCCGCGCACAGAGCTTTTGAATCTGGAATGCGGGCTGTGACTTGTTTTAACCGCAAATAAACCCAGGCTGAAAGCATGTTTTAGCGAAGCAAACCGCCAAGTGTGGATGGTTTATGACTACTCCTAAAATGGATTCAAACGGGGTTTCATGGGGTTTCTTAGAATGAGGGATCAACGAGTCTCCATAGGTTTCAATACTAAGTCATGGTCATTCATGACTTGGATGATTTGGGGTACCCCCATGACTTAAAAACCTCCCAATGGTTTTACATGGTTTTACCCTGTACCACATCAACTCCGTGGAACTTGGAAATGTCAAGGGGCAGTCGTCATCCCGTGGCCGAATACGCAGGAGGAGCAGAAACGGTGTATGGCACAGCTTGTGGCACTCCCGAGTACACGGGGGAAGCTGCCCTGGGGATTACCTTGGTCAGGTGATCGGCTGCCCGAGGAAGATTTCACATCCAGACATCTCAGCTAATTCATCAATCTTGGAGACTGGATGCCAAAAATATGGGATACCGTCTTTTAACGCTTACACATGAGCTTATGAGTTACTAACAGTTAGAAGATGTTAGAGCATTTTACAACGGCATGATATCAGTATAACCCAATAAACTCCAAGCTAACCCCACCTTGCACCAGCCCAGGGCTCATCAGTGTGGCTGTGGCTCCAAACATTGGAATCACTTTAGAAGAATCACTTACTTTTCCACTGGTGTTTTTCCAAAATGGGAATGGCTCAAAGGTATTTATCCCAAGAAACGGATGGTTGACACATGTTGACACTTAAAAGGACCCATTTTTTCTGGTTGTACTAGTCAGGTCATAACGAGGATCCCGCGGATCGGTACGACATCACCAGCGCGATTTCGCCAAGTCGCCATCTGACGGACATCTGCATAACCCGAGACCTACAGGATGGTGCCCCCCAGTGATGTTTGTTGGTTTACAAAGCCCATTAACTATAGTTATATCTACCATAAACATCCATAAACCATAGTTATGAGACTTATAAACCAACTTAGCTAACTATGGGGCACCACCTTGTATGGCTCCAGGGATGAAACGAGATCTGGAGGTGTAAACCGCTCGCCGCAACCGAGGACACGTTTTCTATCTTTTTCTTTAGTAATATGGAGTCCTTTATACTCCTGGCAAAAAATGCCAAGCATGTACATTTAGAATAGACCATTCATCAATCAAACCATTTTTTGGGCGAACAGCTGGGGCCCCCCGAGAGCGAACATCCCAACAAAAATGATGCTCGCAAACGGGTTGTTTCCGGATCTTTCAACCCCCAACCACTTCCCTCAACTAGAAATGGCTTCAAAACAAACTCTAGATCCAAATACCTGCAGATTTTGGGTGCTCTGGACATTCAACGTTATGACACCCGAAACTGTTGATTCAATTTTGGGTACCCAGAAACTTCAACGCACTACCCCACTACCCGCCCTCTGGAGCTGTGCAACCCTGCCATAGGGGGAGGTCCTTTTCAAAGGGAATCAATGGTGGAAACGACGATTGGGCATTGGGCATGGGTCAAAATTGCGGAATCGATAGCCATGGATGGTTGGAAACATTGAAGGTCAAACGGGACATGTGACACATGACACGGCTACTGCGGCTACTGTAATCTTAGAACTCGGTCTAGCCGGGTTTTCTAGTCGTCAGCAAATTCGCAATACCAACCCAACTTTACTGCACCTGAAAACACAAGTGACAAAACGACGGTCATTGGCTGCCATTGGATGCGTGTCCAAAACACCCCGACTCCTGTCACATAACTCACTGCTGGTACCAGAGGCAATTTGTGTTCCTGCACGGCGCAGGATGAGGATTGCCTTATCGATGAAATCTTGGATTCTTGGATGTACTCAACAGTGACTTATATATATATATATACACATGTTTATTTCCCCTATGCTTCAGGCTAAACTTCCTTCGGTAGTCCCAATCTCATGAATTCAATCACTCTGAACGGGCTGGCCATGCAAAAAAGTTCACACACACGCAATTAGCCCGAAGAGCAAGATTCGTCAACAATCACACGAGAAGGTTTTGATTTTTAATCGCAGGATGCTTGCGACTGCCTGCAGGACAATGTGTCTCTTTTAGACGTTTCTAGGGGCTGGCAACTAGCTGCTGTTCAATGCTGGCACCCTGGTTCCAAACTGGCTGTTATTGATTTCTCTAAATCGGTTCCTCCATGATGGAAGGACAATCTGTGAATTCATCTGAAGAATGATTAGGGTTTGTCTGAAAATAGGTGGATATCATGGGATATCTCCAAATGGCCATTTGAATAATATCTCGGCCATATTTGAATAAGGAACATAATGATGACATATGATGACTGTACTACAAGTGGAATTGGGTGATACCCAATTTTTCTGACTAACCCATCAACCATCCAGACATTTTCAGTCCCGCCCAGTCACTGCCCAGATCGTGCCTGCGCAGCCGACCTTACAGGTAGGCGATGGGGTTTCAATTGGAAAGGTCATGTAAATGACAGGAAGAAGGTAATTTTATGGGAACCGCAGCTTTGTACTTACATGTATCCTATAGTTACACCATGAAAACATGTCATGTATCCTATAGTTGCACCTTTTCTTATTGTCACTTTATGTCACTTTCCCCATTATTTGTGGCCATTTTATGGGCATACCACCATTTTCAGATAAACCCATACCAAGACAACCCCAGTTTTGATCTCCCACAACCCTCCTCCTGGGTCTTCCCAACGATGCCAGTTCTTTCTCCGCCAAGAAGTGCTGCGCAATTGCGGCGCGTGGCGCGTGGCGCTAATGGGAGGACTAAGACCAAGAGTTACTGGCATTTTATCTCTAGCAAAATATAGTAGGTGCCAAAAGATAGAAACGTGTTTTGCCATTATTTCTGTAGGATGTGTTTTTTCTATCTCTTTGGGGGGTTACTATATATGATTTCATCACGGAAGGACTTCAACAATAAACACAATAAGACCTACAGTAATGAGCAAAAAAGTGGACTAGACCGACCAACAAAGATATTTATGCAACCAAAATGGGCATTGAAATAGCAACACTGGGTACTTGTTTAACCAACAAGAATTGGATTTCACCAAAAAAAACTGGATCGAACCGACAAGAACAAGCACAGACTTAACCAGCCAAAATAGGAAGTCTTCAACAAACATGGGAAGCAAAGCATTTTACCAGGAAGATCGGCTCATTTGACGGCCAGTTATGGCCACCATCAGCAACCTGTTAGCATCCCACAATGAGAGTGTGGCCTACAGCATCCCCAGCGTAAATGAATATGATTTGAAACCATCAAATGCATTTTGGGGCCCATTTTCAAAGAGATCTACATATCCTACATGGATGTTGATGACCGGCCATCCGTGCGAGAGTTGATTGACAGAAGTTCGCGAAGTCATCGCTCACGTGTTTGTGAAGGCTTTCCACAAATGGGGGGGGCCCTAAATCATCCATTTCAGGTATTCCCATCATAAACCATCCATTTTGGGGTATTTTGAGGTACCCAATTTATGGAAACCACAAAATCATCATCATAGCATCTATTCCAAGGGTATGATGTGATGAGCAAATTCAATTTACGCACTGCCTCACCAACGCAGCTTGCCAAAAAAATGCTGTTGCTCACAGCCCCACCACCCTTTGCTTGCGGAATTCCATAGAAATCCCAATCTTTGACCCAGTGACCCGGGCAACGCGCCTGGTATTTCAGCCTGGAATTCCTCACTTGCATTTGGAGGTCGTGACTCGTGCATCTTTGCCTTGGCTGCTTCTTTTTGCTGCTGGTTTTAGTGCTGTCAAGCCACCTGAAAAGCACAAAGTCAGAGGTAGTTGTTTGGTGTAGTGTGGTTTGACTCTCCAGAAAGTCATGGATGAAAAACAGAACAGTCCTTCATGTGATGCCGCATTGATTCGGTAACCCTACAATTCACTAAGTACAAGTGGCCACGTGATTACTGTTGGGAAATCAAGAATCGCCTCAAGATCCTCTTAGCCAAATCTTATGGAAACCACCAAGGAAGCTGAATTCTGGGTAAATTACAGTAGAATGCCTCACAACCCCCATGATTTCATATCTATAGTGATCAAGCTCTCAGTCTCCGGCTTGTCTTCCTGCACGATGGCGTAGGCGATAACAACTATCACAACTACCTGAGGTGCCCAAAACACCATCATCTCTTCGGATCATCTTCCCCCAAGGTGACCCAAGCTGTTCATGGGCATATCATAGCAATCTCCAAACAAATAGACCATTTTTTCCACGAAGTTAAAGATGATGCTTCCTCCATATTTCCATATATTTCCCAGGGTTTGCAGTAAACTTTTCCATCTCTATATATATATATATAATTGTTTGGGCGGTGCTATACTTCAAAACCATGAACTCCCAAATGAGATGCTTGAAACGATCGCTCAAAAACACATGATCACCGACAGCTGTGGGTCGAAACCTGGACATCCCACTGCTATCCTTAGATCCTGCGGGACGAAACTGGGTCCTCCCAAACGTGTTTATGATTCATAGATCCCATAGAGTCAATATAGATATCATAGATAGTTATCTATGATTCTCAGATTTTTTGGATTCTTAGATATTATCAGATGACATGACAATTTATGATATTTCTGACATTTGATCATGATTCTCAGATATATTGTCTAAGAATAACCGAGAAGGGAGAGTTCGGGTATATTATGTTATAACTATTTATAATTAAATCATATTCTTGGATATTCTCAGACATCAGAAATGAGCAAAGACTAGTTCGTGGACGCCCGGACCATCTTGACCCCATGTCCCTTCGAAAATCGCCATTCTTCGCCATGTTCTTTTGGGCCCCAGCCAGAAGGCACAAGCAAATGAAGGCAATGGTGCCCGTCCAAACCTTAGATCCAATGCTTCCAATCCATGGGGGTAGACCCAAATCATCCAAAAAATCGGCCATGACTTAGTGACTTGAAACCTTTGGTGACGACTGGGGATACTCCCTTTTAGATCCTTTTAGGACATCTGAAAGCCAAACGACTTTGGATTGCGAACGCCGAACAACATTTTCTCGGAGAAAAGGGTGTGTTGATTGGCCTCACATGGGCATGTCTGAAAGTGTAATACCCCCAAATCCATGGGTTTTTCATCATTTTGCCTAGCAAAATCATGCTGGTCATTTTCAGTAAGTAAATCGGGTAAATCCAGCATTGTGAGACTCACCCAAGTCCATTCCTCATTGCTCCATAGTCTTCATCAAATGGGGCTGGGTCAAAACCCTGGTACCTAGTGAACCCCAAAATAGCTGGTAAATGGATGTTCATCCCACTAAAGTCATGTATCTATAGGTATTGATCCATAGCCAAATCATGTCAGATTATTGTTAATAACTAATTGTCTAATTCCTCATTGCTCCATAGATTCCCATAGTCTTCATCAAATGAATCAATTCCATCAATTCCCAAATCTCAGTGGTGCCATTTTTGGGTTCCAACTCCACACTGTGCCGGGCCACGGCCCGCGACTGCTGAGGGGTAAGTTCTGGAGTTCGATCGCCTGGGAGAGGGGTGAAGCCTTTTTAAAATGGGAATGATAAGGTGATTTAGGAATGGAAGACTGAATGGAAATTAGGAATTAGTCATGGAACATAGGGGATGATAGATTTTTTTCAATCAAACATGGATATTTAAGAATGATTGAAATGACATAGTTTTGGGGAAATAGAGATAATAATGGAATAACTGGGATAACATGGCATGGGATCATTCATGGGATCCAATCATGATTTTGGAATTCATTAGTGAGAAATCTATAGACATTTGGGAGTCAATCATGATTGCAATGGAATAATTTCGGGAAGAATAATGATATTACCCTCTGGTAATTTAACATAGCTATGGAAAATCACAATTTTTAATGGGTAAATCCACTATTTCAATGGCCATATTCAATAGCTATGTTAGTTTACCAGAGGGTAATGGATAATAATGGGATATTCCCCAGTCTACATCCATCAACAAGGAGATTTTTCAGCATAATGATAGTGGGAATTTCGGAATATCTCATCAACATATTTCCCAGCACCAATTGGAATCATCATGGGAAACTAGAGATGACAATGGAATCTTGGGATAAAACATACGTATTTTTCTTATCCTCGGAATGATCATTGCGATTGAATGGAAGATTATTAAGAACTACTATAGTGGATAATCATGGAATCATCTGCTGTGCATCCAGTGGTAGCATGTATTTAAACACTGTGTCAAGTGTCCATGTAAGTTTCAAGATTGCAATATCTCGCAACTTTCCCTTGCGAATCACTGATAGATATCTGGTTAATGGTTTTAACCATCTTGAACAATATTAGTCAATGGGAAGGATTATCCCATATATCATGGAAAAAACATGTTTGAAACCACCAACCAGATATGGTTAAATCATGCTATGCCAATTCATCATTTTTACCCCGTTCTTGCTGACTAAACCCATCACATTTCCCAGCTGTCAGTCCTGCAGCGAAGGAATGGTGGCACCTGGGTAAGGAACAGACCATGACTCAGCCACAGGTCAAAATGCTTGAAAACAAACCATCAACCACCATCCCAGTTGGATAGTTTTGGTTAATGTAAGAACCATTCACCTCCATTCAATGAAGGTTTTATAATTTTTTTGTCACCCATGAAGCTTTGAACCATGTCGCCAAGCAACCAAATCCAAACAATTAGACAATTAGTTATTAACAATAATCTGACATGATTTGACATGGGTATGGGTCAATACCTATTAATACCATTTTTAGGGGAATGAACATCCATTTACCAGCTATTTTGATGTTCACCAGGGGTACAAGGTTTTGACACATGATTTGACATCACAAAATACCACAAAAGCCACCAATCCCATTGGCCCATTGGCATCTACTCCAACATCCACACTTTCCATTTTCTTCTCCCGTCGCAGTGGTGCTGCCATGTGCTCCCTGCAGGGTGGGCAATGACGAGGGGGTCAGGCAAAGTTCTGAACACAAACCAACCAGACAGGACCTTAATCAACCATGAATCAACGGGAAAAACTGGTGGTTTGGAACCCCTCTGGGTTCCAAATCAAACAGCAGATGTTTGAAACAGCCGAGTTTTTGGCAGCTATTCCCGCCCCCAAAATGGCGCTACAACTAGGCAGGATGTGGTCGTCCCACATCGTGGTCTGACGAAGGCTCCACATGGTAAACCATCCCTATGATGTATTGACCTCTTTGCTTGACAACCCAAAGCCAAAGCACGTGTCCCTCTTACTCCATCTAAAACCATCTAAAAGCCTGTGGGGAATCCAATACCATGGGAGGGTTTATACAAGCCATTTATGATTATATATGATTACATACATATATACATATATACATATATACATATATATACATAGATACATAGATACATACATAGATACATAGATAGATAGATAGATAGATAGATAGACAGACAGACAAATAGATAGATTAATTACATAACATAACATAACATAACATTACAATACAATACAATACAATACTATACATACCATTACATTACATTACATTACATTACTTTACATTACACTACACTACACTACATTACCTTACCTTACCTTACCTTACGTTACGTTACGTTATGTTACATTACATTACATTACTTTACATTACATTACCTTACACTACACTACACTACATTACCTTACCTTACCTTACCTTACGTTACGTTACGTTACGTTACATTACATTACATACCATACCATACCATACCATACATACATACATACATACATACATACATACATACATACATACATTACATACATTACATACATACAGATTTAAACATATATACATATCCAGCTATATGCTTATTGGGTTTACCAAATTTGAAACTTCAAGAGACACCAAACTGAGCCATGGCCCTAGAGTGCCAGATGTTGGCAATGCCACGGAAGAAACTTTTGAATGCAGCAGTTTATGGAAGTGTTTGTGTGAGGAAAATGTGTGAAAACTTAGTATGTCTTAGTCAAAACTTCCACCGTAAATTGAACCTCGAGTTGAGTTGAGGGAAACACACAGACTCGATGTAACTGGCTTGAATTTGCTGAATCTGGTGTAGAGGTTTCCAAAACAAATCACATTTTCACAAGAATCAGCAAATGGTGGATTATAGAATTCACAAAATATATAAGACCACAGCTTTAGCTGAAAAATCCATATGACATGACCATGTGTGTGACTCGGCCTACGGGCCCAATTTTCAACTCATGAGTCACAGCGCTTCAGGATTGGGGTTCAACACCACAGTTGCAGGGCTACAAGTCACCTCACAAGTGCTAACTCAGCCCTTCTCATCACCACTCTACGGCCTCAAAGCTTCGCTCGCGTGGTCATTGGCGGCCGAAGCATGGCATACATTTTGAGGTCCACGTCAAACCTGCTTGATGGATGCTGGGTCAACGTTTTGTGGCAAAATCCAGGGGATTCGTTGTGATACTGTTGATAGTTCTTCCTATCTGTTTAACAAATAGCACTGCTTTGTAAGCAAACATGTACCAACACAATATGCAACCGAGACAACCACGAACATGTCATGACCAATATCTGTCTGAATATTCGCTAAAAGAAGCAAGTTCATGGAACCACACAGCCCCGCAGAAATCCCAAACTTTCCAGTGCCCAACGGCGCACCCCTGGATTTCATCCTCGCGGCTCTCTTTGGCCACGACGCAGAACTGAGTGGAGTGGAAGCGGAACGGGGAGGTCGGGTTGATATATTCCGTATTTTCGGACACACGTGACCTATATGCTTGTTTTTCTAAAATCACCTTGATATCACCTTCGCAACTGAGACAAAACTGCATCCAACATCTTCAAGACTCCATACCAAACAGCTGGAAATACAACCTGCAAGGTCAAGTTTTTTTCACAACCCTGGAACCTCCTGATTCAGATGTAAGTTCACTGGCTTTAGAACAGAGTCTGCTGAGGAGACGACACTTCCTGATGAACTGTAAGAACTTGTCGTTTTAACATGAGGGAACATTAAGGTGGCTTGGATCCCAACAGCCTCTATCCACTATGCAGTCTAATTTATACTCTAATCATTGCATATCAATGTCCCCAGAGGTGTTCTCATCCCTCCACATTCTTCAAGCTGAGACACCTCCTTTTCCACTCTGAACTTCTTCTTCGTATAAATGGCCACATTTTGCAGCCTGCTTGTCTCCTCCGGTGTCAAAGCCACCAGGTCGAAATGTGACCTATCCCAATATCCAGTCCGTGAAACAAGCTCCGGGCCCATCAATTCACCGATGTTCAGGTGAAGACCATCACAGCTACACCCACCCGCTGTCCAGGTAGCAAGGGAACACATCGCGATCCTGGAGGGTATCTCTGAAACTCAACATTTTTAGTGCAGGAATGTTCAACGGCTTTCTTGCAACATTTTTTTCATTTCCATGTTGGTTTCCCCAGGGAAATCATCTATGAAAAATTGAACGATACTGCAGGTTTCAAAAATGGCGAAAACCATCGAAAACCACTCGCTCCATCCCACATGTTCTTCTTTTTAATCGACATTCTACTTGGGTTCCGCAAAATGGGGGATGCCCAAAGAGTATGTGTGTATGTGTATATATATATAATATGCACATGGGGACAATATCACTTGTCTCAACCATGGCGCATTTGAGGTTCCAGATTTCTTTTTCGGCGTTTCCGCAGGGTTTTCCAATGTCCGCTGCTCCCCTGGATCGCTGCAACCTGCAACTTCTGGATCTCATCCAGGAGCAGAGTTCCAACCCCCCGACCTGTCGGGCACATCTCAAAACACCAAGAACCACTGGAAGAAAAATAAACTGTGAAGATCATATGACATCATACAACGACATGGAATCTTTCAGCAAGACTCTAGAAACATGGAGGGGATTCCAAGCCGCTTGCAAAACGAGAGACCTCACAATATTTTCAACTCCAAACCCGGCAGACCAAGACTTCCAAGTAGGACAGGCAATTTGAGTATGTTAATCTACCATCATCTACCCATGCTGTGTATGCTCCACATTCTCAAGCAGCTCCCTGGGAGGCCCTCGCCTTGGACGTGGGGTTTCACTGCCAGAAACCACAAATACCAATGCCTCGCTTGATCAAGCCGTTGCAGAGACGCCATTGCCATGCAGCATCAAGAACCATCCAAATCAAATCAAATCAAACCACGTCACATTTTGGGCGTGTCTGAAAATAGCTTGTATACATGTATGTATTTATGTATGTACATGATATATATATATATATCACACTCAACATAATAAACAATGCAGCAGATCTTGAATGGTTCCCAGCATTTTTTTGCCATGCCACGGCATGTTTGCCAGCTGTCGATGCGTATCTCTGGTAATGGTACTCAATGCCTCAGCTGCACCGATGACATGTCGAAGGTCTGTTGCGTCCTGGGTGACGTGTGGGGTCTGTGGAGATCAAAATACAGTTCAATATATACCCCACAGGAAGGCCCAAGAAATGGGGGTACCCCCAAATGGATGGTTTATAATGCAAAATACCATTAAAATGGATGATGTGGGGGTAGCCCTATTTCAGGAAACCTCCATGTAAGTTGGTTTATAACTAGGCTAATTAAGACTTATCGTAAAGATATCTATAGTTGCATCGGGTCCTATAACTGTGGGGGGCCCTTCCTGTAACCCTTCCTGTAGCTGTTGAAATATTAGGAGACATAGGCAACCAGAGTCAGAGTTGGTAAGACAATAACATACAATCAGCATCAACCAGCATTCTTGCCATCGCTTCAGTCTAGCATTAGCGTTGTAGAATCAAACATGCGCTTCAAAAATCAAATCCGTCATTTGAAGGATTGGGTCACTCCCGAATTCAGCTCTATCTCTTTACGCCACCCCCTGGCACATGCAATGCTCATCCAACGATTCCGATTTCGGCAGCATGGCTATCGTTCACACCTCTCCGGAATGTTCAACCATTGGCAATGGAAAATCCATGGAAAATCCTCCACTTATAGATGACGTTGCCCTTAAAACCCTCCATGTACTTCGGGAATTTAAGGGGATTTGCCCTCTCCCCCCGTCAACACAGCTGCCAAAGGACCCGCTCACGGCGACGGGCCGCGCGGCCCCAAGAAACCTATCTGAGTTCGCAGGGGGGTCGAAGGGAAAGGCCTCTGGTCGTTGAACAAAAATGGGGACTGTTCCACTCAAAGACTGGGCAAGAGGCAACCAAAATATTCAGATTTCATTTTCCTGATGTAAGAAAAGGATTTTCTATGACTTGAATATGTTACATACGGGAATTCAAAGATTCAATGAACAAAAACGGAAACGGCCATCTTGTCACTTGCCGCGTCTGGCTGGAAATTCACTAAGAATCGGAATCGGAACGTAGATTAGCACAGCGGACAGTCAAGAATGCTACAGATCTGTTAAACTACTGCAAAACCTTGCCAGGTACACTGGGACTGACAACAAACGATCAACAAGGTGTTGTTTGCCCCCATTACAGTATCGGTTTCAACATTCAAAACGATACCATGCATTCGAAAGCCCCAAATGCTACGAGCGGACCATCATTTCAGACAAGGATGTGGGAGGTAAGGATGAGAGGAGACATACTTGATAATATAGTTGATTTACCCATTAGAAATGGTGATTTTCCATAGCTATGTTAGTTTACCAGAGGGTAACACCACCCACTACTTGAGTTGTTATAAACTCATTCATCCAAGGCATCACATGATGGTCAATCATGGTCATCCGCTTGTCAGACCCAAACCTGCACCTTCTTTGATCGAAAACTTCGATGAAAAGGTGGAAGACCCACACCTGGGCTCATCCAAGATGGTACGCAGCTAGTTTCATTGTACCCAATTGCAAAGTTGCTTCCAAAGGTAGTAAGATCTAGCCAGCGGATTCCAGCAATGATTCAGATCTTCACCATATACTCTTAAACAAGTCAAATAATCCTAAGATACGGTCATCCAAAGATATCCACACATCTTCATCAACATCCCATAAACCATATCTATCCACAAATATTCATAAACCATATCCAACAATATTCAGACACTGTCAAGTCTTCGCATTCGAAGTCGTCAACCCAATTCGGAACGCACCTGACGTCTTCGTGAGCTCGGCCAGACCCACATCCTGAGACCAACACAGTGAACATCACATGTGGCTCCAGAGGTTGGATACGAAATTTGATCCAAAAAACAGGAGAAAGTGGTACCCTCTGGTAATTTAACATAGCTATTGAACATGGCCATTTACTGTATATATAGTGGATTTACCCATTAAAAATGGTGATTTTCCATAGGTATGTATACACTTGAAGATTCGTTTTAACGGACAAGTCAACTATAGTAAACTTCTTCCCCCCTCGACCTAAGTTTGCTGAAACCAGGGTCTGGTGTTTAAATGTGTTTCATACCATGGTACCAGGGCTTTTATACCAAAATTCAGTTTGTTTTTATAGCTTGATTTTCATCCCCCCATCAAGCCACGGATTGAAACCTCAGGTGGCATGACACATCGCCACTGTAATGATCAAACATGGCACTTGAATTCACCCAGTTGTTTTAGATGTCCCTGTTCCAATGGTGATTGCCACATTGCCAGGTTTCATATCGAGATCGGCCAGGCACAGTACCTCTTTCCCACCTTCCCCCCGCCTCCAAGCGTGTTTCAGGTGGTATCAACAAGGCCACACCCAGCATTTGGTCCTGGTAATGTCCCGGTGTTCCTAATATCATCATGAAATAGTGATCAAAAGCCTATTTCTGTGGGTCAAATCCACATCTCTCTACATTATGCATTGTTATCCCCATTACCCTCTGGTAAGCGTTTACACAAAACTATGGAACGATCCACCATGCTATTAATGGGTAAATCCACTATTTCAATGGCCATTTTCAATAGCTATTTGTACGTATGTTTACCAGAGGCTACATTTGAAAAAACATGGTGGGTCAGTTGATCATTGATTTCCCCATTCAAATGACTGTTTTGGGGTATCCGTCATTTTCAGGCACGCCCATATAGTCCCCGTTTTTGTTTGTCTAAACAACGTTTCCTGAAAAAAAGGTAACCACCAAAGTGTCAAAGTCATAAGGCTATACAACAAATTAAAACAATTAGTTTTTCAATCCATGGGTTTAGGGCACCGCCTATTTCTGGAAATACCTAGCTGGCAAATTGTCACCACATGGGTTTGTCGGAACAGATGCCAATCCACATCAAAAATGGCAATTTTGCAATTTTGGGGTATACTCCATGTTTGGACAGACCCACGTATCATATTGTTGATTATGCATATACTGGTGTATCTCATTACATCCCATATCATATATCCCCATACAATGAGTTGTACCCCCCATTTCTGTTGGCTAAATGCTTCTCAATATCATGAATAGTGATCAAAAGCCTATTTCTGTTGGTCAAATCTACATCTCTTCACATTATGGATTGTTATCCCCATTATAGATACCCTCTGTTAAACGTTTACATAACTATGGAAAATCACCATGCTATTAATGGGTAACTCCACTATTTCAATGGCCATTTTCAATAGCTATTTCAAATTACCAGAGGGCATAGATAGCAATGGGATATCAATGGATATATCTTGTAATTTAACAGTTTGCTATTGAAGCCATGGCCATTGAACTAGTTGATTTTCCCATTAAACATGGTGGATCTTTCCAGTTCGCTTTTTGCAAACGTTTACCAGGCCGGGTATCAATGGAGATATCCAACGTCCTACAACCCATGATCTCCCCACGTCCCATTGGGTCCTCTCCATCCTCTCCGTCCTCTCGGACAGCCAAAGAGAGCCCACGCACTGCTAGAATCACCTGAGATGATCAGCCATCGGGGATAGCCATTGATACTGCCGAATTATATCTTGTAAAATGGCTACTGATATTAGTGAATTATATATGTTATTAGCCATCATAATATATATCATATATCAATATTATAATGATATATATATATATATATATGTGATTATGATATTGATATATGATGGACCCATCTATTCGGCAGTATGATATATCTATAATATTGATCAATATATAAACCATAGAAACTGCGATGATCTAAACCATGCTACTAAAATATGGTAAAACATTGTAAACCAAATTCATTCCAAGTGGATAGACCAGAAAAACATATCGGAAGTTTGATCCTGTCACCACCTGGGATGCACATTCAAGTATCACTAACAAGGACTATCCGGGACTTGGGGCAGACCACGACGACTTACTGGGCTTTCGGAACCATCGTCCTACTAACGCCCTCGGGGAAGATTTTGTTGGGCAATTTATACCATTTTGGCGCAAGGAACGCTCATGTGTGTTGTGTCCCTTTAAGATATAGAAAAAACTTCATCCAAATATATCCATATGGTTGAAACCATATCAAATTGTATATATATATATATAAGATCCCTTAAATATCCCACTAATTGTTGGATATTAAGCAGCTGTCCAACAATAATTGGGGTTATAGCTATCATAGTATGATATAATGACAGTTATGATCCAATATATTCAATATATCAATTAAGCAGTTATACAGTTGGTTGCCCCCCAATTCTTGTTGCTCTCCACATGCTCTCCACCGCCGAATCACATGCACGGCTAAGGCGGCCAACCAGCGAACGTATCCTGAAGAATTGAAGCGGTCTTCCCCAGAACAATTGGGAGATTGAACTGATTGAACCAGTACATTTAGTATACACATTGGGTAATGGAATAATAGGTATTAGAATACTCACATTAGGACATTCAATGGGTATTAGTGTATACTGTGTATATATATATAATTATATATATATACATAAACGATCATAAACGTTGTACCTTCAAACATTGGGAATCTGCAATTTAATGGATTTCACCGGGAAAAAAAGAAATCACTCAACCCACGCAAACAGGTAACAAGCGTAAAACATGAGGATTTGGCCAAGCAAACATGGGGACTCAACCAATGGAAGATGATACCCAACCAATTGAGCTTTGAGCAGTGCCCAGTTTGTCATCTGCGAACGCGCCTTCTACAGTGGTAGTCATGGTTTCTTCATAGAGATGCGCTCATGAACAGTGGATGATAGCCTCATGAAATCTACAGTATAATCTGTTGGGAAAACATACTGCATAGAATACATGACATTGACTGACATTGACCGCATTATAACTCTGAGGTTCCCAGCCTCTAAAAACTACAGTATCACTGATGCAGCAACCAGGACGCTTAAAACTCATGGCATCGCGGTATCGCCAAGATGCGCAGGTATTGCCCCTCTGATCCCGCTTCAGTGCCAACAACCCAGCGGAAACCTCAGCTGTTCCAATTCGATACCATCCGAGGGTCATATCTCCTTTTGGATGCTTAAAAAGGTAAGGTCACTTTTGGGCTCCGGTAGTCTAACATAGATATAGAGGGCCCAGCATTTAAGTAGATCATAATTTCTGTGGCTTTTCCGATAGGCGAAATCCACATCATCCCAGTTGAATAGAACATCATTAACTGGTTGGTGGTATACCTACCCCTCTGAAAAATATGAACGTCAGTTGGGATGATGAAATTCCCAACTGAATGGGAAAAAAACAAGTTGCAAATCACCAACCAGACATGTAATTAGACTATACCAATGGAATAAACCAACCAGGAACCTCTGAAGAAATCCCTCTGCGAGGCGCTGGGTTCATCATTAAAGGCGGCCACCAGAAGTTCGATGGCTTCATCTCCTGACCATGATTTGACGAAGAAACTCTTATTTTACCATGATAAGAATTACTATTAGTTCATGAAGAAACATCATAATATATGATAATCATTATGTGAACTTGACCATGAAATTTGATAATTATTTGCCATGAATAATGATTAATAATGAATAATGATGACGATTTCTATGTTCACCAGTTCATAGCTTATTCTAACTTTTTTTAAACTTGAAAAAAAGCGCGACAAATGCAAAAAATGGAACAACCAAAAAGCAAGTCAGCAAAATCCAAAAACACAAAAGCAAAATAAAAGGGGAAAAAGAGGGCAAAAAAGGAAAGTCAAAAAGGGAAAAAATGGATGTGTCCATTTGCATTTTTTTCATTTATTTTGCTTTCTCGATTTGCTTTTTGTTTTTTCCATTTATTTTGCATTTGTCGCGCTTTTTTCAAGTTTTAAGAAAAATAGAATAAGCTATAGAGGAGAACATAAGACTATTTTACCATGAACACTGATTCAATAGGATAATATCCTGAAAACATCTGAAAACGAGGGATTTTCACCAACGGAAATAAGAGATCTGCCCGCTGGGCGCTCCTGATCAGGCAATCAATGAAGGTCAACACTTGAGTACCCCGAAGTTTCCAAAATTCGACCGTTGTGTCCATCAATATTATTTAATATTCATATGTTAATAGTGTATATATAATTATATACATATATAGATACACTGTGTGTATATATATATTATACTGTTATACCATGCTATAGCATCTTATACCATCATATTCAAATTGTTGGCCACTCCATCATGGATATCGTGGGGATCTTTTTATCAACAGGAATCTGCTGAGGCAGAACCATTCTCTGCAAGATCAAAACGGATATTCGGATTGATATATTCTATGATATTCTACTCCAAAACGACATCAATGTCTTATCTCAAAAAATGAACAAGATCCATTTCCATTCAGACAGATGTCTCTGAGAAACAACCGTTTTTTTGTTTTGCTCTGAATGGCGGATGCACCACTTTGCAGGGCAAAGTGGAACATTAGGCCCATTAGGCTAAAGGTATCAGTCGCACACACACACATACACAGGGAAATGTTCCATTCAAGCATCATCATAGAATCATAGTTACCAAGCCCACTTCAGTGGGTTTGTCTGAACATTTTGGGACACCCCAAGATTCAGCCAAGTAGAGAAAATCATGTTTCCCATGGAAATAACATGAAATAACCCTAAATCAAATTGGGCTAACACCCCACTGAAATCCGATTGTTCACCAGAGCCGGAGGTAAGGGCCCCCGATTTGCAGACACATCTATCTCGGAATTGCTGAAACATAGGTTGTTCACGGCTTTCGTTAAAAATGCGGGTATACCACATTTTCAGACATTTTCAAACACATTTTCAGCCACTTTGAACATCTTATCTTAGTATATATATATATACTATATATATATAGTATATAATATATACTATATATATAATATACTATATATATGTATATATATATATATACTATATATATAAATATACTATATATATACTATATATATAAATATACTATATATATATATACTATATATATATATACTATATATATATAAATATACTATATATATAATATATACTATATATATAAATATACTACATATATGTATATATACTATATATATATATAAATATACTACATATATGTATATATACTATATATATAGACATACACTATAATTAGAACGACCATTTTTCCAATTTTCCCACCAGTTCCAGTTCCGCGGTTTTTCAAAACGTCGAGTCTCTTAGGGCTGGAGTTGAGAAATCCACCAAGCCGGCACTGAGCTGCGACATCCATGGCGAAGCTGAAGGTTTTTGCGAATGACTCGAGTATTCCTAGGGTTGACTCTAGAGAAAAGATGAGAAAAGATGATTGAATGCTATAGGTTGAAAGGGATAAAAAATGATGGTTTAGCTATAGGTATTCCAAGATGTGTATAGATTTCTGATGATTTCAATTGAATGATGGTTTAGCTTTTTGGGTATTCCAAGATGTGTATAGATTTCTGCGGAAATCTAAGGTGTTCCATCCAATTCTGGGATTTTTCTGAACCCCATGGGGATCATCATACCGTGTTCAGGATGGAAAGGTCACATGTTTTTAGAAACTACAAACGACAAATAACGACAAACTGCAGTTGATTTCATTGGTTTCATGTTGATGGTCTGGACAAATCACATATTGTCTATTCAGATGCATTTGCATGACCAAAACCCTTGATATCAACAACTATCACTACGAGATTGTTCAGGTTGAGGTGTTGCATCTGTAGCAACCCCCAAAAAATAGAAACCTAAAATCCTAGTAACATATTGATAAATTACTTGTCTATCTTTGGGGGGATTACTATAATCCAAAAGCTTTCAGCTTGCATTCTATTCCATGATTGCTATGGAGCAGCCCAGCTGACTCAGCATGCTGGGTTGAACCCACACACACAACGGTGCAAACAGTGAAAAACTTGAAATTCTGCTTTGCGAAAACGTCTGAAAGATTGGCTTCAAACCAACCAACAAGTACCACATAGCTCTCCCAAGGAGAGATTCGATCCTTCTACTTCCGCACGTTGGAATTTGTCATTGGTGATTTTGCTGTCCTTTTTCAGAAACAACACGCATTTGGAAAGTCTAAATTAAGCTTGGCTTGTCACACAGGGCATTCTGCGACTATCCCTCCATCATCATCGTCACCATCGTCATCATCGTCGTCATCATCATCATCATCATCCCTGTCACCTAAACAAATCTGATTGCTGGTTGGTGGTATACCTACCCCTCTGAAAAATATGAAAGTCAGTCAGGATGATTCTTCCGAATAAATGGAAAAATAAAACATGTTCCAAACCACCAACCAGATTGCAAATGATGCTCGTCATTGGGGATCATCAACCCGAATTTGTTCGGGAAAAAACATCTTTGACACCACCAAGCAGAAATCATTTTCACCAAGCTGGTTCCCTGAGTTTCTGCACGGTCGGCTGCCACCACAAACGAAGCTCGCACCCTTTAGCCTTGCGACGCTGGGGTCCTCCATTGGGGTCAGGTGGTCTCAACCTGAATACTCTTGAGGGCCCCAGAATCCATCAAAATCCATTCGATTTGGATGCGTCTCAAAAGCGCAAACACGAGCAGTGTTTGCTGATGAAGCTGATCCATACAATTGGAGCATCAATCTGTGATAATCTGGTTACCCTCTGGTAAACATACAAAAAAACATGGAAAATCACCATTGAAATAGTGGATTTACCCATTGATAGCATGGTGATTTTCCGTAGTTTTTTGTATGTTTACCAGAGGGTATAACCC
The DNA here is from genome assembly GCA_947184155.2 of Cladocopium goreaui. NCBI lineage: Eukaryota > Dinophyceae > Suessiales > Symbiodiniaceae > Cladocopium > Cladocopium goreaui. The sequence goes on along the minus strand of CAMXCT020005979.1, from coordinate 124,018 downwards.
ATTGACCTCCATGATATTGGTTTCTTTCACCAGGGTTATTTCAGGAAAAATGGACATGAACAGACATGGTGCTACCATCCAAATATAGGCTATTCCCGAAAATTTATGCGACCAATTCCAACATTCCTGTCCTATGTGGGCGAGTTCACACCAAACTTGCTGGTTGCTCTGCATGTTCATCAAGATATATATATATATAGTGTATATATCATATCTCATATATCCCCACAAA
>CAMXCT020005979.1:0-123686 GCA_947184155.2 Cladocopium goreaui | reverse complement strand
TGCCATGGTGTTTTCCCATCCGGGAGCTGTCTTTTGAACAGAAGGAGCAGCAAGAGCAGGAGCAGCAGCAGCAGAAGGAAAAAGTAACTAAAAAATCATCCTTTTCTATGGGTTTCAGAAGTTACATTAGGCAGTTTTTGGTCGCAATTTTGATGTTTTTTCGTCCTTCAGGGCTCTGCTGTTTGAGCGTGGCGGAGGCGCCGTTTTTGAGCTTGGAAATTCCCATCCGGGAGCTGTCTTTTGAACAGAAGGAGTAGCAAGAGCAAGAGCAGCAGCAGCAGCAGGAGGAAAAAGTAGCTAAAATAATCCTTTTCTAGGGGTTTCAGAAGTTACATGCGGGAGTTTTTGGTCGCAATTTTGATGCTTTTCCGTCCTTCACTGCCATGGTGTTTTCCCATCCGGGAGCTGTCTTTTGAACAGAAGGAGCAGCAAGAGCAGGAGCAGCAGCAGCAGAAGGAAAAAGTAGCTAAAAAATCATCCCTTTCTATGGGTTTCAGAAGTTACATTAGGCAGTTTTTGGTCGCAATTTTGATGCTTTTCCGTCCTTCAGGGCCCTGCTGTTTGAGCGTGGCGGAGGCGCCGTTTCTGAGCTTGGAAAGCTAGCAGATGGCTACTTTTCTTGTCTTTTGAACAGAAGTAGCAAGAGCAGGAGCAGCAGCAGCAGGAGGAAAAGGTAGCTAAAATCATCCTTTTCTATGGGTTTCAGAAGTTACATTAGGCAGTTTTTGGTCGCAATTTTGATGCTTTTCCGTCCTTCAAGGCCCTGCTGTTTGAGCGTGGCGGAGGCGCCGTTTCTGAGCTTGGAATTTAGGGAGTTTTTGGTCGCAATTTTGACGCTTTTCCGTCCTTCACTGCCATGGTGCTTTCCCATCCGGGAGCTGTCTTTTGAACAGAAGGAGCAGCAAGAGCAGGAGCAGCAGCAGCAGAAGGAAAAAGTAACTAAAAAATCATCCTTTTTCTATGGGTTTCAGAAGTTACATTAGGCAGTTTTTGGTCGCAATTTTGATGCTTTTCCGTCCTTCAGGGCCCTGCTGTTTGAGCGTGGCGGAGGCGCCGTTTCTGAGTTTGGAAATTCCCATCCGGGAGCTGTCTTTTGAACAGAAGGAGTACCAAGAGCAAGAGCAGCAGCAGCAGCAGGAGGAAAAAGTAGCTAAAAAATCATCCTTTTCTATGGGTTTCAGAAGTTACATTAGGGAGTTTTTGGTCGCAATTTTGATGCTTTTCCGTCCTTCAGGGCCCTGCTGTTTGAGCGTGGCGGAGGCGCCGTTTCTGAGCTTGGAAAGCTAGAGACGGCTACTTTTCTTGTCTTTTGAACAGAAGGAGTAGCAAGAGCAGGAGCAGCAGCAGCAGCAGGAGGAAAAAGTAGCTAAAATCATCCTTTTCTATCGCAATTTTGATGCTTTTCCGTCCTTCAGGGCCCTGCTGTTTGAGCGTGCGCGGAGGCGCCGTTTCTGAGCTTGGAAATTAGGGAGTTTTTGGTCGCAATTTTGACGCTTTTCCGTCCTTCACTGCCATGGTGTTTTCCCATCCGGGAGCTGTCTTTTGAACAGAAGGAGCAGCAAGAGCAGGAGCAGCAGCAGCAGAAGGAAAAAGTAACTAAAAAATAATCCTTTTCTAAGGGTTTCAGAAGTTACATTAGGCACTTTTTGGTCGCAATTTTGATGCTTTTCCGTCCTTCAGGGCCCTGCTGTTTGAGCGTGGCGGAGGCGCCATTTCTGAGCTGTTTTTGGTCGCAATTTTGATGCTTTTCCGTCCTTCAGGGCCCTGCTGTTTGAGCGTGGCGGAGGCGCCGTTTCTGAGCTTGGAAATTCCCATCCGGGAGCTGTCTTTTGAACAGAAGGAGTACCAAGAGCAGGACCAGCAGCAGCAGCAGCAGCAGGAGGAAAAAGTAGCTAAAAAATCATCCCTTTCTATGGGTTTCAGAAGTTACATTAGGCAGTTTTCGGTCGCAATTTTGATGCTTTTCCGTCCTTCAGGAAACTGCTGTTTGAGCGTGGCGGAGGCGCCGTTTCTGAGCTTGGAAAGCTAGAAGACGGCTACTTTTCTTGTCTTTCGAACAGAAGTAGCAAGAGCAGGAGCAGCAGCAGCAGGAGGAAAAAGTAGCTAAAATCATCCTTTTCTATCGCAATTTTGATGCTTTTCCGTCCTTCAGGGCCCTGCTGTTTGAGCGTGGCGGAGGCGCCGTTTCTGAGCTTGGAAATTAGGGAGTTTTTGGTCGCAATTTTGACGCTTTTCCGTCCTTCACTGCCATGGTGTTTTCCCATCCGGGAGCTGTCTTTTGAACAGAAGGAGCAGCAAGAGTAGGAGCAGCAGCAGAAGGAAAAAGTAACTAAAAAATCATCCTTTTCTATGGGTTTCAGAAGTTACATTAGGCAGTTTTTGGTCGCAATTTTGATGTTTTTCCATCCTTCAGGGCCCTGCTGTTTGAGCGTGGCGGAGGCGCCGTTTTTGAGCTTGGAAATTCCCATCCGGGAGCTGTCTTTTGAACAGAAGGAGTAGCAAGAGCAGGAGCAGCAGCAGCAGCAGGAGGAAAAAGTAGCTAAAATAATCCTTTTCTATGGGTTTCAGAAGTTACATGCGGGAGTTTTTGGTCGCAATTTTGGCGCTTTTCCGTCCTTCACTGCCATGGTGCTTTCCCATCCGGGAGCTGTCTTTTGAACAGAAGGAGCAGCAAGAGCAGGAGCAGCAGCAGCAGCAGAAGGAAAAAGTAGCTAAAAAATCATCCTTTTCTATGGGTTTCAGAAGTTACATTAGGCAGTTTTTGGTCGCAATTTTGATGCTTTTCCGTCCTTCAGGGCCCTGCTGTTTGAGCGTGGCGGAGGCACCGTTTCTGAGCTTGGAAAGCTAGAAGATGGCTACTTTTCTTGTCTTTTGAACAGAAGTAGCAAGAGTAGGAGCAGCAGCAGCAGGAGGAAAAGGTAGCTAAAATCATCCTTTTCTATGGGTGTCAGAAGTTACATTCGGCAGTTTTTGGTCGCAATTTTGATGCTTTTCCGTCCTTCAGGGCCCTGCTGTTTGAGCGTGGCGGAGGCGCCGTTTCTGAGCTTGGAAATTAGGGAGTTTTTGGTCGCAATTTTGACGCTTTTCCGTCCTTCACTGCCATGGTGTTTTCCTATCCGGGAGCTGTCTTTTGAACAGAAGGAGCAGCAAGAGCAGGAGCAGCAGCAGCAGAAGGAAAAAGTAGCTAAAAAATCATCCTTTTCTATGGGTTTCAGAAGTTACATTAGGCAGTTTTTGGTCGCAATTTTGATGCTTTTCCGTCCTTCAGGGCCCTGCTGTTTGAGCGTGGCGGAGGCGCCGTTTCTGAGCTTGGAAATTCCCATCCGGGAGCTGTCTTTTGAACAGAAGGAGTAGCAAGAGCAGAGCAGCAGCAGCAGCAGGAGGAAAAAGTAGCTAAAAAATCATCCTTTTCTATGGGTTTCAGAAGTTACATTAGGGAGTTTTTGGTCGCAATTTTGATGCTTTTCCGTCCTTCAGGGCCCTGCTGTTTGAGCGTGGCGGAGGCGCCGTTTCTGAGCTTGGAAAGCTAGAAGACGGCTACTTTTCTTGTCTTTTGAACAGAAGGCATAGCAAAAGCAGGAGCAGCAGCAGCAGGAGGAAAAAGTAGCTAAAATCATCCTTTTCTATCGCAATTTTGATGCTTTTCCGTCCTTCAGGGCCTTGCTGTTTGAGCGTGGCGGAGGCGCCGTTTCTGAGCTTGGAAATAAGGGAGTTTTTGGTCGCAATTTTGACGCTTTTCCGTCCTTCACTGCCATGGTGTTTTCCCATCCGGGAGCTGTCTTTTGAACAGAAGGAGCAGCAAGAGCAGGAGCAGCAGCAGCAGAAGGAAAAAGTAACTAAAAAATCATCCTTTTCTATGTGTTTCAGAAGTTACATTAGGCAGTTTTTGGTCGCAATTTTGATGCTTTTCCGTCCTTCAGGGCCCTGCTGTTTGAGCCTCCGCCAGTTCTGAGCTTGGAAATTCCCATTCGGGAGCTGTCTTTTGAACAGAAGGAGTAGGAAGAGCAGGAGCAGCAGCAGCAGCAGCAGGAGGAAAAAGTAGCTAAAAAATCATCCTTTTCTATGGGTTTCAGAAGTTACATTAGGGAGTTTTTGGTCGCAATTTTGATGCTTTTCCGTCCTTCAGGGCCCTGCTGTTTGAGTGTGGCGGAGGCGCCGTTTCTGAGCTTGGAAAGCTCGAAGACGGCTACTTTTCTTGTCTTTTGAACAGAAGGAGTAGCAAGAGCAGGAGCAGCAGCAGCAGGAGGAAAAAGTAGCTAAAATCATCCTTTTCTATGGGTTTCAGAAGTTACATTAGGGAAAGCAATGTGGGGCATTGCCGTGCTGTGTGGCAACCTTAAGCTGGAAACTTCATCAGGTCTGCACGCGCCACTGGTTGGTGCGACACTGCCGGCCGCTGGGATTGCGATGCGTTACCCGAATTTGGCCGGAAGCCAGTGTTGAGTGCACCACCGTGCCGCATGTTGGACATGCATGCGAATATGTGCGGCCTGCGAGCAGGCCATTGGCAACGCGAAATTGTTTGCCGCAGCCCTTACTGCGGCGGTGATCGACGCGCCCTGTTGCCACGGGGCTTTGTACAGACTTAGCACAGTACGGGCAGATGTATGTGTGCAGTTGTGGCGGTGCTGTGTCGGGCCCTACAGCACGCGGCTGGGTCGATGAATGGACCGCATCCATTTTTTGACCGGTGGCAACCTCATTTGTGGTTTTCTCTTCGCACGTCAGCGCCGCGGCAACTGTTTTTTCCCTACTGCTTGCCTGCAAGCGGCCGGCCGACGCCATGTCAGCAGAGCGCATTTTCACGGGATCTGTCGAATGATCATGTGTGCGTGCTTTCTTGTTTGCGGCGATTGCTTCCCATGTCTCCTGGATAATTTGTCTGCGGCGAAGTCTTTTCCGGAGAGGCTCTAGGCGGGCTGTACTGGAAGCAGCAGCGCGCTTGCGGACTGCATGCTGCATCTTCGCAGCGTGGCATGTGTCGCAAGTCTGCGTTCCATCCTCTTTTACAGAGGGCCGCCTGGAAATAAAGTAGGAAAAGTGGTGCCGCGACCGCCGCTGGTGGCAGACCGCGCATTTCCAAGAGCCGCGGGTCTTGGTCTGGCATTGCAAACACAATCGACGTTTGGGATCTCGCGTTTGCCAAGCTACATGGCTGAAGTATTCTTTCGTCTGCTTTGTCTGGCATAAAAAACATTGCTTTTTTGCATCACACGACAGACAAACGCGATACATGCTCCATCGCGGGTTTTGGTGCTTTGACGCAAAGTGTGCCGCGGCGTGCCACAGGCCACACTGGGTGCATCGGTAAGGTGTTCCTGCCTCGCGCTTCTGCGCGGTGCATTCTTTGCAGACCCGATAGGTCTCCTGTTTCCACTGCGCTTTGGTGAAAGCGTCTTTGCGTTTCATCTCCCCACACTCGTGGCACGGCCTTTCATCCAAGTACTTCTTGCGCAACGCATCCCAGTCCACCGGCTCCTGCTTCCACACGTCCAGCAGAAGTTGCCGTCCCAGCGGCAGGCCTTCTTGAAAAGGCGCCAGCGGGAACGGTCGGTAGATCAAGATCTTCTGCCGTGTGCGGCAGCGTGTCATCCCAATGTACGCCGCTATTGGGTCAGCACCGATCATGTCGACGATCACGCCCGGCTCTATTGTGCTTCCTTGCGCGCCGTAGAACGTGTCGGCGAAGTCGGGCGCGATTGGAAACTGGTAACGAGTCACTTTCAATTGTGGGTTGGCGCGGCCCGCGTCCAAAAACCACATTCCACTTTGCACGCTGACCGGGAAGACGTTCTCTTGATCGATTCCTGGAATTGTCCAGCGTGTTCGTGTTTCAAAACGCACAAAAATATATTCAGGAAGTTTGTTCCAAATTGTGGCTCCGTCTGCCGACGCTGTGTCTGTTTCAACGCGAGACCACCCGCAGACTGTTCCATGGCACCCTTTCAAACTCTTGAACTCCTTTCGGTAGAGATGCTCTCGTGCTTGCACTGGCATACTAACGCACAGCGGCAGGACGCCGTACCGGTTGCCGCAGTCGGCGTCGCTGCGCTGCAGCCACGTGAGCTTGTCGTGGGCGATGTCGGGTTTCTCGTGCAAAGCTCGCGATGAAACTTTGTCCATAGCCACTGCATAGTAAATGACTTGCCCGCGCTGTCGCGCCCATTGTTCCGCGCGCAATTTGTTTACGTGGCACTTCACCCCGTTCGTATGGAAAATTCCTCGGGCCAAGGTAAAACCCTCCGCAAACCGAGGATCGTCTGGATCCACTGCAACTAAACGCTTAGTCTCCCGTTCAGCGTGACAGATTCGACATTCGTACTTGAGAATCGTCGTCGCTGTGGAACCGTGCTTGTACAAGCGATAGCATGCATTTTCTCCGCAGGTAGGCTGCTGCGTTGTGGCCATGTAGGAATGCATGGTTGTCTTCGGATAAGCGTCCGACGCGAAGTTCGGCTTGTAGCTCCTGCAACCAGACATCTTGCGTTCGTTCGCACCGTATTAGTTCTGAAACTCCGTGTAGGCCACCTTGTACGCTGGAGGCCCATACGATCTGCTGGCCTTGCAAGCTTAGTGGCAACTTCTTAAATGGGACGCCTGTCACAAGGTGCCAGGGAATTTGACCGAGAAACGTTCCACGTGGTGGAGGTAGCTGCCACAGGTCGCCTGAGAGAATGACATTGAGGCCACCGAAGGGCGCAATGCAGTTAGGGGTATGTTTGCCATATTTTGTGGCAGATAGATCTAAAACAAGTTGCCGACAGCGAGCTTCGAGACGCGCTAACATCTCAGCACTCACCATGCTGATTTCGTCGAGAAGAAGCCAGCGCCACTGCACGGCTTGCCGCGCCAGATCGAGAATCCGTTGGCCAGCAACGTTGTGATCGTTGCCGTGCCACGACAGCCCGAGAGCTTTGTGGATCGTCTCACCATCCAAGGGTTCAGCATTGACAGCTTGGAACGCAACAACTTGAAATTCTTTGCCTGGAGTCCAGCCAAGACATTTTTCGAACAAGTCACGGCGCAATATGTTCAGCACATACGATTTGCCTGTGCCTGGCCCGCCGTGCAATGCCCAGCGAAGAGCCTCCGTGTTAGTTTCGGCTGCGCCGCCGCGATCTTGCCCCGTGGCTGCTTCGTGCTTGATCCGCGCGCAAACGGTTTCAATGAAGCATAGCTGCTCTGGGTTGCACTGCTTTGTCTGACTTAGATCATGGCGAAATTGGTCGATTTTCTGTGTTGTTGCCCGTGCTTCGATTTCACACGCGCTTGGCAGAGAGTTGTGGACCGTCTTTGCGTTTGTATTGTTACATTTGCGCTCTAATGCTTTCAACCCTCTTCGGATCGCCTTCGGATCGTGGGCTTCGAATGGATTGCGTGTAGTTTCATTTGCCGCACAGTAGGAGTTGTGCTGCCACGTCGTTGCAGCTCGCGCCGCCGCGTCTTCGTAACTTGCAAGAAGTTTGGTGTCAACATCCTTTGGTTGGTCTGTGGTGCGTGTAGCTCGATGTTGTCCCGTTTTTCGAAAAGATGTTTGTAGTGCTGTGGGAAGTGTAGTCGCAGTGACGAGCAATGGCTCATCAATGCCACTGTCATCACTGTTTGCGTCTTCTGCGCCGCTCGGGCGTACACGGTACACTGAAAGAAAGTTACCGACGTAGTGTTTTGTGTCTTCGCATGGGAGATGCGTCAACCACATGCGTAACGCATCAACCCAACTTTCTGCTGCCGCTTTCAAACGACCGACAAATGGTACATTTCCCGATGCCATAGGTGCTTGCAACGTCCATGCTCGAAAATAGGTCATCGTCAATCTTGCGTTCGCTTCTCGTTGGCCGTCCTTGTGCAAAGGAACGGGCGAATTTTCAAAGTGCGGGCAGCATGGGCGAAGACGCCGTTGAAGATAGCAACGATGTCGCAACTGTTTCGTTGCGGTGGTCTCTTGTAGACCAATGCGATTGGGTGTCCATGACACTATTAGCTGGTAATCGCGTTCCGGTTGCAACTGTATTTTCTTATCTGGGTCCGTTTCTCGCTGCATTTTTTGAATACCAGCTGGTGTTAGGGTCACATCCCAACTTGCCTTATCTTCGTGATTCCATTCACGTTGTGTTGTTGGCACGCGGGCAAGTGTGACCGCCCATTCCGCAACAAATTCATACGGTGACAACCACCACACTTCGGACGCAACAGGTCGGTGACCGTAAACTTGCACAATGTCGACAGCACCTAGATGTCGGACACCAGAGGCTTGTCGCCGTGTCCACTTTGTGGTGGCGCGCTTGGTTGCTGACGTGCTAGCGGCTTCATTGTGATACATCGCTACGAACTCTGCAAACGCAGCTCCAGGGAAACTTTCAAATGTTGTTGTAGCTATGCGCTCAGCTGCAACTACTGCACTTTCGCGATGATACGCGCGCAAGTTACAGCATTCCACTTGCCCGCGCACAACACCTTTTAGGTATGCATCACTTAGAAATCGGTTTGCATGTCGCTTGCCCACATCGTCCAAAGCTTTCCCACCATGTTGCGCATGCAACTGTTCATGTCCTTTCTGAAATTCCTTGATTTCTCCGTGTCCCATAGGCTGACTCTTGGAGCAATAATCCGCACAATACCCAGTTTGTGCGTCTTGTGCCCTTTGCGCCGCAAGTGAAATCTCGTGGCGTTCTTGCGTCGTAAGGGTGTCCCCGCAGGTTCGACAGGCGTAGGGTAGTCGATATGGAATTTGGACATCACAATTGGCACCGCGCAATCCGGCTAACATGGCCGGTGCACAACCATTCAACCACTCGTGCCCGCAAGGACCATGTAAAGCTCCTAAACGATTTTTCCGTCCGCCAACAGGCATACCATGCAATTGGAGTTTGCAGGGGCATAACACGGTTGCTTCTGAGCAGAGCCACTGGGTGCGAGGAAAATCGCTCTTGCACAACCCGGGCCGATCACTTTTTTGACACCCTGCTAGTGGAACGCGTTCTTGCGTGACTTCATTGTATGGGTGGTAGTGATGCTGTTTTAGAAGCTGCAATTGGACAACGTCGTTTTCTAAGTACTGTCTTCGCCATTCGGTCGCCTCTGCTTCTAGATCGTCTGCTGCCGCAGCCCGACGCAAGAGATAGTCGGGCAGCTGGGTCATAGTCACATCGTGCTCATGCGATGGCCATGACGCTTCAGCAGCTGCAATTCGCGCATCCATGCCGGCAAGGGACTGGCCCCGCATAGGTAGCGTGGCACACATGGGCGTTATATGCTTCGTATTCCCGACGCAAAGCGTCAAGGCGCGGACGTGAAAATTCAAAAATTTCTGCCAGGGAGGTATGCTGATGCAGACATTGAACAAACACTTGCATGTGCCCATGCTGACCACCTGTGCTCTTTTGCGCCTCTAAGGAAATGTAGACAGCATCTACGCGCCCAAAAATTCCGCCGCTTGTCTCTGCATTGCTGCCGCGTAAGTCTTGACAGGGCTCTAAGCCACAAAAGCGGTTGCAATCAGGACAAAAAGGACAAATACGCACACCAAAAAGGTGCTTCAACATTAAATGTGTGAGCACGCGAAAACCATCCACTGCGGCCAGAGGATCCCTGGCTAAAACTTCGCGACGCTCTGCCCAAGACATGGGTAACGTGAACTCATATTCAAATGGCCCAGGCGTTGCAGCACTTGCTGTGCCGAGATCAGGGAAAAACATGTTGCCGGCTGGAAAATCTTGCGCGACAGATGCAGCACGTACAGGATCAGATGCCCGAACTCGTGTCATGCGAACAAAAAGCAACTGATGTGCCTCATCTGGCGTATAAGTGACGAACAACGGTACCCCATACCGAATTCGCATCGCCTGGATTTCGAACCGCATTCTCTTTCGCGCTTCCTGTGTCCCTGGTAACCCCTGCGCTGTATGTCGCATGTTCGTCAACAATTTTCGCGCCATCGGCTTCAGGCCTTGCACATATCTGAGCTTGGAGACATCTCCTTTGATTGGGCGCGGTTGACCTGTAACATCTATATAAGAGCCCTTCAGGGCGAGCAACAAGTCTTGTGCCGCCTGTTCCAGGTGCTTTCCTGTCGGCTGCACCCACTCTTGCGTTTCTTCATCGTAGAAGCTCCGCGAGTATGCATCCGTTGTTCGGGACAGATTCAAAGCTGATCGAAACAGCAGATTCCACGACGTAAAGCCAAAAACCCAATCACGACTGACTTGCGCCTCGATGCGTCGCGCCATGACTTTGACCCATGTATTTAGCTCGACGTGCGGATCTTCCGTGTGGCGTCGAAGCCGTTTCCGTTGGCTCCACTTGGGCACATCAGGCAAACCAATGCCATATGGGAAGACAAAAGGAAAGGCTAAAGCAAAGTAAAGTGGCTGAAATTGATCCAAAAGTTTGGTGCCCGTACACAGTGTCACTTCTGGAAGAGGCTGCGCAGGCGCTGGCTGACTGCGGGTCACAATGTCTTCCAGTGCAGACACGTGCATTTAGATCGTGACATCCTGCAGTTGTTTTCTCTAGAACGACCGCGTTCGGTTTCAGCAAACGTCCGAACTCACAACTCACTTGTGCTTCAGACATTTGGTCGTTGAAGGGCGTAGCTGCTTTTTGCCGCAAGACGTGATTAAGACTCCCATCGTTATCCAATAAGGCAATGATTTCGGCGGGAACGTCATTTTCTGGTAGCATTTCGGCACGTGCTTCCACGAGTGCCATATCTATTCCTTTGTACGCAGGATGGCTTCGCGCAACCATTGTTGCGATTAATCTCACAACGACCTGACGCCGGACAACTGCTTGGTGAATGATGTGTTGACGCATCGCTGCTTTGTCTTTCTTGTCTCCTATTTTTATTATAACGGCAATTTTGTCACTTAATGCTTTGCCTACGTGCGGTAGGCAACCAGCAGGCGTATTCGATGCCAGTTTTTCGTCTAAACGTTGGAATTCGGACAACAAGTCTTCCCATGGCAACGGAAACGTCGTTGCATTTCCTTTGGCGCATAGGCGGTGCCGGTTCATAAATGCATCTTGGGCTAAACTCCGGTCTTGCAGGTAGCGCCATTCAATGCTAAAACACGTCAAGGCAGTCATGCAAGGGCTTGCACACAAGAGTTCTAAGACAGTGCATTCTTGCGCATAGATCTCCCGCGGTGGATGTCCGAGTATCATGTCGTTGCTCAATGCTGCTGGTGGTTTGCTCCTATGTCGATACACATAGTTCCAACAAGAGGAACAAATTGGTACTTCGCAGTGTGTGCACACAGACTCCATGGAACAATGCCTGTAGCAAGTTTTGTCTTCGGGACATGCAACCACACGAATCGTGTAGGAAGGGCAAGACTTTCGTTGCGTTACATTGCAATGCATTGCATTGCACTACATTGCATTGCATAGCATTACATTGCCTTACATTGCGTTGCATTACACTTCATTACATTGCATTGCATTACCTTTCGTTGCTCTTCATTGCAATGCAGGGCATTGCATTGCATTGCATTACATTGCATGGCATTACATTGCATTACATGGCATTGCATTACATTTCACTGCATTGCATTGCATTGCATTACATTTCATTGCTTTTCATTGCAATGCATTGCATTGCATTACGTTGCTTGGCATTACATTGCATTACATTGCATTGCATTCCATTACATTGCATTGCAGTACATTGCATTGCATTACATTGCATTGCATTACATTGCCTTACATTGCATTGCATTGCAGTACATTACATTGCATTACATTGCATTGCATTACATTGCCTTACATTGCATTGCATTGCAGTACATTGCATGGCATTACATTGCATTGCATTGCAGTACATTGCATTGCATTACATTGCATTGCAGTGCAGTACATTGCATTGCACTACATTGCATTGCATTGTATTGCATTACATTGCATTCCATTCCATTGCATTGCATTGCAGTACATTGCATTGCATTACATTGCATTGCAGTGCATTGCATTTCAGTGCATTGAATTGCAGGCTTTCATTTATGGTTTCTTTAGGTCAATTTATGATTTCTTTCGGATTCATTTTGTGTTGCATGTAGGGGTTTCTGGCAGCAATTCATTCGGGTTTCTTTCGGTTTCACCTACGGTGTTTAAACTTTCATTTAAGATACAAACAGGAAAAAATAAAACAAAAAAAGTAGGATTTCAATTTCATGTAGGAATTCTCTGGAGATTTACATCTCTTAAAGGTGTTATTTCGAGTTTCTTTTGCGTTTCTGTCGGGTTTCATGTCGGGTTTCATTTAGGGATTCTTTCCGACTTCCTTTCGGGTTTAATTTCGAGTGTTATGTGAATTTCTTATCAGAAAATCTTGTCAAGGTTTTCAAACATTCATGTGGGTTTCTTGAGAGTTTCTTTAGAGTTTCATTTCGGATTTCGTTCATGAGGAGTCAAAAAAACACGGGGGAGGTCAAACAAACAAGGTGGGGGATCAAAAAAAACAACGCCCTCGTATACTTCGATAAAATATCATGCACCTGTGCGGCGCAACCATGCACCTGTGCGGCGCAACACTAGCTGTATAATAATAGGGCCAAAAATATCGTGTATATATACATATATATATATTTATCTAACTATTATACAGTTACTTAGATCCATGAACCCATAAAATGAACCCATAAAACCATAGGATCAGAATATTAACATGTACTCAAATGAAAAACCCATTTACACATGAAAATTCAAACCTATCAAATTTATTTCACAACGATATACATGGCAAAAAGGTCGAGAGCCTCAAGGTGCGATACATTTCATTGCGTTACATTGCAATGCCTTACATTGCATTACATTGCATTGCATACCATTACATTGCCTTACATTGCGTTGCATTACACTTCATTGCATTGCTTTGCATTACCTTTCGTTGCTCTTCATTGCAATGCAGGGCATTGCATTGCATTACATTGCATGGCATTACATTGCATTACATGGCATTGCATTACATTTCGCTGCATTGCATTGCATTACATTTCATTGCTTTTCATTGCAATGCATTACATTGCATTACATTGCATTGCATTACATTGCTTGGCATTACATTGCATTACATTACAGTCAATTGCATTACATTGCATTCCATTACATTGCATTGCAGTGCATTGCATTGCATTACATTGCATTGCATTGCATTACATTGCATTGCATTGCATTACATTGCCTTACATTGCATTACATTGCAGTACATTGCATGGGATTACATTGCATTGCATTTCATTGCATTACATTGCATTGCAGTGCAGTACATTGCATTGCACTACATTACATTACATTGCATTGCATTGCATTACATTGCATTCCATTACATTGCATTGCATTGCAGTACATTGCATTGCATTACCTTGCATTGCATTGCATTGCAGTGCATTGCATTTCATTGCATTGAATTGCAGGCTTTCATTTATGGTTTCTTTAGGTCAATTTATGATTTCTTTAGGGTTCATTTTGTGTTTCATGTAGGGGTTTCTGGCAGCAATTCATTCGGGTTTCTTTCGGTTTCACCTACGGTGTTTAAACTTTCATTAGGGTTTTATTTCGAGTTTCTTTTGCGTTTCTGTCGGGTTTCATGTAGAGTTTCATTTAGGGATTCTTTCCGATTTCCTTTCGCGTTTAATTTCGAGTGTTATGTGAATTTCTTATCAGAAAATCTTGTCAAGGTTTTCAAACATTCATGTAGGTTTCTTGAGAGTTTCTTTAGAGTTTCATTTCGGATTTCGTTCATGAGGGGTCAAAAAAACACGGGGGAGGTCAAACAAACAAAGTGGGGGATCAAAAAAAACAACGCCCTCATATACTTCGATAAAATATCATGCACCTGTGCGGCGCAACCATGCACCTGTGCGGCGCAACATTAACTGTATAATAATAGGGCCAAAAATATTGTGTATATATATATATAACTATTATACAGTTACTTAGATCCATGAACACATAAAACCATAAGATCAGAGTATTAACATGCTCAAATGAAAAACCCATTTACACATGAAAATTCAAACCTATCAAATATATTTCACAACGATGTACATAGCAAAAAGGTCGAGCTGCCAGCTTTGCTTCCTTGCCACTTCTTCCGGGGTCGGCGGCAGGGGCGGCAGCCCTTAAATAACTATCCTTAAACTATGGGAATTTTTGGATCTTTTGTGCCGGCGGCGCGTGTCATTCACTTCACTCAACATATTTGCTCTGCACATATAGCCGCGTGATGCCGCGTGCACGATAAATTTGGGTTGAACTAGTTCGCCCTCACTCAACCAAGGAACAGCAAGTAGTTCAAAAGCCTCAGTTTCCGCAGGCTTCCCAACTGAAACTCCGAAGTTCTTCATCCTCAAATGGATTTGTAAAGAAAGTGTAGAATGATACAATAGGCACATGCATCATATGCATATATGACTGCCATGATGATGAATGATGCCCATCTGAATTATGTAGTGGTACAAGATTTGTTGCTAGGCACGTGCACTGGGAAGTGCGACACCTGCAGTCTGAAAGCAGCTGAGTTGCGTTGAAATACCCTGGTTTCCCAACCTTGATCAAGCACTGTCCACAACAGCAGCATCACGATCCGAAAAAAACTTATTAAACACTATACATAGTCCCCACCAGATCTCCAGCCAACACCACAAAAGAAATATTATATTTATATATATATACATACACACACGTATATTAATATATATCATTCTATATAAAAAGGGGGAACAAGCAGGTATCCACGAAGGCAGCAAATGAGCCATCAAACATTGCTAAACATTCCACCAAAAGATCTGCCAAAAGACTGCACGCATGGTGAGCAAAACGAGCCCGGCAGCTGCGGTTCGATGCCTGGCAGTGCCGCCCAAAGTGGCAGCACGTGTGTCCCCGCACGTCCCCACAGATCTCCACGGATCTCATACCGGTGTCATACAGGCGAAGGCATGAAAGCACCATCTTCAACAACACAAATCAATATCGAAGTTCTTTTTCAGTTGGACCAGACCAGTTGGAGCATATCAAGCTTGGTCAAGTCCAATGGCCCAGGGCCCCAGGGCCCGTACTTTCCAGAAAGGAAGCTTGTGCAGCTGCAAAGGCGGCAATCACAGCAACGATGCGCATGGCGACAGGAGAAGCTTGAGGCGGCAGAACAGGAATGACCGTCAAAGACTTGCTAAAACGCTGCGGAATCAAGGCATCATGCATGAAGAAGAGATCAGTTATATTGCATAATAAGATATGCAAAACAAATCATAACAATAACAGTATAAGAATACATCATATATAAATTCATATTATAACTTATAACATTATATATTATTATATATATACTTTATATATATATATTGTATAGTGTTACAATCTTGTATACCGTCAAAACACACACACACATCGTACGTTTCAAACATTCTTCTTTCATCTCTTGCGGACTCTTGGAGCATCAGAGGCTTGGATTCTTGTGGTGCAAACAAGTCAACAATCCAACATAATCCAACAAACATGCTACTGCTTCTCTTGAGTGATTTCAGAGAACATAGAGAACCAGCCTCGGAGATGAGCATAGCGAAACGTCTTTGTGCCTGGCTCCTGTGCTCTTTCTCACCTCGAAACTCCGATCTCGGATGATCTCGGATGGAAGTGCGTGGTGCTACAGCACAGAAGTCACTGAAGTGAAGGCAATTTATGAAAACATGATATGATATCGTTCAACATGATAACACAATATATGTATATACATATATTATTATATATATATATATATAATATTTTGTATATGATATCAGAATTGAATAGAATTGACATGAATAGGCGATGGTGCTGGAGAAACTTCACTCTATTCGGCTCCAAACGTTCCTCTGCTCGCAAGCGTTCAATTTTAACTGCCTGAAATCCAGGATTTCAAAGGGCTGGGCTTTGCAACAGGCGCGGAGCTCCGAGCCAACAAGATCCAACAAGAGAATGCTACTTTAGAGTAATCGTCCCACACATAAAAAACATTAAAAAACAACTTGAAACAATAACAATGATAACAATGGCAAATTCTCCTGTGACTGCGTGTCCTGATGCGTCCTGTGCATCCTTTAAGTTCAGCACATTCTCAGCGCGGGTCTCGATCATACACTGCTGCCATGCTCGAAGAATAACCTCGCAAAGTTGGACTGGCTAAGGGCACGGCCGAACACTTTGAAGAACCCCTCTTGACATTTTGGCTTGATGATGTCGGCTCATGATGTGCTCCAACAGAACCTTTTAAAACGTCGATAGTCTCCGATAGTCCCGCCATTCACACCCTGCCTTCATGGTGTACGGGTCCGTCTTGTGGGGATCTGCTGTCAGGGCCAAGGTCTCGGCGACACGGAACGACACGGAATGAGCAAATGACCAGCGTCCCAGCACAACGCAAGTGAGACTTAAAGACTTCTTAAAGTTTTAGGAAGAAGATTGAAAATACAGTAATTGTGAAAGGATGTGAAAATAATGATATTAATGATGACGATTTGAATTGGGGATATCTTTGGGGGGAAGGCAAGGAGACCCGAAAAATGATCTGCTGAGGTCTGCTCCACGGAGGCTATACTTCTCTTCTTCTCTTCCTTCCAGCTGGCGGTGCAGAAAGCTGCCCTAATGCCTTACCAAGAAGTCTCTTCAAGCAGGGAGGAAGTTGAAAAGCCAACGCCTTTTCATTTACAGTAATTCTCATTTTAATATATTTGAGTTCTCATTTTACATAGCTTTTCCATGTCAGAATTTGGTTGGGGTCAAGGATGGATCAAAGTCTTGGATCAATTTCTTGGGCAGATATTGGCAGCAAGTGAAGCTGGAAAGAATTCTGGAATTTGCTCACATGACTCATGGTGACTGATGTGACTTTGGGTGGTGCAGGGTGGCTCGCATGGCAAAGGACATGGTTCAACTGGTGGCTCCATGTGCTTCCTCCCTCTCTCCCTGGACTGGCAAAACACTGTCCTTGGCTAGGCGCATGTGCTCTCTACGGATCTCCTCAGACTTCCTTTCCTGCGCACCCCCCGGGTCAGTCATGTCATGTCGCGATAAGCTGAGAGCAGCTATATAATATAGCAAATTCTCTGAAATGGTCATCATTGACATGGAGCCGCAACTTTGTAGGACAAAGGTGGCTGAAGTCGGCTGAAATTCAGGTACAGTAACAGTTCGAGCCAGGTCCGCCAAACAACACGCGATCAGTGCTTATAAATAAAATAGCGCTTCGTGTCCTCTTTTCGCGCATCCAGCAACTTCCGCCAAGCAAAAAAGATAGCCTCAAGAATGAATTGGGACAAGCACGGCTCTTCACAAAAATGATCAAACATGTGAGCATGAAAAAAGTGAAAATGATGCAGGCACAATCAAGGAAATTACAGCACGACTCTGAAACCAAACCCAACCACTCCACTCACACTCAAACCCTCTGCTCTTCTTCAACCTAGCCGACATTTTCTCCTTTCGTGTGGAAGCGACCAACGGAATCTGACGAGGAACGTAGCCCGGCCGCAAAAAAGTCACACTAGCCAATTTTTTATAATGTAATGCAACTTGAGGTTGCCTGAACACCACCCAAAACTTTGTAATCTCATCTGGTATCACTGATACCCGGTATCACCTTTGCTTCTGTCTCTGCTTCAAAAAATAAAACAAAAGACAAAAGGAGCTGGGATCTGTCGTCCAATCCTGTGATTTGGACCCCTGTTAATCCCCTGTAAACTAAACAGCGTAGCCGCTGTAGCGTCTCAGTGAGGCAGCCCGAGTCTGAGAGCTTTGGCTGGCATTGCAGTCATTGGGAAGTCGCCAGCCCAAGTTATTAGGGTCTTCTTGACCTGCAACGAGTTGTTGGTGTCTGCTGACCCATTTTGCGGCGCTCATGCCATAAAAATGATCAACTCTGTGCCAAACCAGTGCATGCCGCACCTGCAAAGTATACACAATTATACACGTGTGTATATATGCATACAGTATGCATACCTAGGACACAGGAATTTGCATTTGCATGTTAAGTGCAGCTACGAGCACATGCAAATCATGCTTGACAAGCAAATGGATCAATGACAACAAGTCTGCAGGTATTTGTGGGACGGGCATGCCCTGAAAATCCCTGAAAGATTTAGGATAACTTGTGCAAGGTTGCGAGCAATCATGTATTGTGGGGTCAAACAGCAGCCGGGATTCGTCGCCTGCTCTTCCTTGATTTTTTTCCTCAAAAGTATGCACAACATTTTTTGCTAGTTCCGTCTATTTCAGTCGATTTCCTACAGTACGTGTGCTCTGGTTGGACCTGCTAATGAGTCTAATATATGTGAAATCTCGGCGAGCTTCCAAAATTATAAAGCCAAGGATCTTTTCTTTCTCAAAGCGCGCTTGTCTTGTCACCCGCCTCCAGGATTCAAGGGCCTGGATAAAGCTCCCCCAGTGAATCACGCAGAATCCAACCAGGAGACTGAAGATTTTAATAAGAAAAACCATGCATGGCATGGGTTGGTCACAGGATCCATTGAATTTGAGCCTACTATAGATACATATAGATACATATAGATACATATATATATATATAGATACATATATATATATATAAATATATATATATATATATATACTATAGTGTGCTTGTTGTATCAGCATAACAGGCACCACGGAGCTGAAACATGCTGAAAAACTTGAACCGTGAGGTCCTCTGACGGACTCTGACCCTGAGGTCCTGGCAACTCGTGCCTCTTGGGCAACTGTGGCATGGGCCAAGCCTACACCACTCTGAGTGACAGTGAATGACGGTGACATATCAATTCATATCAAAGGAATTCAAAAGAAATTCAAAACGATTAGTGACTCATATTTTTGACAGGAACGAGTCGATCTGTGAACGAATGCCTGCTGCACGCGCTCAAAGCGTCTCTGCTAGACTGCTAGACATGTCAATGCCTTCTGAATGATCCCTTGTGATCCCTATGCCACTGTACCAAAATGCAACAATTGCATAAACGTATCTGCCAAACCCTGGTCACATCTTGCAGCTCCGTTCACAAGCCTCCTACGATGCCGTTGATCTTTGACCTCTATATGTGCCATCAAGCTGCTTGTGTCCACAACATCTTGACATAGCATGACCGTGGCTTTTGGGCAAATGATGGCAAATGTTTCCTTTCTTAGCATTGCAAAAGCAGTTGGCAAATGTCAGCAGTCAAAGCGTCCAAGTGAGCACTGATGAGGACTGTATCATACTGTATCCATCTGTATATATATCTATCTGTGTCCCATAGGAGTCGCTCTGAACTTTGAAGCTTGCGCTGAGTCTAAGACTGTAGTGCTGCTCGAGACCTGGAGAGTGATGAGAGTGATCACATTTCTCGAAAACAGAACATGTTGAACATGTTACAAGCAAGTTTTCGCATTCTATCTATATCTCTATGATATCTTCCGTTGACATCCAAAATGATAGCGGGTGAGCAACCTGTCCAATCATTGAAATGAATCCGGGTCTTCTTTTCGAGCTGCCGCCAGTCAATCAGTGTACCCTCTTCCCTTCTACAACTTCAGCAGCATAAGGGTGGAAACTTGTGCATTGATGACTTCGCCCGCGCCAGCACTGTCCGTTCCTTGGATGATCGCGCCTCTTCGAGGGGTATGCAAAGCAACCATTTATATTAGCTCGTACTTGCGAACAAAGGAGGTGTAATGAGGTGTATAATACAATTGGCAGGCAATTGTTTTGCTAGGGAGTCCAGGGGGTTTGCCCGAAATGAAACAACATGTTGACTTGCAATGGCAGGAAAAATTCATCAACCATCATACATAGCCTCTCACACACACAAACAAAAACACATCTTCAAATCTTTGTGAGGTTTTGCCCATCGTCTGCATGCCCCGACTTGATCTACCTAATTATCTTCTCAGCCAGGAGGCCGCATGAACTGCCAAACGCTGCAGTATTCATCATCACAGCAGTTCTTGTTGCACGCTTTGGCAGAGGTTCCATTGGGGTCCTTGACTATGGAAGGCATATAAAGGCATCATGCACATGCTGAGATTTCTGCTAATTACTTCGAGTCAAACCTGATTCCCTCATGCATCGCAATACATCCGTAATCTACACCGATGTCAAAGAGAAGCGCATTGAAGTTGGAAAGCAAATGGGAAAGCAAGACTAGTCTAGCAAGTACAAAATGTAGTTCCCGCAGAACATCGTCATCTCCTTCCAAATCACAATGGCCGTCTAGTCTAGCATTCTTTCCTTGATTAGAATAGCACTACGTATATATATATATATGTATATAACTATATATATAACTATATATATATAAAACTATATATATAACTATATATATATAACTATATATATATAACTATATAAATATATATATAACTATATATATATATATATGTGCTATATAAAATAATGTATATATAATGTACAACATTTGAAAGCCTGTCACGCTATCAGTGACACATGCCATTCTTGAAAGCATTTCGCCAGGGCACGTGGCTCAGGCCAAAGCAAACCACATCGTTCAGCTCCTCAGTGGATGTGCAGTTTGGTGCTGGAAAAAGGTCTCGTCGCAAACCGCAGTAGGCATCTTTCTGTGGGATGTCGCTGTTCCTCAGGCTGCTGTTTGAGTCAACCAGAAGGACGCCTGAAAACCAAGGGAACAACACGTCTTTGCTTCCATCCCAGAATCCCGTTCTTCTCTTCTTTGTCCACTCTTTCTCCCTCTCATCCCCTCTCTTTTTCTCACTCTGTTTCTCACCCTGCACAAGGGCTCATGAATGCTGACAGCTATGCCCACTAATGCTCAGCAGGTTTAGACTTTCAACTCAAGAGCTGCTCGGCAAACATACATCGCAGCCAAGTGCTGATGAGCATCACGACTCCAAAGGCATATCCGAACAGCGTATTTCCGATCAGATGTGCCAACACACCACCCAGCAGAGAGAAATCCTTGACAAGGATGCTTGCTAGCTGCTATGCATATCTGCTGTATGTGGCTATGCTGGTCACAATCTTTGCAATTTTTTGACAATTGAACCACTGTCTCAGTGCCTTTTGCAGCCTCACCACACTTTCAGAGCATTTGTGCCCGAGTGTTCACCCCTGCACTGTTGGCATCCCATCCTCCATCTGCGAATTGATTCCCTTCATGGACCCGGGCACCAAAAATTCACTCTTCGGGCACACGTGGGCCCACCTCAGCTTCTGCTTACCAACTACGAACCCCCAAGAATCACCCAGGAAGCAAACCAAGCGAATGTCAACTCCTCAAAACTCATGCGACACATGGAAGAGCAAGTTGCAAATTGTCATGGTCACACTTCTGGGCTCCGCATGAGTATTTTGCATCTCCCCGTCCACATTTTCACAGCACCCAAACCTGGCCTGTCACTTGGATGTAACTCTTTTGGACCATTTGCGAGTTGACCAATGCAGCTCATGACGTTCTCAAAACAGTAGGTCACAATATCCTCATTTCCAAGCAGCATTGCAATAGACTCCCTGGGCCAGCATATGATATGTGACTCAAGTGCTCCAAACACCCTTAATACAGGAGAATACAGGGAGTACAACTGCACAATCTGTACAGGTCCCAGCGTGTTGGTGCATGTGGGTGGGCAGTTGACAAGAT
Organism: Cladocopium goreaui; assembly: GCA_947184155.2. Taxonomy (NCBI): domain Eukaryota; class Dinophyceae; order Suessiales; family Symbiodiniaceae; genus Cladocopium; species Cladocopium goreaui. The sequence goes on along the minus strand of CAMXCT020005979.1, from coordinate 102,072 downwards.
TGACAAGTGCAGAATGAAAGATGCCAAGCATCCATCAGTTGCAAAGGCTCAACAAAAGGCATCCATGTAATGACATCGTTGTGCACTGCCACCCGCAGGAGTTTGCCGCACAAATTGCGCGACTCCCACCAGTCACCTCAGCGGAGTGACCACCACTGGGGCCGGTGGGGCTACCAGGTTAGGGCTCCCATGGCCTCCATTCAAGTCCAGCCACTCAGTGCTTTGTCCGCCAAGCGCGGGGCTCCAAAAGCAATGACAGCATCGGGTGTACGGGACCAACCCTCTGCCTGGTTCGTATGAATGCTAAACAACAAATAACAAAAGCGAGCGAAATAGGATGACAGCATGAGGAATGAGCTCATGGCTCTTGACAGCTGTCGCCCAATTGCATTGCTTTGAATGCAGCTGACAAATACCGCCTTTGGAAGCGGTGCAAAATGACTTGTGTCTTAGGAAGAACTTCTGTCTTGGAAAAGACTTTGGTTCTTCAACAAGCCTGGAGTAAAACAACATGAGGAGCGAGCCTCTGCCAAAGTGGCTGCTAGAATGGCCAAGGACGCGCCCAAGCTGTGGCCAGTAAATACCAACTTCCAATAGCTTGGAATGCCAAAGAGGCCCTGACACGTGCATCCCAAACATCACAAACATGAACACAATCTTGCGATGTATTGCGACGTCTTGCACATCTAAATCGCATCTAAATCACATTCAAAACGTCAAAACAACTCTCATACACTCCAAACACAAACCCTCTGCTGCCTTGCCTGAGTCCCTTCGATGTACCCTTCGACCCACTTGCGTACATGTGGCAACACTCGTTGCAGCTCGAGGAAAAAGCCTTCATGAACATTTGCCACTGAGGAGGCCTGAGATCTGCTCAAGTTCAAAATCATGGTGAGACCAGCCTGCTGCTGAAAAGCAAACTTATCAAACTTCTAGCTGCTAGCTTCTGAAAAAAGGGCAGACACATATCAAAACATCGACAACAAATCACAACATGTACAACTGAGTTTGGAAATATGCAGGCATGTAAAAAAAACTCAATGTCCCACCATGTTGCACCGTGTCGCCAGGTTACAGTTTTGTGCGGCCCTGGAGCTCCAAGCTCCACTGGTAGCATGGCAATGTCTGAGTCAATCTCCCAGTTTTGCGCAGAAGTAGCCTAGGACATGTGGGTTTTAAATTCTTAGTCCAACTGTAGCTAGCTTGTCTGTGGGGTCAGTGATGCAATCCTCATGGAGCATCGAGAAAGAAGTCGCCAATCAAGTTGATTGAGGAATACTCAAGACCTGATGATCCTGATGCACCAGCCGACTGTGACTGTCAAAAAAAGCGATACTTTTTAAGGCTCGTTGGGGCACCCGGCCTGAGTACCGCGAAAAGAAACCACAGCAACCTCTGCATGGGCAGACTTGTAGACACGGGCATGGACATTCTCTGCATCATCGTTGAGATAGTACTCCTGAGCAAATCACTGAAAGGTCCGTGAATGAAAGTGATCACTGCTTGTCTCCGATGTGCGCTGTCCCAGTAAAAAAATATAACTGGATACTCTATATATAGCTATATAAATCTAGCATCATATAATCAGACTATATCATACTCATACTCCTATCTCATGCTAGTTTCCAGTGATAATATATATATATATAATTATATATAATAATATGTAATAATGGTAACAGAGATTAGTGTAATCCCCCAATCAGCAAATACAGCTCTTCAGCTCCTCCCAATCTGAGATGCGAGGACATAGATCCACCACACGTTCACGGAAGCCATGCTTGGCTCGGCCCAACATCTTTTTGGAGTTGATCCCAGCATGCCTGGCGACGGGTGCCCAACAGAACAAAGAATGATACTACAAGAACCTGCAGAGAACAAGAATATACACACTGTACACACACACACAGAGCTCAATGTATACATATATACATATATATATATGGTCACCGACAGAATTATGGAAAAAAATAAAACGTTCAACTTAGACAGGCGGCGCCTGCGTCCGATTTTTCCATAATTGGATTTTTCCCCATAAGGGTTCAAAATATCCCGGAAGTGATCCGAACCTTTTTTTTTCTCCATAATTCTTGGAGGTGGCCATTATTTCCATAATTGATTTTTCCTGTAAAATCAGGGGGCTAGGGCAGATTGACCGGTTTTTCCATAATTATTTTTTCCATAATTAATGTTTGGGGCTCCACCTGTTGGACATGTCATGGATCCACAATTCAAACCCCTTTTTTTGGGGGTTATGGAAATATGTATGCAAATGCAAGTATGTAGTATCAACCCAATTGGTGGCTTGGCAAAAGGATACATCCTGCATATGTATGTACGTACAACAATGAGTTTTGGTGGTGCAATTGTATATCAATGGAAGACTTAGGGGCATATACCAGATCTTTAGACACATATTTTCTATTGCATTCAAATTGCGAACATCACATAATATTATGTATATCAATGGAAGACTTAGGGGCATATACCAGATCTTTAAACACATATTTTCTATAATTCAATATTCCCCCTTAAAATGCATTCAAATTGCGAATCGATGGACATACAGTCACCGACAGAATTATGGAAAAAAAATAATTATGGAAAAAATAATTATGGAAAAAAAAGGTTCGTAACTTTTCTATCATAGACAGGCGGCGCCTGTAAATTGAAACGTTTTTTTTTCCCATAATTCTGTCGGTGACTGTATATATATATTCTATTTGCATAGAATTTTACACACTGCATATCTGTATGTCAATCCTGGCAAAGATGCAGTATTAAACTGTTTTTGCTTTGGTCCGCTGAAGCCATCATATCATATCTGAATCTCTATGTGCTGTCTGATAAGCGCCCACAATTGAAATGCATCTCCATACATGTTTCCAACATGCATCCAGACCTGGTGATGTCCAATCGCCGCTCAGTCCCCTTCGGCTGCAACGCCTGTCGTGGTGTCGCTTCCATTTTGGCAAGCCAATTTACCCCAATGTCTTCAATTCATGTAAATTCAACATATTATACACTGCAGTTACACCACGCTCAAAATAAGCTCCTGCAGAAACTGTTCTTTGTCTTATAAGGTGTAAGGGCTCACGTATGTACGCTGGCAGTGACATTGCAGGCTGTGTCTTGCTGTCAGTTCAAAATTTGATTCACCTTGTTGCAGCCGTCTCCTGGCCGTCTCCTGTTTCGGCCTTGGGGCTGCTGACCGCCAGTGAGGCGGCGTAGCCTAATGCTGCGAAGCCTCCAGAAGGTGAGGACCTGCAACAACATGAAATTCGATTTGAAATCTTGAGATATCTGTGAACCAAATTCAAATACTCTACGGCATGTGTATGTACATATATATATATATAATGTATATATATATATATTTGTCTAGATGTATATACTGACTTCCAGCATTTAATTTTGCACAGCCAAACATCTGAAACGCCAAGGCACATGTTCTCACTGCTGCGCCAGCACGAAGGGCACCAATGTCTGCCACATTCCGGAAATTGATATGGCCAAAGCATTGGCACAGCATCGTAGCTTCTGCAGCAGTCACCTGAATAGCGATCGACCACAGAAAAACTTGAACCTTCCAACTCAATGCAAATGGATCAAAGATTTGGATCCAGTTGGGAAAGATCTTGACTGCAAGGATGCTGCATCACAAGTACAAAGTTCACTGATCTCAAGAGGATTCTCGCAGCGTGGAGTCCAGTCATATCCCGGCATGAAAGAGTGCATCCTCACTAAGATGTCCTTACCCCCTCATTCAGTGAATCCCTGTGAACCGTTGCCAACATCTGGAGACCTCATATTCAATTCATTCTTGGATTGGACTTCTGGGACCACGCCTTCAGCTTTTTGACCAACCAAAGCTGCAGCTGCCATCCGCTGAAAAACGGTCATTGGACATCGGAAGTTGAAGGGGTCGCTTTGGGCCCCAGAGATCCTGAGTACTTTGAGACTCAACGATCGACTCATTGACACCATCTGAACAAGAACCTTTGCATACCTTTGCCGTGCACTATGCCGTGCTGGTCCTGTGTTTTCTGCAAAATTTGGATTATTTTCTAGCAGGCTGCTGCAGGGTAAAATGGGTAAATAATGTACATGAAAATAGCCAAAACAGTCTAGCCGTCTAGCCATGTCTAGCTGGATGCCACAAGAAAAGCCTTCAGGCCAGAAACAACATTGTTTTTTTGCAAATTGAATTTAATTCAATCAATAATACACACAGGAAAATGCTTCGCCCATGCAGCCTGGGCATGCTCCAAGGATCAATCTCCACGCATCCAACAGCTTAAATTTTTGCGACAAAGAGTTGCTGCTCCCAGTGGCCACCACTTTGGATGGAACTGCCTTAGAGAGACCGACCTCTATGGCATGGGCTTGGCAACGGAATGCAGCTTAAAAGTTGAGCACCAAAAAACTTACCTGGCGCCAAGAGCGCATGACAGTCCGAAGAGGTCAAACATGTTAAACAAATACACGCATTGCATCGCTTTGCTGTATATAAAGTCTGTGTTGAAGGCATTTGAAGGCGAAGAGGCATACCGCCCGACCACAGAAAGCAGCGTAAGCAGCGCGAGAGAAAGAGCGAGCACAGTGCGGCAGTAGCTTGTAGGAGCTAATCTTGGCGGCCTGGATCCGGAGGCGTTGGGATGCCAGCTCTTGGCGAAGAATGCGAAGAGCTAGTTTGCCCAGAAAAAACTTATGCAATCCCGACCATTGCCTGAAACTTCTCTGCCAACACATTGCTTTCGTGTTGGGCATATGGGAGCATGGTGTAGAAACGTGGCATGATGCAATTTACTTAAGCATATATATATACATAATATATATATATATATATACACATAATATATATATAATATACATATAATGCTGTGCAAATGTGCGCATGTATGCGTAATCTAAGTGGGGGGCTAGTACCAACGGTAGAGGCTTAGCAAGGTGCGTCAGCACCCCACGGAGTTCTACGCATCTTCCTATTGTCTGTCGCACCTGGCAGGCAAAAATGCCTCCGTGTCGCTGGCATCGCTGCCGGACGCCATGGACAAAAGACATCAACTGCACTGCTAAAAGAAGACCTACATCTTTCATCATCTTTCAACTCAGCTGCTGAAGTCTTGAACCATGCAAATGCAATTGGCTACAAACTACAAACCTTGAAACATATTATTGAAACATCTCCGCAGCAGGTGCTGCTCTGCAGGCGTGTACAAAACGATGCTACGTGCCCTCTCATGGTTGCTTTGACATGCACTTGTTCCATGGATTTCCATGGTGTCGTGCAAGTAGTGATAGCAACAATCACAGCTGCCAGCTACTTATCATTTCTGTACTGCCAGGGCTACTAGTTTCAGCCATTCCTGTCTATCTTGGTATCATACGGCGGTATCATGCTGTGTCCCTGCAATCCTGCATCATGTGTTTCAGGCAAAGCAAAAAATAACCTGGCCACAGTGCATCCAGCAAGGCGCTTCAATGCAATGTCAAATTGTCCAATTTGTTCAATTCAATCATTCACTCGTTGAAAGTTTTGGTTTACCATTCAAGGCCTGAGCAATGACATCCTCGCACATTTGCAAGCATTTCACATCCTTTCACATCCTTTCACCCTCACAGCTCCGGGCTTGCCAAGCCGCTTTCTGAATTCAGCTTCTTGCTTTCGATGTTGAACGTCACCTCCAAATAATCTTGGGATTTTACCATTGCATCAGGGCACTCTCATTCCTCTACACTCCAGAAAGTCGGTGACAGAACAGGCCAAGATTGACGTCAGCCCATACAAGCTCTCCCAAAAAATCAACGAAGTGCATCAAAGTGCTCTGCTGTTTCTTAGCCAAAGGGTTCAGTTCCTTCCTAAAAGCACTCTGCACAGCAAGTGCACCTGTGCGCGCCTGAGAACTCCAAGCCTGAAAGGCTTCGCCTCAAGGTTTTGCAAAAGCCGGAAAAACATTGAAAACATGTGAATGTGACTAGTATGCATGTGTATAATAAACAGTACGCATTCACATGAATCCATCAATATTTGACTATATTTGACTGCTTCCCTATTTGCCTCTTTATCCATCCAGCCCCGATTGTACATCTAATGTGCTACATATCAATCTCAAACAGTAAAATGCGAAGATTTGCTGATGATTGCCATGCCAAGCCTGGCCAATGACTGCTATACACTTTGTGGCACATAAGGCAACTGTCAATCTGCAAGAACGCACCGTCTTGGCTGGACTATTTCGTGCTACAATGGCTTTATTGCCAAACATATTTCACCATATTTCATCATATGGGTATGGGTCAAAATTAGGTACCCCAAAATTATGGATGGTTAATACTAAACTAGACTAACATCTGTGGTTCCCTAGGTCTTCCATTTTGACCCACATCCATATTTCCCTTTCTTGATACCAGAAGCAATGCTCCTCAAAATCTCGTTGCCGCTGCAAATTCCGAGGCTACCAGCGTTGCAGTTCTAAAGGTATTGCCTGAGAAATGACGCATTGACTACCCTCTGGTAATTTAACATAGCTATTGAAAATGACCATTTATAGTGGATTTTCCCATTAAAAATGGTGATTTTCCATAGTTATGTTAAATTACCAGAGGGTACCTCTGCTTTGATACCAAGGTTGTTCGGTTCAAACACCCAGAAAGGGAGTAGTGTAAGCGTCTCTATGTCTTTGGACAGTCTCATCCATACGAGCACAGCTTGCCACAACATGATCAACATGAAATAGAAAAGGTGTGGTAGTTGTTTGAGTATCATACAACAATCCAAAACGGAGCAGCGTCCAACCCTCGTATGTCCAAGAAACAATGGAGAATTAATGAGCACAGCACATTCGTCATATCTTGATAATTTGGAATAGGTCAAATGTCTGTGCCTTCTCAAACTTTAGGACCAATTTTAACTGGTTGGCACTCTTGTGGATCTTTGTCCAGAGTGATTTGCCTGAGGCCCCTACCGATGGTGCCCACTTGCCCAAGGCCCGCTGCAAGGTCTTTTCTGCCCTTGGCTGAGGCGGCTTCTGCTGTCATGGCAAGCATAGCCAGTATGAGTATGGACAGCACGACCACAAAATCAAAGGGACATTGATAATCATTGATATATTACTCGGCATCACTTGGCGTCTCTGGGCATCTCTCAGCATCATGCCTTGCTGCCAGGCTCTGGGCAGAGTTGGTGCCTTTCAAAAGCTCCAGGATCCTATTGTCTTTGTCAACGACCTGCATGGGGCAGTATCAGTAATGGAGTCAAAACCGGGTTCGGTGCTACAATGGTTTGGACCAGCTTTCAGGCCTGGCGCTGTAGCTCTTGAATCTGAGTCAGGTACTCGTCCTCCTGCAAGATTTATGCCATTTATGCCCTCGGAGACTTCTGGAAACATCCGGCTCAGCTCACAGTCCATTGGCTCAATGCGTTCATAAAATGAAACTGCCTGAGACTAGATGCGACTTGACAAGGCAAAGATCATCAAGATTCTGATCCACTGCACTTTTACGTTCACTCAAAAGCAGAAATACTGCAAATGCAATTACAAATGAATTTAAAGGATAGACATGAAATATATAATATGCATATACTATCCCAATATGCAATATATATATTTATGCTATGTCATTGTGTCATGCGTAAGTATTGTGAAGCTTCAGCCCCTCCTGTATGTCAATTCCAATATCAGGGGGCATCAGCGTTGCCGCGTGTTGCAGCGCCTGGTGGGTAGCTAGACTTTTGCACATCCCAAGCATTGACAAATGGGTATGGATCAATACCTATGAAAATACCATTTTTAGTGGGATGAACATCCATAAATCCCAGCTATTTTGATGTGAACTACGGGGTACTATTGGTTTTGACACACTGCCAAATGAACACATGAATTTGAAATATGTTGAACCTGTCTGATAACATCTGATAACCTTTAGACTCAACAATCACTTAGGCCATGGAATAGCATGGGCTGAGCTTATCGAGCATGCTAAGTCTGCGAGGAAATTTAGAGAGCTCCACTACCTTGCTCCAGTGAAGCGATGGAACATGGAACATATTCATTGGCACAAATGAATACCCAATATGAGAAACTGGAAATTCTGCTCCATGCATGACATGTTACCTGCACCAGGTTTGACGCATTTGACACGGGGTCTGGGGCCCCAGCACTGGCACTGGCCTAAGCACTGGGAGTATGGGAGCGTGGCCAGTCTTGAATCAAAGGGTGTCGAAATGACCGAAGCTGAGAGAAAGGCCCTGAGAGCGTTCCGCAGCTGCGCATTCTTTGCGTCCTGAGTGCGGTATACCGTGACTGTTCGCAAGTCGCTGTGATAGACTATGACTAAGAGTTCAGACCTTAAAATTTGAGTATCGAATGTTCCTGCAGCAGCATGGTTCTCTGAACAATTTGTAGCACTGCCCCGGCGGCCGCACTGTGCACACTGATCCTAAGATTCCTAAGACCATTGCCTTACAGCAATCGCTTCCTTAAGAGTCTTGTATCCTGTTCAAGCCCAGGATCTGCATCATGGTGCTCATACTTCAAGTGTTGAAGTTCAACTTCTCGCTCCTTGAGCCTGACTTGGATGGCTTGTGTTATGCATGCTTATTTCATATTAAGCTTTAGTAAGATGAATTGATGATTTCGATACAATTATATAGCGGATATATTTGTATTATATTTGCTTTTTTCTTATCTGACACCACGCTTCTGGAATTTAGGACGCATGAGATCCAAAGATCCAAAGATCCAAAACTTTTCGGTTTAGTCGTGCACGTGTACTTCCTACTTCACTGCATTTCCATATGTAGTATAATCACGGATATCTGCTTGGGCAGTTTGGGCCAACACAAAAAAAAACATCACAAAACATTGGTTCGCATTGGACCTCTCAACGAACAGTGACTCCACTTTGGCCAGGTCGGCATCTTTGTCCGAAAGCCTCAATGATTTGGCACTACAAACAGGATCAAACAAACAACCATTCGTAGACACAAAATGACACAAACATACACAAACATCTGTACAACTGCATAGACCCAGGGAATTGAGCAAGAAACAATCCATCACCCTCTGCTTGACATTTTGCAAGAACTCAGCATTGCACCCGGCTCGGTCACTGACCCGTTTCAACCTCGAAAGTTCGGTTTCAAGTAGAATTGGCGAACTGGCAAGACAACTCAGTACAAGCACCTTGAAGGTCTTTTTCACACATTGGGAATTGTATAATGTCAACCCCGGATTAATAAACCATGGTTTATTAATTAGGGGGGTACCCCTCCAATAGTCATAATATGATACTTAAATGGTACCCTCCCAATTAAACAATCTAGGGGTTTATTAATCCAGGGTTGACATTAAATGACAATCTCAAACTCTGGCGAACTACTTGGACCATCTTGGACCGCTGCAAGCGCTGCAATTCACGTCTTGCTGGATGTGATGCGTCCTGACATCATTTTGATATATTTTGATAGCACGTGCAAAAGGTATGGCGAGGCTGTTTCAAAGAATCCTGTCAAAATCAACAGGGGCTACCACCTTGCGTCTAAGAGTGTGCAACCACACAATGACATCAAACCCGGCTAACAGCATCCACAAGACCATACTGGCATCTGCAACCTTTTCCAGTCACAGCACATTGGCTCGGAAATAAACTTGTGCTCGGCAACTGAGCAATAACAACAGGACAATTCTGCCAGGCAATAAATGGAGAGCTTGAACATACTTACAGCTACTTACAATCAATCAAACACAGTCCGACAGTCCACATCTTTTCCGAGCGTCAGCTAAAACTAGAAAAATAAACATCTCGGGGGGTTCTTTGAATCACTGGATGACAGCATGTTCGTCCTGCGGTGTGTTGTTTTAATTATGAGTTTCAGCGGTCGTCCTGCAACCCTTACCATCCCTTTTGCATCGAATCACACTGGCCGTACATTTCGAGCCTCAATGTCCTGAGATGCTCCAATGTCAGGCCTGATCGCATGATGCTCAGTTCGAACATGCCTATGGGCCTATGGGCGATGAGTGAATATGAACGGAACCCTGCAACACTTAATGGCTATAGCCTATATATATATAATTATATATATATATAGCGCTTTCAAGTGGCAATTAGGATTGTGTCAGTGAGTCTGCTTGCTGCATTCAGGGGTTCCAAAAATTATCAAAGAATCAGATTTGATGGTGGAAGCTGCAAGCCACAGGCTTCAGGCCACCCCTTTTCCAAGGCTCCAGCCAAGCCAAGCCATCAAAACCCGACATGAAGAGCGTTCCAAATTTTCACATGGCTGGACGGTACCACGTGCAGCCATGACTGCTACATGAATGCAAATGGCTTCATGCCACTGCAAACAGTCTACTGTACCTGCGCTCCTGTACAAATTGACATCAGCCTCACAGTTTCTGTCTGCATTTGATACGAAGGCCACACCCAGCGACAGTGGCACTTGTCCTCGGAAGAATCAGCGTGACTGGAGAGTAATGAAATGCAAGAGATCCATAGAGATCCATAGAGATCCATAGAGATCCACGGTGCAGAAATAATCATAAATACTTCTAATTGACTGGGCGTGTCTGGAGGTTTGCCATGAGTATTACATATCACATCTTTACAGGCAGGTTTTGGGATGGGACACGAAGCGATTCCGATACTGTAAATATCTGTAATTCATGATAAATCTAGCAAACAATTTGAAGTTAAAGGCCTGAATGAGCCATTAAAAGGTGACGGAAAAGGTTCCACTGACGTGGCACAAACAAATTCGAATGATTTCCGATCCATATGTAAATGGAGTGAAATTTGAAACACATCCCTAAAACCCTCTTAACATGGACAGCACTTGATTACAAAAGTGATCCGAATCAGAACATATCACAACATCAGGATACATCAGGGCCCACCTCATCAGATTGACTGAGCATATTCAGCCGGCTTCCCATGGATCCCAGATGATCGCAGCAGTTTTTGTTTCTGACGCAGGACGGAGAAGCTGTCTGGAGCAGCTGGCTCAAAGAGTCTCAAAGCTGCAAACATGGTGTTTGGCTTTCTTCGATGTACTTCTTGGACTCAATGATTAAATGGCTTGCAGCACATTTGCTGGACATATCCGCACAGAAGAGCAAAGCCTCACACATGTGCTTTCATGACTTTGAACTCTTTCAAGTTTCCATGGGCCAGTATACACCATTGGACTTCAAAAGCTGCGGAAGCTGCAAGCATTCATCAGGGATATCCTTAATTGTCTCGTCCAAATGAGTAAAAAGATTGCCACGCAAGTCCAGCAGGCACACAGAGACACCACGAAGAGGCACTCGAATCAGGACCTCAAAGGGCAACTCTGAGAGTTCTGGACCTAAAGTCGTAAGCAGAACCTTCAGGACAGGTTCCTCTAAGTGTCCCCACAGCTCTCGCAGCCGATCCAAAATCTTCCGATACAAAAAACCGTGCTCCAGTGTAAGTGACAGCACGAAAAGATCATAATATTCTCTGAAAAAACATGTGCATCTTTCTCCTGCATGCTCTAACACTTCTTGGAAATCATGTTCAATGCAGCTGGATGATACCGCAACCTTGACAGACCACTGGGACATCAGGTCAAAATCAATCACTACAGGTTGGCCATCTTGACGTCTGAGGATATTTGGCATCTTCAGGTCGTTGTGGAAACCATGCTTAGATATTTTCCTCACCTCGTGTAAGAGGGCATCTGCATGGGTTTCAGAAAGCTCTTCCTCGAAAACTTGCAGCCGCTCCATGAAAATGACAGTTCCTGCAAAGTGGCCACCCATTTTTTGCTGAACGCGGCCATACCCAAACATTGCAGGACCAAAGCCCTCGCGGTCAGCGGCCAAACTGTTGGCAACAGCAGCCCTGTGGACCCAAACTCGCTCAGTGTCGCTGATAACCTTTGCAGCAACTGGACCGAGCCCAAAAACCTTTGCATAACTGCCCTCTCCGAGCACTTCCACATTTTCGATTGTCTCTCCTTCTCTGGTGGCATACTTTTCAATGTCCAGCAGCATGATCAGGATGTGTCGGATGAGTTTGACCATGTCATGATGAGGGAAAGGTCTGTAAAAGGCTTCTGCCTCAAATTTTCCCCAGCACCCTCGCAACAATCCCTTGCTTGTAACCAATATATCACATGAACATGCCTTTGTCAATTCTTCATCTGGTTCATTGGGAAGTCTCCCGAGAATGTCAGAGGCTTCATCGCATCCGACTTTGCTCATAAATTTGCAACCTTTGGACCCAATTGCAGTGCGGGGACAAGCATAGAAAAGAAATGCGGCAACTGAGCCGAGAATTGCAGCAAAGAGTATCAAATCGACTGACTGGCAACACGCCACATGAGCCATTTGTGCAAGACCTTTACAACTCTTCGAATAGAGAACCTTATACACTTGGCGACCTATCTATTGTGCACAAAGTAGTAAACTGAATACAAGTCACCTCCCCTCTGTGTGAATGATATTCAACGATGACATATGTACTGTATATGAGCATATTTGCGTGTGTATATATATATATCTATGTATCTATCTATCGATCGATCTATCTATCTGCACATAGCAATACATATTGAAAGCACAAGTACCTGAGCCACTAAGATCTTTCAATGTCTTTCATGCTTGTTGAATCTGTGTTTTTGCAACTAAAGTGATGCATTGAAACTAAATAATGGATAATAATGGTATAGTATACTGTATATGTTCCAGGTTCTGGGCCCCTCCCCCACCCATGGTCATGGTATCCCCCTCCCCCTGTGGATGTGGGTTGGTGAAGGGGGTTGCATATGCTGTATGGGGAATATAATAATAGCCAGTGCATCCAAATTAGTGGTACACAGGTGCTATATGGTAGTGCGTATAGTACATATAAGTGGTGTCTATCTATTTGCAACTGTGTCATATGGGTAGCAAATAGGCAGTGTATATAATATGTAGTAAATGTGTACAGTATGTAGTAAATAGTATTTTAGGTAGCAAGTACATAGAATATATGGTACTCTACATACATATACATATGTATATATATATAATATACATAGGTATATATATAATCATATATATAATTATATATATATATATTCATGTACATATTTATTAGTAGTATGAGGTACCCAGGTAATTAGTGTATGTGGTTGCCCCTTGTGGCTTGGAGGGTGGAGGGGATGGGATGGGGGAAGTGATGCAGCTTATCAGTCGTAGATGAGTAGGACAGAGGTATATAGTATATAGGTACGCTATGAGCGGTATATAGGTTGCATTCAGGCATGCAATGGATAATGTATATATAAATAAATAGATATAAATAGTAGGATTACATCTGAGTAGTTTATAGATGCGCTATTGGTCGTATATAAGTGGAAAAGAAATACATATGATCATAGATGTACATAGGCAATATGCGAACAGCATGCAGGTAGTACATAGGTAGTACCGAGGTATTTTGTTAGGAAGTATACGGCTCCTAAATGCGACAAATAGGTCGCAAGTGGAAGGTTGTGGCTCTGGAATACTGCAAATAATATGCAAATGTGAGGCCATAACTCTGAAATGCTGCAAATAGAATGCACATGGGTGATTTTTTTGGGTCAGGGGGTACCATACCAGGGGGAGGGGGCTACCGAACCGGGAGCCGGGAACATCCGGAACATATATAACATGCGAATAAATGGCCTCAAGAGTTGCACAATTACTGACATATCAAGGAGACTAATCAACAGTTCCGCGCAGCGGTGGGGCTGCGAGGGATGAGAAGGATTCAATACAACATGATACAGAATGATACAACAACTCTATTGTATTTCTTTTTAATCATTACTACCTTTACTATCATTAATCATCTGTCATATCTGTCTAATATTCTGTGCTGTGGCAAACTATGGCAGGGAACTCCTGGATTTCCCACCCTTGCGTTCAGCCAAGCCTCGCTTCACCTTTCATGGCCTTTTGGATTGGTAGTGACCGTGCGCTTGGGAATGGGCTATGCGCTGTCCCCCCCCAGGACGAAGTCAAAATCTGTCACCAAACTGTCCAAAGGTTCGGGTCTGCACCGCACCCGTACCAGAATAGATGCACAAATGACGCTCCAGGTCCAAAATTCTGCCAGCGTGTCTGGTGCCGTTTGGCCATAGGATCGCCATAGGATGGCCATAGGGCACTTTGGTCTGAACTAGTTTCAGTTGATCTGTCATGTAATCTGCAATATCTGCGATGTTTTGTGACTGAAGCCTTGGTGCCATATCGGGAAATCCTGTTCATTGCTGGCTTCCATCCGGTCCAAACGGAAGAGCCTTGAGCCAGGACAACATCGCACAATCATTGCGTACTCTACAAAGTGTGCTACCAGAGCGTAGGAGTAGGGGCATTTCATGAAGAGCGACTCGTCTCGCCATGGGCAAATAAAATCAAATAAATCGGAATCCCTTACCCTGGTGCTGCTGCTTAGCTAGTTCCCAATGCGGATAACGCCAAGAACACTTTTTGGATGACTTACAACTTGGGCCGCCACCCGCCATCATCTAGTGGAAACCTGATGAGTCGAGGGCTGCTGGATGCAACTGTGCTTGCTGAAACAAGTGGGAATTGCAAAGCTGCGGCAACAAGAAACACTTGATCACAATCGAAATGAATACACATAATTAAGTAATTAACTGTCGGCCAATCGGTCAACCAATCAACTTCACCCAAGGGTCTTGCTGGCGTAGCCACTGGTTCAGATGCTTCGCGAACTGTGCATAGCTATCCTGGCAAGTTGGAGAGGTGAAATATAAATCCGCAACCTGCCCGCCGAGTACGTTTTTCCAATAAAGAAACCAGTCTGTTGAGATTGTCAAGAATGGTGCAAAAGCCTTGAAGCGTGCCCTTGGATCGTTGCGAATCTGTCCCTGGCTCCGCCTCAGCCCCGATTGCTACAACGTGAGAACAAACTCTCCAATTCTGTATCATTCTCTATGAATGGTGGTGAGATATGATGAGATTGACAGCTTGTGTGTGGTGGCTGATAAGCACCTTGCCAAACTCTTGCCGCCCAAGTGTGCAAGGTGATGGCACAAGAAAAATAAGAGATGAGAAACTCAGCTTGACATATTTGGCTTCCGCACTTTGCACGTGGATCTTGTGGTTCATAGGTGACGACCTCAAGCAACCATAGAGGACGGCCAGTGAATGCATGTGTAAATGGTGTGGGTGAAAGGCGGTGCATCCAGGTCTCCAACATCCTTCAACTTTCACAGATTGACTCGACTCATCTCGACTCCAAATGGCATGTGGGTATTTGATGGTATTTGATCGTATTTGTATGCATGATTATGCATGTGTATTGCAATGTCTATTGCAATGTGTATGCTACTGTCATGCTGTTATGCTGGTGTTCTCGCAATTGCGCCAGTTCCCGTATTGGCTTCCAGCAGAAGCGCCGATGCGGGTTGTGAAGAACGGAGCGCGACCTTTCCCACGACGTGTGAGCCAAGTGTTGGCTAGACTGAATCCATACTGATGGTTCCTATCTCTTCCTCTCTATACCTTCTTGATATTCATGCATCCTTCTGTTTTCTGATCATGTGAATATTCTTTTGAAGCTGGCCTGCATGTTAATTATGCAGCAGCCAACTCAATCATTACAGCTCCATACCACTCGCCCCAGCTCATGCCCCGCACAAGAGCCCTTTGAGGGCTCTGCACCCAAGCCCTGTGGACATGTGAAAGCTTCAGCTACGATTGGTCTACGACGTCGAAGAAATCCTGTTGTACTGTCTGAAATGGTTCAAGACCAACACAGTGCACGTTGACAATCATTAACATAGAGGCATCTTGCATCATGTCGCAAACATTGTTTGTGTACTTCATCTGTGTTGGAGTCATGAACTTGCATGTTGAAATCCTTTGTACTGATCTTGCACTTAGACTTCACCCTTGATGCTGCTTCGTACATGCATGAAGTCTGTGCTTCCTACAAGCCATCTACGCAACAGGCGGCTAAGCAGTAGATGTACTTCCGCATCGTGAGTAAGTATGTCAGTCATAACAGGCAAATACAGTAGATGGAAACAGGAATCCTTAGCCTAGGAATACTGTGCGTGCACTCGGGCTCCTTAATAAAAGTTCTGTTCTTTCTCATGGATGGTCTCTACGCCCTTAGCTTGCACTTTCCATGTCTTCAATATTAAGGGCTGCCTGAATCCCTATGAAACAACGTGTCTCAAATAAAATAAATATGAATAAATACCGCTCTGAAAAAAAAACACTCAAATTATTCGATACGTTAAACCTGAGGCGCATGTGTGATTGCAATTTCAGCACGTCAAGCCGCAAGCTTTCGTTTTGAAACAACCACATGCTGGCATGGTCCACACCATCACCGACGATGAACGTCACATTTGAATGGTGGACGCATTCTTCGAGATGCGAGAAAACCAAATCCCGCCTAGATGATGGTAACTGGTTGCACACAGTGTGACAGTGTGTGACTAATGTGACGATGGAGACAAACTCTCCAAACCCTGTCACCAAAGTATATACAAAATATCGCAAAATATCGGAAAATACGCAAAAATATGCAAAAGAAAGGACCCCTCATGGTCCGCGGTTGGGTACAGGTGGCTGCACCTTCATCAGCCCCGAGCTCCACCCAGAACGTTTCCACCAGATATGTTGATGTCAGTTCCTGTGATGTAGGAGGACTCCTGGCACTTTTAGGCAACAATTAAACATCCTCAAACAAGGACAAGTATTCAAGGGGAACAAAGGTTATTGCCTTTGGAGTTTTGAACAGGTTTTGCCTAATATGGCCTAATCTATCCTACTCAGTTGGCAACTAGCTCACATTATGTTTCATTCGAAATTTCATGAAATTGGTCATCGCCATAGTCCGTCGTCATCATCATCATCATCATCATCATCATCATCATCATCATCATACATGCAGTATATATGTATCAACATGTGTCAATCATTTTTCATCATTGTTCATCATTTTTAATCATGTTTCACAATTTTTCTGCTTTCCTGAAGCACTAATTTCACTAAATCTACAAAAAAACATCACCGAACTCCACTCCTCGCTCAGCAAGAACATCACTGTTTGGATGACCTCCTCAGGCGTGCCCAAGCGTCTCAAAGGCACAGACTCCTGCGAAAAGCGAAGAGAAATGCGGAGAGACTTGGGAAAACAAATATGAAAAACATTGGAAAAATGATGAACACATAAAAACACTAATCAAAAATAACAATCATCAACAATCCCCCAAAAGAGTTGCGTCGACATGAAAATGCTGGAAAGATCTTTTCCCCATATATACAGCCTTTTCCTTCATCTTTTCAGACTCCTTGGCCAAACATGGGCAAACACATTCTAATGGACTCCGGCGGTACAAACCCCCAGCGCGGTTTTGGAAGGGATGCTATCCGCTGCTATCCCATACGAGCCCAGAACTGTCCAGCATCTGCTTGGAAACGGTATCAGGGTCGTTGGAATAGTATCGCCTTGGAACTCGCTCCACTTGCAATATTGCCCCAGGTTACAACATAGTGTTGCAAAACAAACAATGACCGAATCATCGGACAGTTATGGACAGTTCAGTTTCTGATCTTGATTCATTGATAGCATATCTACTTCCGAAAACTTTTTCACACAATCAAAACAATGGGATCTAGCATGATCTAGCCTGATAAAGGCCCAAGCTGCTCAGGGCCATTGGTCGGATTGGCTTTGGCTTGAAGCTCCACCTGCCTTCGCCACATGAATCCATCTTCAGGGCCGATGAACGCCTTGCACCAACTGTAGAAAAAACTGTCAGTTGGATCAGCAAACAACTGCCTTCGTCATCTGCAAACGTGACCTGCAAACAGCTATGAACCCAGCTATGGTCCAGTTTTGGACCTGTTTATCACCACTTTGCAGTCGCTGCGAGCCTGATTCAATACAGTGTATGCCAGTGACCAGCAATGCTGCAACATCTGCAAACCCTATCATCTCTATCAAGGTAATTACCGGTAGCACAGGCAGCCCGAAATGCCAACTGTCTCTTCCTCTGTCCCTTTATTGCCAACTCCCTGCCCTTGGCCGCTGCACCGGGCTCACGGAATTCACGCGCACGTTGCTTGGTGCCAAATCCAATGCCGAGATCTTCGTAAGGTGCATCACTGCAGCTTTGCCTTGAAAATTCAAAACAAATGTTGGATCCTGATTAGTAGCTTAGTAGCTAGGTTCGCTATTGTGGCTAACAGTCTGCAAATTATTCAGCACCTCTGATTTGATCTTCCGCTTCGCTACTATGGCCCAAAAAATGGCAGACCATGTTTTTTCTCAAAAAAGAATGTTTGTGTGAAAGAAAACATCTTAGCATTTTTGCTGGAAAAAATCTTTCTTGCATCCCTTTCCTAAAAGATCCAATCTCTTATTAAACCCTCATTAAAGAACAGCTTTTCTACAAATTCCAAGGCGCTGGACCATGAGAGGGTCCAAATCACTTTGGTAGGTTTGTTCCCACGGTTCACAATTGCAGCACACTTTTTCTGAGGTGATCCTGGAGCCAAGAGAAGAAAGAAAAACCTTGTACCAAAGCAACCTTCTCTTTCTCTTTCTTTTTTTTCTCTGTCTCTTTCTCTTTCTCTTCCTCTGCCTCTTCCTATTTTTTTTTCTCTCTCTCTCTATGTCTTTTTTTCTCCTCTTTCTATTCGTATAAATATATATATAATATACTATATATATATATGTTATTATGTGTCTATTCCTCTTCCTCTTTCCCTTTCTGTTCTTCTTTCTAAGATTCTATTTTTCTTCCTCTTTCTCTTTATCTTTCTCTTCCTCTTTCTCTTGTTACACCTTTCATTGAAAAACTTGAGGTGCAAAAGGTAACGCAATCAACATGCTGCACCCCACTCACTACAAGTACTACAAGTACTACCAGTACTACAAGTTCACCGGAAAAAAAGGTCTCAATTAGCCAATTAAAATCCTTACTTATGTCTCTCATCGTATTTTTTCTGGGAACAGTTTCTAAGAACTCAACTTGAAAGAGGGTATAGCGGCATATTCGTTTGAGGGGGGGTACACACACAAATCAGGACGGACCATTGTACACACCCTTCGCTTGCAGCAACTCACAGCAAGCTAATCAGCACAGTGCCCTAGCTACAGCTGCACACACGCCAGACCTTGTTTGCGGCTGAGCGCGTCCCTTGGTCCAAGAGACAGGTCCAAGTCACGCGGCTTGATTCTTTGATCTTCAGCTCCCATGGTCCAAACAACATTGATAAACTACCAGCTATATAAATCTATATAATATGTACATCCATCGGCAGCGCGCACTGTATACCCAAAGCTGCCGCTTTTCCGATGGTTAAGGATGCCGCAAGAGGAGCAATGTCCTGCAATCACGACGGAAGGTGGGCATCTATGGGCATCCAAGGACAGAAGCGCGCAAAAGGACGGAAAGGATCAATCAGAAGGAACCAACAAAAACAGCAGCAACAAACATTTCGTTGCCGTGGCTTCATTGTCAATCAACGTTGCCTGAAGCCGATGGCAATCTCCGGCATCAGCACAGAAAGCTGCAACCGCCGCCACTGCAAGCATCCTGTTCTGGCGCAGCGCTTCCAGGACATCGAATCCGAGAATTGGTCGAAGGACACATCCAAATGCCTCAACTCATCTCAAATGGAGCTTGCACAACCAGGAAATCAACGACGGATTTTGAGTCTAGACTTGCAAGTTTTTGGCCGAGAGGGCGCCAAGCCGGCCAAGCCGCAAGTGCGCCAAACTATGTGCACTGGTCGTAACTATAGTCAGTACCGTGGTCATAACAGCCTCACCCTCTAAGTCTAATCTCTGCCGCATGAGTGGCAGGAGTTGAGAGGCGGGGCCATGCGGTCGCATCCCACCATCTGCGGCTTCTGGGGGCACCCCAGAATGCTTTTGCAGCTCCAACTGCAGCCGCCGCCGCTGCAAGAATCCATTCCGATGACCTCAAAGACAAGGGAGACCTAGACCAGTCAAGATCTGAGGTTGAGGGCATCAAAGGGCATTCATCAAATTTCAATTGCACATCTTCATGGTGGCGCATGGTGGCGCTAAGCGTCTGAGGTCTTACACTTCACACATCTTCACACCAGAGTCAATGCAAACACTTGCAGCCAGTCATGGGTTCGGCTCCTCTATTTGCTGAACAAAAATGAATGCATCTGGATTTTCATGATTTTCCGACCTCAAAAGCTTCATATTCTCCACAGGTGGAATTAGTATTCCACATATTCCACTTCTCCAGGGCCAACCAAACTATCTGAACAATCCGCTTATGGAATGATAAAATATGTATCTGCAACTTTCGAATCCTTTTGAAGACCGTGCTTGTTGTGCGTATGCTGCAAGCGGCCTTGTTCTCACCACAAGTGAGCTCCTGGTAGGTTTCCTCTGGCTTGCACCTGCACGTTTCAGGAAACCAAAGCGTAGACTCACTGGGGATTGAATACTTGCAAGCAACAGGATCAAATGGAAGGAGGAATCGGTGTGCTTGTGCTTCCTGCTTTCCGCTGCCCGTGCTTTTGACAGTGATGGAGATCTTGATAACCAATATCACTTTAAGCTGACGGTGGTCAATGTAACAGCAATGCATGCGTAGAATTCAGTCCGTAAATGCTCGGCCGCACTTTACTATGCAGGAAATAAATGGAAATAAAGTATGATGAAGCACAGTATTCAAAGCGGTGCCTGTACGTACAGGATCCATTCTCGCAATGGGCAGAGACTGGCTTGTCCCCGCCAAAGCAACCAATAATTTCAGGATATGTCTTTGTTTTCTTCGTATCCAGGGAAAGTTGCACAAGCTCAACGGAGGCGAGATCTGACCTGAGAGGGTGAGCAATTGAACGTTAATGCGACAAATCTCAGTCTGCTTGGCTCATCGGCCCCCTACTGCGTCTCAGCAACTTCAAAGAAATTCAAACTATCTGAAGTTGGGTTGTGCTGCGTCCTGAAACGAGTGTTTTCCGTGTCCTGAAGTGTAGACAAATCCAGGACAGCACGTCAATCTGCGATGCTTGAAAGCTACAACTGTTACAACCCTGCGGGTTTTGCTGAGTTGCTGCTCGATTGCTTCCACATCTTCCTCGCTGCAGCCAGCGTCGCATGTCGCCCCTGCTCCGCCCAAGGCAGAAAGCAAAGCGAGAAGCCAAAGACGCAAAACAGCCATGCTCCCGAAGTGAAGAGGTTGTCACAGAATGTCACAGAAGCATATGGCTCTTGAACCAAAAGCTGCTCAAGCCTTTTGGATGTCTCTGGAAGCAGCCGCAATGCGCAGCAATCATGAGGAACATATTATGACGTGTTATTTAATGCTGTGAGACTCCAGGGGGAACAGGTCTAGATAACAGAGATCAAGCTGTGTTTATTTAATTATATAAATGTCAAAAAAAATCTTTCGTCATCTTGCAGCATATATCCGCCGACCCCTGCCGTCAGCAGGGGGAGCGCGTCAGAGGAGGCCTTACTAGCAACAAGATGCCAGAAGGGGCGAAGAGTTTGCGCAGAACGAAAGCCGGCTCCAGAAGGACACGAGCAGGGTGGCAGTTGGCAGTGTAGAAACGCAGGAAAAGTCAAGGTTTGGAGCTAGTTTCTAGTCGGTTCAGAAAGTGACGTTTGGCAGTCTGGGATACGGGCCGCGGGCCCAATCCGTCCTTCACTGCCATGGTGTTTTAGCCCTGCGACACGGTCCTTGGACTCCAGCTTGGACCGAAGCGGTGCAGAACGAAAGCCGGCTCCAGGAGGACACGAGCAGGGTGGCAGTTGGCAGTGCAGAAACGCAGGAAAAGTCAAGGTTTGGAGCTAGTTTCTAGTCGGTTCAGAAAGTGACGTTTGGCAGTCTGGGATACGGGCCGCGGGCCCAATCCGTCCTTCACTGCCATGGTGTTTTAGCCCTGCGACACGGTCCTTGGACTCCAGCTTGAGTCGAAGCGGTGCAGAACGAAAGCCGGCTCCAGGAGGACACGAGCAGGGTGGCAGTTGGCAGTGCAGAAACGCAGGAAAAGTCAAGGTTTGGAGCTAGTTTCTAGTCGGTTCAGAAAGTGACGTTTGGCAGTCTGGGATACGGGCCGCGGGCCCAATCCGTCCTTCACTGCCATGGTGTTTTAGCCCTGCGACACGGTCCTTGGACTCCAGCTTGGACCGAAGCGGTGCAGAACGAAAGCCGGCGCCAGGAGGACACGAGCAGGGTGGCAGTTGGCAGTGCAGAAATGCAGGCAAAGTCAAGGTTTGGAGCTAGTTTCTAATCGGTTCAGAAAGTAACGTTTGGCACTCTGGGCTACGGGCCGCAGAACGAAAGCCGGCTCCAGGAGGACACGAGCAGGGTGGCAGTTGGCAGCGCAGAAACGCAGGAAAAGTCAAGGTTTGGAGCTGGTTTCTAGTCGGTTCAGAAAGTGACGTTTGGCAGTCTGGGATACGAGCCGCGGGCCCAATCCGTCCTTCACTGCCGTGGTGTTTTAGCCCTGCGACACGGTCCTTGGACTCCAGCTTGGACCGAAGCGGTGCAGAACGAAAGCCGGCTCCAGGAGGATACGAGCAGGGTGGCAGTTGGCAGTGCAGAAACGCAGGAAAAGTCAAGGTTTAGAGCTTATTTCTAGTTGGTTCAGAAAGTGACGTTTGGCAGTCTGGGATACGGGCCGCAGGCCCAATCCGTCCTTCACTGCCATGGTGTTTTAGCCCTGCGACACGTCCTTGGACTCCAGCTTGGACCGAAGCGGTGCAGAACGAAAGCCGGCTCCAGGAGGACACGAGCAGGGTGGCAGTTGGCAGTGCAGAAACGCAGGAAAAGTCAAGGTTTGGAGCTAGTTTCTAGTCGGTTCAGAAAGTGACGTTTGGCAGTCTGGGATACGGGCCGCGGGCCTAATCCGTCCTTCACTGCCATTGTGTTTTAGCCCTGCGACACGGTCCTTGGACTCCAGCTTAGACCGAAGCGGTGCAGAACGAAAGCCGGCTCCAGGAGGACACGAGCAGGGTGGCAGTTGGCAGTGCAGAAACGCAGGTAAAGTCAAGGTTTGGAGCCGCAGAACAAAAGCCGGCTCCAGGAGGACACGAGCAGGGTGGCAGTTGGCAGTGCAGAAACGCAGGAAAAGTCAAGGTTTGGAGCTAGTTTCTAGTCGGTTCGGAAAGTGACGTTTGGCAGTCTAGGATACGGGCCGCGGGCCCAATCCGTCCTTCACTGCCATGGTGTTTTAGCCCTGCGACGCGGTCCTTGGACTCCAGCTTGGACCGAAGCGGTGCAGAACGAAAGCCGGCTCCAGGAGGACACGAGCAGGGTGGCAGTTGGCAGTGCAGAAACGCAGGAAAAGTCAAGGTTTGGAGCTAGTTTCTAGTCGGTTCAGAAAGTGACGTTTGGCAGTCTGGGATACGGGCCGCGGCCCCAATCCGTCCTTCACTGCCATGGTGTTTTAGCCCTGCGACACGGTCCTTGGACTCCAGCTTGGACCGAAGCGGTGCAGAACGAAAGCCGGCTCCAGGAGGACACGCGCAGGGTGGCAGTTGGCAGTGCAGAAACGCAGGAAAAGTCAAGGTTTGGAGCTAGTTTCTAGTCGGTTCAGAAAGTGACGTTTGGCAGTCTGGGATACGGGCCGCGGGCCCAATCCGTCCTTCCCTGCCATGGTGTTTTAGCCCTGCGACACGGTCCTTGGACTCCAGCTTGGACCGAAGCGGTGCAGAACGAAAGCCGGCCCCAGGAGGACACGAGCAGGGTGGCAGTTGGCAGTGCAGAAACGCAGGAAAAGTCAAGGTTTGGAGCTAGTTCCTAGTCGGTTCAGATCCGTCCTTCACTGCCACGGTCCTTGGACTCCAGCTTGGACCGAAGCGGTGCAGAACGAAAGCCGGCTCCAGGAGGACACGAGCAGGGTGGCAGTTGGCAGTGCAGAAACGCAGGAAAAGTCAAGGTTTGGTCTGGGATACGGGCCGCGGGCCCAATCCGTCCTTCACTGCCATGGTGTTTCAGCCCTGCGACACGGTCCTTGGACTCCAGCTTGGACCGAAGTGGTGCAGAACGAAAGGCGGCTCCAGGAGGACACGAGCAGGGTGGCAGTTGGCAGTGCAGAAACGCAGGAAAAGTCAAGGTTTGGAATGGTTTGGAGCTAGTTTCTAGTCGGTTCAGAAAGTGACGTTTGGCAGTCTAGGATACGGGCCGCGGGCTCAATCCGTCCTTCACTGCCATAGTGTTTTAGCCCTGCGACACGGTCCTTGGATTCCAGCTTGGACCGAAGCGGTGCAGAACGAAAGCCGGCTCCAGGAGGACACGAGCAGGGTGGCAGTTGGCAATGCAGTGTCGTCTCGGGTCTCTTTAGGATGCCATTTCAAGTTTCATACTGCGGTTACGAACGGGGGCTTCGGGTATGGGTCTTAAGTGCTAGAGCAACCCTTTAGGTCCCCAAGACACCTGCCCAATGACGAAAGCTCCTATTTCTTGAGCCATGAAAAAGTGTCAGAGCACATAGTTGTGCGTGTCATCCTGCAGGGGTCCATGCTGCTTGCATGTGCACAGTGCCAAACGCACATACAAATGGTTTGTTTAGGTCAGTTTCTGGTTTCTTTAGGGTTCATTTCATGCTTACGACACAGAGGCAGGCATGACCCTCCAGTGTCCAGGGGTCGGCGGCAGAGGGCGTAGCCCTTTAATTATTTGATCTGAGGCCGGTGCTAGTTCCATAGGCTGGCATCGATGTAGGACAGCCCAGCCCCGCACAGGATGCAGTGTTCACGATGGAGCCTGCTTTCCTCATCCAGTGATACAACAGGATGCAAAAGAAAACCGTTCATCCAAAGCACATTCAACTGCCAATTGAAAACATGTCATCCAAAAAAAAGACAGCCCCAAGTGCAAAAAGGGTCAAAGCAAGCTGAAAATAGTGACAGTCAAACTAAAGAAAGGGCACATGCCTTTTCAATGTTGCCAAAAGCAAAACCACAGCCCCACAAGCAAGCAAACACCACACAAAGATTCCAAACTCCATAGGGATGTGCATGAACAACAATATTCACGGGACATGTACCATTTGTCGCAACAGTATATTCCTGGATTGGCGGCAAGGCCACCAGTGAGGCAGACTGAACTGAAGGATATATATATATAGATATAATTACATATATATATATAGTATAACTATACATAAACATACATGAACCATGAATCATGAAGGTGTAACTATGTATAATATATATACGTATATATAGTATCAATGGCCATTTCAGGAACCTAAATTGGAGGTACCTACCGTATATCTATAAGGGCCATCTAAGGGCTATGTAAGGGGATATACCGCCCAAAATATGGCTTTACATGGTACGATACCTCCATTTTAGGATCCTGGAATTTGGATTGATATTAGGCATTTCGAGCCAAACCAACTTCCAAGGACAGCACATTATAACATATCAAACATATAACATATGTATATAAATTTATTTCAATTCTTCTTGGCCAATGCCCCAAGCTGCTGGTCTATCATCACCTTGGACACATACTTCAGCATTGAGAAAACTCCAGTGACATTGATCTTCATGACCTTCGCCGGAAGGTGTGGGCCCGGTGTGGGCTGGTTTTGGTTGGCTTTCCTTGCGAAGTGTGGTAACTTCAAGACAGCAATGACAAGCATTCATGAGGATAGCCTGACTAGCTCCGTTCCCAAAATTCCAAAGCCTTCTCGAAATCCTCTGTGCTATAGTCATCAACGGGGGCGAATAGTCCTTGATATCCAGCATTGTTGAAGAGGCAGTCGATGCAACCTGAATTGTGGTATGTTTCTCCAAGCTCTCTTGAAGTGATTTTGTCCGCCCTCTTTCTGACTCCCTCTTACCCGTGGGTTGTGTGAGAGACATACATTCAGTATCATTCAGTTAATTCAGTTGTCATTATAGTCACTAGTCACACTAGTCATTCTTATTGAATTACGCGCGACCGAACTTCAAACGTGCTGCTACGTGGCCAAACTCTGCCTTGATCTTGGCCACTGTCTTCTCTACATCAGTATCTTTTGTCACCTCAAGGTCCACTTAACCCATCTTAACCCTCTGCCACATCTTTGGCTGGTCCAATTGTGCATCACTCCAAAGCGGTAAGTCTGCTGAAGTGGACACATCATGACCAGTCATGACCTAAAGGGTGAGCATGCACCACTGCACCATGCACGAGTACAAGCCTGCCCTTGCAGACATAAGCTACATCTAAGAAAAGCAACGGATCAAACCATGACCAAAGCATATCAAAGCCGAAGGTTGGGATCAGTCGACAAAACTGTAGCCATGGCACATCCAGCGCGAAGGCCTTGACAGGCACCTTGTATTGGTCCTGGATCTCTGACGCGACTGCTTGCAGCTTGTCCTGCTCCGGAACCAAACATGAGAAACCCCAACTGTCAAGTCCGGAAACAAGCAAATGCAGATCAAATGAAGGCAAGTGGATACAAATCGCTTTGAATGAACATATGCAGCATTTGAAGCAGAACGAGTAGAGGACCAACATATACAAACATAATCAAACATATCGTCTACCCAGATCTGCCACATGTCAAATTCGGTTGTTCGCTATCGGTCGTAGAGATTTTGGCTCTTTCGGGGGGTTACATATAATACAATATAATATAATGTATACATATATATTACATACGTGAAATTATATTCTGTCATTATATGATAAGTATAATACACATAAATTGTCATATAAATACATACATATACTATCATATACTAGTATATATAAAGAACTAAGTGCGCAAAACTTGGTCATAATGAGGTGACACATCTCACTAACTACGTATTGGTTGTGGCACCGGTGAGAAGGGTGCATCATTTCCAGAAAGCCCCATGCTTTATTGCACCCCTACGTGCAAAGTTGGTTTAGAGTTTAGACAGCTGTTTAATGCTGTTTATCTTTATTTAAATTCTTGAAGAACTTGCCTGTCTACTTTAATCATATATCATCGATAGACTGTCTAGACGCTCATAGCCAAATTAACATAGATTAACATAGATTAACATAGATTAACTATGTTGTACAACTAGCTTTAAGATGCTTTAAGAGCACTTCGAAGGCTTTGAAGACCTTTGAGATTGGCAGTTTCTCTACGAGCTGTCCTCTACCAGGTCAACCAAAGCCAGCTTGGCCCCCTCTGCTGCCATCATCCTGGCACAAACAGCACCAAAGTTCCCGGCAGCACCGGTGATCACGGCCTCAGACACGAATGATGATAAGAAGGCAAGGAACTCCAAAGCTCTTCACAGCTGTGAGATTTCTCTTCGAGCATTTCTTGATCCAATTGCTTTGGATTGCATGTTGCATTTAGTCATCAGATGTCAGCTCACAAGCATTTGTCAGGGAGAACGGCAAAAATGTACCAACGAGCTTTCGACTTCCAAAGGATTTTTGAAAGTTGATGCTCTGCGGCACTTTGCTGCCCAGGATCCACCTTATCCTGAAACCGATTTCCACGTGGCGGATAGACATCTCCAACCTTCCTACGCTTTGCCTCCATGGCTGGGTGACTTTGATGATAGTTCGCAGGCGCTGTGATTGATGCCTTTACTCCGAGTAGCGAGGGATTTTTGTTAAGGGCATGTAATGTAACGGCAGTCTTGACTCTTGACATATCTTCACTTCCTTCAGTATCTTCACTGGAAAGTATTGGTCCAATGTCATCCTGTGGCCCTGATCTGAAATACGATACTGTTACTGTGCGGCAAGGCGCTCGATGGCGAAGCTTGGAGGTCTGAAACTGCTGGATACAAGAAAATGAAGAGATGATCCATAGAAAGCACCCCCGGGTTGCACACAACATGCTTGCACATGCTTGAACTGCATAGTAACTTAGCACATGCTGTCAAAACATGTATCTGGGTAAATTATAATATGTCACTAACCTGAATTAAGGCCATTTGGGTATCATTTCCCTTACTAACTATGATTACAGTGAGGTCGCAGTGAGGTCGTTATACAGTAATTTACCCAGATGTATGGGCTTGCTTCCGTGTCGACGCTGTTTCTGTACTCCACTCGCTTCCAAACTTTCCAGCAGAACTGAACCCTCGGCAAATAAATGGAACTGTCTTCATTTCTGGCTTGAGTGATGTTGAATCCTTGAACGGTTGGAACAACCCTGCAATCGCATTCTTTTGTCTTGCACAACCGAAGATGTGTGCCACGCTTCTTCTCGCCTAAGCATCGCCAAAACGGCAACACGATTACACATGGTCCGTGTTTTTAATGTGTATGTAATCAATGGGCCTCAAACATCTGCAAGAGCAGGCACCAGATGGACACCAAATCGAAATGTGTTCCTATAGTCAGATAGCACTTCATCATATTTCATCATCATCTCTCTCTCTCTCTCTCTTCAATTTTTCTCAGTCAAACAGCCGAAAGTTAGGTGCAAGATACGAAGGCTGGTCCAATCTGGTGCACGTGCATACTGCTGGGCACTTTGGCGCTAGGCCGCTAGGCCCCTTGCTCCAAAGCTTCAAAATCGAAACCATGAGCAAAGTCTGCAGAGCTCTCTGCAGTCTGGTCGTCTCCAGACTGAGGCACCTGACAAGACATCCGAACAATCGGCTCAATCGGCTCAATCGGCTCAATCTCATTCTTCACAAACGTCCCAGGATCATCCAGGATCACTCTTAGCTCCTAACCTGTGGCTCTTTCAGCAGCTTCTTCGAATATTTCCCCTTCCGCTCTTCGTACCTGAAATATCTAAAAATCTTGACAGATCTTGAAACTTGAAGGCAAGATTTTCTGCTCACTATGTCCTTATCTTTCTCATTCTTTCTCTAAAAGCTGCAGCTGGGCACTGTGCAGTTGGAAAGGGAGGTGGTATGACGTGTTCAACCTTCTGGATCTTACTTCTCTGTCTCTGCCCCAGAATCACCTTCTACCATCTTCTACCACCATGGAGCACCCAGCTTACTTCCTGCGTCTTGAATAAACACATGCGAAACTGCGAAACTCAAGGGGCACTCTTTACGTAAGCGAACATTTTCGTCCGCTTTGCAACGGCGGAGTTCCAGGTCCTCAATGCAAAGCAGTGGCAAATCCGGGTCCATTGGCAGCATTTGCCAGTAAGTGCAATGCGTTGAGGAATCTTGGGGACATGCCTTTTGAATCCTTTTGACACTTTGTGATTTGTGATATCTTTTGAGAGAAAAAGGGTACTCAAACGGGCCCTCGGGATATGAATGCAAGACAACGGTGGCAAGGGCTGTCAGGCCTGGAAAAAATAGCATCCAGAACGAGATTTTACCCCAAAGATCCCCCTTTTGGAACACTTTGCCGATCTTTTTCATCCGCTCATTCTATTTAAATCCGGTTCGCACATGCCAAAACCTGGCGCACACACACAAAGCACAGGCTCCGGTTCGAGAACTCAGGGTAGCTCATGTAGCAAGCCCACATGAGCTGCCCAACAATATCTTTGGCCCCTTAAAACTTGATCATCGTGGTTGGAAAGAAACATTGACCACCTTAGCGATCCTTCAGTGAGCTTCCACCATATTGAAAGACATGCTCGATTGGATAATATGACACTAAATCGAAGGGCCGAAGTCCCTAGCAAACTCTCAAACAAAGTACATGGCTACATGATGCTACATGGTGCAATTCCATGTAGCTCTCACAGCAAAGCTTACACTATTTCATTTTACTTGCCTCGTCTATATAGTTTGATTTTCCTCGGAACTGCAACTGTTTCACGAATGAATAACATCGGACAGCAAAGCAGAGAGCAAGTCCACCAGCTGCCGCTAGAAACAAGCATTGTTCAAAATTGTGCACCATCCTTCAACACTTCAACAATTTTCGCAGTTTCCGCACAAATAGCAAGGGTGGCTGGTTTATTCATGAGTTCATCATTACTCTTGCAACGTCTAGCGAGTCTAGCGCAGCTTCTCCTAAAATCCTAGAAGAACAGCAAAGGCCGGGATCAGATCGCCAAATCACACGATGATTTGAGTTGCATTTCCTTAGATGTGACAGGTGGACAGGTGACTTCATGTTCAGAGGACTGCTGGGGCTGGGAATATACCAAAGATTCCGAAAGTCCAAAAGGATCCAAAAGGGCATAAATAAGATCGAAGAAAATCTTCAACAAATATTATATAATTAATCTCACCACCCATTGCTAAACAGCATGCATTCTTGCCACGTGGCTGCAAAGGCCTGTCACAGTGCCATTCCACGCCGCGGCAACGGCGGCTGCACGCTGTGCCTCTGCATGATGTTTTCTGACACAACGGCCCAAAAAGAGGCAGCGAATATGGCCAATCGGTGAAGAACGCTGAAATCCACGCATTCTGGAATTATGGGCACTCATCCCAAACTTGCACAAAAAAGCACCTGACATGACATGCCGGTGCTCGCTGGATACAGCATAAACGTTTACATAATGCTGCTGAGAGTTTGAGTGTCAGATCGTCTATATATGTCTATATGTTATATAATGTTGCATAATTGTATGTAATATTATAATGCTAGATGCTCAGCGTGATGTGATTATGTACTGTATTGTACTGTATGCCAGCATATGCCACTGACCTGATCTGCAGGAAGCCAGTGCAAATCGGTGCTCAAGCAATAGACCTCAGTGAGAAAGGAAGGTAATTGGAAGTGATGACTAACTTATCTCTGATGGAGGTTGGCGGTCTGGCTCCAGATTTTTTCATGATGTTCCTGTTTCTGTACCATATTCATACTCATGCCACTCCGTTTGAACATAATCTCTCCCATTGTTTCTAAGTACAGTATAGAGAAAGTGACCCCGAATTAAACCACTCTCTTCCTTGCAGCCCAAAAACAGGCCATTTGCAGCAGTCGCCTTTGTTGTCGCATACGTCCTCTGTGTCCGCAATCCTTAGCGTCGACTCACAACATATCAGAACTGATACATGTTCGGATTGCCAGGGCATACGGTCATGAGTAAGCAATTGATAGTAATTGTATCAAGCAATACCATTAATTAAGGTTTCAAGACGTACAGTAGCATGATGTAGCATGTATGCGCAAGTGAAATCACAGTGGCATAGTGACGCATGGTTTGTAGATCTTGTAGTGTTGGGGTTTGAATGTGTTGAAATGTGTTGAATGGGCTCAGCTTTTGCATCTTTTACTTTCCTATACTTAGCCGAGCATCTTCTCCTTGCCCAAGCCAAACCTGAAGGTGTTCCGGTGCTGGGTTGACCAAGCAGCTTGTCAAATACAGGAGAACGCTAGCACAACAAAGGTACAACAAAGGTGAAAACGATGGCTGGATAATCGAAGTTGAGGCCAGCCACAAACCAAAAGACATCTCTGAGCCTCCCTTCCAGTACCTTCAGTCAGGATGATGCAAGAAACATGCTCTCGCGAAGCTTTGAAAGGAATGATTGCTCAAGCTTCAGCAAATCTACCTGTTGCATTGGATTCAATTCACACCTTGCTTGACAAACATCAATCCTCATCCGTAGGTCTCTTTTTGGTTTTATTCGTCTTGGCACTTTTATCTGGCAATTGCGACTGCATTCTTTCTCCAAACACGAGCCAAGTAACGCCGTCTGAAACCTAAGTTTGGCCCGAAGTGCAGCTATCAGGAGCTATCATACATTCATAAGACACAGGAGAGAAAGGAAGAGTCTCGGCATGCTGCGGAGTTAATTAATCTCTATGTGGCTGCTAATTATTTGCTTGCAGTTTTCTGTTTGCAGTGGCCTACCCAGCAATCTGGATGTGCCAATATGACCATCTTGCACACATTTGCACACACTTACAGGATCATAGAGGTTCTGAATGGTTCTGAACAGGATGACAATGTCCCATCACCATGAAAGGCCGTCCCTTTTCAACTCCGCACTCAACGCGCTTGCCAAGGGAGTCTGAAATGATCCTGCCAAAAGAGATCTGGACACACTCGATGGTTTTGCCGCATCAACGCCAAATGACATAGCCCATGAGTCTCCTTGAACAAATTTGAAACTCAACAGGACAGCTACACCTCAAAGGAAGTCAGCATGCGCGCGAGAGAGCAAAGGCTCAGCTTTGGGATGTGCAACTACGATCCACCTGAGCAACCAGTGCCTTAACCGATGACATGCGACATCATGCGACCTACAAATGTACCCTCTTCAGTTTTTTTTTGTAATAGTAATAGTTGGGGGCTGAGGCTGACGTTGACATTCCCCCACTTTTTTCCGACATCTTAGCAGTCTGAGCATCTGACTCGTGCGCTTGTGCTTGGTGGCCTTTCTCCAGCTCATCCAGTGCCTTCGGCAACATGCCACGTGCCAGCACCATGTATCGCCGAGTGCAACGTAACAACATGTAACAACGGTAGATAACAATTTCAGGCAATAAGGGCTCTCCTGCAAACATCTGGAAACTCCTACCCACACAAATCACACAAATGCCCAAAAATGGAATTCGGCTGCATTTTGCCGTCAACTGCCGATTTGCAACATGGATCTCCTGTGTCACATGCTGCCTCGCTGATTGCCATGAAGCGGGAATTGTTTACCTGGCCTGCTCTGATGCAAAAGGAAAAACGTATCTCCACCGCAATGGGTAGCCTGGCAAACAAACGGCAATGCGGCAAAGCAATGCAGCCAGAAACTATCATGAAGCATATGTAAATATGTGTGTATGTATGTATTAGTATTTATGAATGCTATCAAATGCCGCTGGACATAGGACCTTCAGAGAATGGAAGCAGGTCTCTGCAAAAATATTTGATGAATTTCTTGGGGTGGCGCCGCTATATGGGTTATGTTTTCTGGAGACGCCTTGGGGGTTCACAATTCGGACCAGATGCTAATCACTTTGGCGCAGGAGAGGCCAGCTTTCTCCACCATATCACATGCCTCCTGCTGGTGGCGCGGCATTACCTCAACTTCTGGGACCGACTGGTGATGACTACACGACATGGCTCCTTTTTGGTGTAGTGCTTCGTGCGTGCGAAAACGCGGAAGACATTGTCCGCTTCCTCGCTTGTGTGCTTTGTTGTGTAGTCATCGTAGCGGCCTAGGCCACTTTCTGGCCCACCTTTCGCAACAGCGTTCCACCACGGCTTGGAATAATCACGTACAATCAAGACTGCATGATGCAACATGATGCAACATGATGCAAACATAATCAAACATATGCAAAATGAGTTGGAACATGTGGAACATGTGTCAATATATTTCAACCTGCCTTGCTGCTGGTACAGGTCGCGCACTGAACGAAAGGACTCGGCACTTGGCACCAGCAACAACAGTGTTGAGCTGGGCGCCTGAGAGAAAGACATGTCAATTTAGAGTGATGTCTTATCATGTGTTATCATGTGTTATCGTGTTATCATGTGTTCATGTTCAAGATGATTCAAGATTATAAACTCGCAAGCTCTTCCCCTTGCGCGGAAAATCATGAAAATCCAATCTAAGATCATCCAAGATCTCATGCCAGCTTTTCTCTAATTCTCACAATATTTTCGATCAGGGCAAGGGGCAGGCCGCAGCATGTCAGCTTCTCGATGCAAGATATTCCTGGGATAAGGACCCTTGGTCTAGTGACATCTACCATTAGAAAAAACCTGAAATTACAATTCTGTAAACCAAGCATGCAGAGACCCTGATGAACACCAGAACGCGTGGTGTAGGCTGTCCAGGCATGGTCTCGCGTGCTCTGTCAAAGCAAATCTCAGGCAGTCTTTGCAACATACTGTATGACTTGAGAATGGCAGTCTTGCCGCATTCAATATCTTTAATGGGCGTACCATGGCATACCCGTTTCGAATGCTTTTGACACTCGTGCCATCCGCACATCATAATTTCGTCTCAGGGGGTCTTGGGCTTGTGTCCACATGTTTCCACGGAAGTAGACTAGAGTCTAGCTAGAGGACTAGACATGCGTCAAATAATGTCACTGTCTCGATGCAGGTTATGGCACCAGCATGCACCAGCGATAAGTTGGAGGAGCACCCTGGGGTATTTTCACGTCCATATTAAGGGCACGTGTGGAGGTGCAAGGATGTGGAAGGTTTTCCCATGGCCCAATGGCTCAGTCAAATGTATGGCAGACCTGTGAAGAACTTTGGGAAAACATATCCTGTGTACATTGCATGGGTGCATCCCTGCATCATTTACAGTACAGGGCAATGTTTTTCCGTTCATCTGTGGCAAGTCACAGTCTAGACTCTCCACCACATTATCCAGTCTTGTGTGGCAACCCTCTGAGCAAAAGGGTCGTTAGATGCTGTTAGGTTCAAGCCTTCCACTGACTCGCAAGCCAAATATTACAATCACACCATGAAGGAGTGAAGTAGACAGGGTGTGTGTCTGCCTGGATCAGGTCTCTTTTCAGGGTGGACAAATCTATATTGCCGCCGTCCTCCTCTCTTGACACCATGTGTGTGAAGTGAAAGACCCCAAGAAAACGACACAACAATTCACACAGTGTTATAAAAGATATAAAAGCAAGTTGGATCTTGCCATATCTTGCCATATCTTGCCACTTGCCACCCATGCCAAGGATCTCCCTTGCTTCTTTGTTCCTCAGCTGCTGGTGCAGTGATAGTCCGTCGTCCTCAATCCAAATCACGACCAAACGGCACAGCACCCCATTTGCCACGCGGCGGGGAGATCAAGACGTTGAAGCTTGCTACCAAGTCTGCCTTCTGTCTTGTGCCCAGAACTTCCGGCCCACAAAACTCCTGCAGGCAATCAAATGTGAGGATGGGAGTGGCAGCGTGTCAGCCTTGGATAGAAATAAATACATTTGGGATCATTTGGGTACATTTGGATTGTGAGGTCGACATGTCCAAATGCGCCACTCCGAACGCCCTGTATTCAGCAAGAACCATTGCTGCAGGTCCTCACCATGTGGTCCATGTTCTTTCACACAGGACTTGCCAAGGTCCACAGCGGGACGCAGCTCCACCTGAGTGCGAGCTTTGGATGCAAAAGCAGAAGCTTGTGCATAACATGACTTGACTTAATATTAAATAAGATCACATAATCATAAGACTTAACAAAAAGCCACAGCTAAGCCAATCAGCATTCGTTATAGAAAGGACTGAATGGACTCCACTTGGCATAATCGGATCTACGTGAGCTTCCTAAGGGTTTGTAAGGAAAGAAGAAACATAATAGAATAGAAACAGAAGCACTTCGTGCTTGCTGCACACTGTCGCCCAGCCTGGTTTTCCTTTTCATGCAGCAGTTCTGATTGGTTCTGCCGCGCCTGCCGAATTTCAAAAATCAGTTGGGCGCACTGCTCATAGCATTTTTGCCCCCTCCAATAGCATCCATAAACATTGTCAAATAGACAGTGGTAAAATGCACAGGGAATTACAGGGACTTGAGCTAAGTCTGCATTGTCAACTGGCTTTTGAACATCAAAAGCAGGATCATGGACCGCTGGAGAATGACAGCTGTTCCTGCGTATTTCAGTTCAATTGCCCCAGTGCTCTGTAGTCAACTGCCTTCTCCAACAAGTTTTGCGACTGGTCCAAGCCAATGACATGGGAAAAGCGGCTGCTGAGCCCTCGCAACCATAGGCCTAGCATCACGCAACTGGTATGAACATTCAGAATGCTGACAGCAGTGCCACGCTGCCACTTGATGGCTGAAGTGATTCAAAATGCAAGATGCGTATGGCTAATAGCAAAGGGACAGTCATGCAGTACACACACCAATATGGGGGGTTTTTGGTCAATTATATCGCAATATATGACTATATAATTGTCAATTAGTTGTATGTGTTGTGATGTTGTATAATGATAACGTATGATACCAAACTGTTCGAACAACAGCAATGACAAAGAAAATCTCAAGTATCAGGTCACAAGAAGCGAGATCGAGCGCACCTGGTCCACAGCCCGCATCTATTGCTAACAGGTTCTGTCCAGGGATGAAGCCTTCTGGCACTTCTTCATGGCCTCCTGGGAAAAGGCAGCATGCAAACTTGAAAAAAAAAGCATTCAAAGGGGCAAGGAAGAACAACCGCTGCAAGGATCCTGCAAATTCAAATGACTTCAACATCACTGATTACGGGATTCTGGATGATTCCTGATGATTCTTGGTGGTTCTTGCAATTCCATCCTGCTGCTGCACATTCTCCACGGCCAGGAGCGTCACAAACGCTGCTCTGCAAGCCGCGACCCGCACTGGCCCGCTGCGCAGCTGCTTCGATTTCCCCGCGAATGAGGCCCTGAGCGAAAACCCGGCTGCGGCTGGCTACCAGTGAATTCCATGTACCAGTCTGAAGGTGAAAGTATCCTACAACTCTGAGCTCCCAATGGCATCACCCTGGTGCCATCTTGTCATAGGTTGTCAGAGGAAAACCTATGCAAAACTTGAAGTATTGCTTGCACTGATATGCAAGGCAATGTTTTGATCGGCACATATCGGTGCTGTCCGAAGCCTGGTCCTCTTCGCTTGACTTGTAAATGTCCTACCAGATTCCCGGAGCGTTTGCTACTTAGCCCGGTGAGGGCGAAAACATGCCAAGACTATTCGAGAAAGAGTAAGAACCAACCTGTCCCACACATGATTTGAACAGAAATCACTGGGCTGAATTCTATGACCAAACGTAGCCTCATCATAGGTTTGAGCTCGCTGTTGCCAGTAGTCGTAGCTGCCTGCATCAGGCCTGCAATTCACACTGCAGGCACTGCGAACACATTCACCATTGCTATCGGCAACCAATGCCTATAAGTGTAAGTATAATTATATAGTGATTCGATTCATCGGCACATGCCAGGAAACTAGACGCCCGCGTTTATTATATGCACAAATTTGCACATGAACATCGACAACAAATCGTTGAATACGGACAGGATGTAAAACTTCCTCAGTCTTCCGGATACAGGTTTGCGTAACAATATGAGGAGTATAAGGGTTGACACTGCTCTGTTGAAAATGAACGAGCATGCATGATATTGTTAGGATCCACCAGGCCATTAATTGCTCACTACCAATAAATGCAGAGAGTGAACATGGGCCTTTCATCCGGCAAGCTAACCAAACCTGGGTAAGGAGCGCCACGTCTGATTGCCCAAGAACGGCCTTCTACTTCCATCCACTTCCGGATGAATTTCTGAATGAATTCAGGATGTCACAGAACCATTGGCTAGCCAATGCAAGTCGGAACGTAAAAAGTGACAACAACTCGTGAGGAAAATTGTCAAACACTTGCAATCTGTGTGTCAAACCAAAGCCAACACCGATCCCTATGAATCTCCTAAAGAGAGTCTCTTTTCAAATGTTCCTCTGAAAAAGACTATACCAACCCTCACGGACCTGCTCTTGCCAAGTGAATCAATTGAGGTGAGGTGACAAACAATAGAAACGCATACACAAATGAACATCCATGTGCTTCTGTGCGGCTGCTGCTTTGCGATGGCTTTCCACTGAAAGGCAGCAGCGTTTCGAATGCCAGCGCGATGCGGCCCATGACTGAAGGTATCTCTACTGAAGGTATCTCCACTCCTACCATGCTTGGCATGTGCATCATTATTCGTCATGTTCTTGGGCAAAGCCACAAGACAGGCGTGCAAGTCAGGCGGGGCTTCAGGGCTTGTGGTTTTGTTGGTGCAACCGCATGCAGCATGAGGAGCTTTACATGTGCACAGGGATCAAAGGTTGCAGCCCGCCCTTGTTTAATCCGAACAATTTTCGATTTGAAACAGTCATGTCATGTCTGTCATGCCCAGCCTGAACAATTTCAGAAGAACCACGTACAGTACTTTCCGATTTCCTCGAAAATTTATGACTCCATATGACTCCTGATTATACAATTGTGCTCGACAAGGCTGCAGAAAGACGTTCATCCAAAACAAGTGGAAGCAAAAGGTGCAGAAAGCAAGGGTAGATAGTTGCGTGCTTTGTGGCATGGACATCTCGACTGGATCCCTCATGCCCAAAGGCAACAAAAGTATGTACAGTACAGCAAACTAACACCTAGTCTGGCAACTGCATCTCGTGCATATGTGCATATATATATATAATATAATATTAATATAATATAATATAATATATAATATAATATATAATATAATATAATATTAATATAATATAATATTTAATATAATATAATCAAATATAATATAATATATTCAAATATAATCAAATATAGTATAATATAATATAATGTATATATATAATATATATAATATATATAATTATATATATATATATCTCTATCTCACCCTCGATCACCATCAACCTTCCTGGATCTGCACAAGCAAAGCGAACCTTACTATTAAATATTAAATATCCATGGCATATATACTGTGTACGG
Organism: Cladocopium goreaui; assembly: GCA_947184155.2. Taxonomy (NCBI): domain Eukaryota; class Dinophyceae; order Suessiales; family Symbiodiniaceae; genus Cladocopium; species Cladocopium goreaui. Next base: position 63,800 of record CAMXCT020005979.1, on the reverse strand, counting down.
TATGATGTCTCTATGAAATTCAGTGGTGTCTAGTCCGAGCCAAATTCCATTCACACACAGACTCCAGCCGTCGCGTCCAAGGGACTGGAAAATAGAGGCTCCCATGAACAGGCTGTCGTTGGCGCTTGCGAACTCATGCATCGCCTTCCGGAAACAGCTTGGAACATCTTGTAATAGATACATACACACACACACATATATATATATATACATATACACCATTATATATATACATAATATATCAAGTATCCATGAATGGTTCGCTGAGTCGCAAAACTTGCGCGTTCCAGGTCTTGCATAAGAAACAGGCCTTTTTTAGCCATGGCCAAAGGAACCCATTGGAACAGCCTGAACATCGTTCTTGAGGATGTCATGGGTCTGGCCCAGGTCTCCGAACTCACCTCATGCAGGCCAAATCTCTACAAAATCTTTGCAGTATGCATGTATATTATATTATATATTCATATATACTAATTTATATAATTTAGACATAATCATAAAGTATTATATGAGCAGCGGCGGGCAAAATTATTTGTTAAATTTAATGCCATGCACAAATTAGGGTCGTCCCCTATCGGATGTGAGGATTTCAGTACTCTGGGTGGTATCACAAATGGGGTATCGGTATAGGGTCGTCTCCTATCGGGTTTAAAGGTTTTGTGCAACCGCAGAAAGGCCAAGGCGAAGCAAGACTAAAGTACTCTGTACAATAATTTTGTGGGTTATATACTCATATAGTTAAATATAGTTTAACTATAGTTATTCTATGTTATATATATACACATAATTATATGCATGTATGTATGTGTATCATGATAATGCACCTGGAACTTCATCCTATGCAGGTTCTTACCTCTGCGATTTGACACAGCAAAAAATGCCAACTAAACACAAACCTCGTGAAACCAAAAACCGCCTCTAGCATTTGTGGAATACCTACTCTGTGGAGTCAGAGAATAGGCTAGACTGAATTCAGATTTTGTGCATATTCATGCATATTCATCATATTATGTGTGCGCATACAACACCTCCCCACACACACACACACATACACACACACATTAAAAAGAAAACACACATCACCATAAAAACGATACAGCGAGAGCGGATCAAGAGAATGTGGACATCTTGCTGCCAAAGGGCCGATAAACCATGGCCTGACAGTAGGACGCATTGAGTTGCCGAGTTGCTTAAGGAACAATTATTGTTATCAGTCAAGCATAGTCAAGCTATGTTTCAGATTGAGACTAGACAAGGCCAAGGTCACGTCAAGTTCTTCTTCGCAATGGAGTGGTGAGGAGTGGTCATGGTCCGCAAAAATGCGCACATATATAATCCCATAATCCCGGACTCATCAGGCATCATGAAGCATCATCAAGCCTGTTGCCAAAAGGGCCGTAGTTCTTTGTGATTGTCTCCTTCACAAAGCCTCACTGTCGAGTTGTTGCCGTGCTCATCTTGTTGCTGCAGAAACAGGATGCAAAAAAAACAAAAAAGTGCCAATGTCGGGTAGTATCTGGTTGCAACATGTTGCAAACAAGCAGCCCCATGGAGCTTGCACATTCAGAGCGTTAACCCACCTGGAATGCATCAACTTCTCCCATGAAATTCAATCTTGTGCAATCTTGTGCACTTGGAAGCAGCCACCAGTCAGTGGCACTCCTGGTATAGAATCAAACCATATCAAACCAATCATCAAATCAGACTCTTGGTCTCTTGGCTGCGAATTATGACATATGACATATGACCCCAAGTGCCCAGGAGCACCTTCTGTGGAAGGAATCCGCCAAATCCTTCGCCTTATTCAGGTTCCAAACCGACGCTTCTGCTGAATTGCTCTGTCGATCTCTGTCGCTTGTTCCTACTAAGCACGTCTAAGCAGGGATGGGTCCAGCAGGTTGCCACCATGCTTGGACTCTAGGCAGCAGGCTGGAGTTCGGGGTTTGTAGTGGGCAATCGATACATTCTCAATCACTGCAAGCATGTCCTCGCAAGGATCATTGAATCATGAGTCATCATGAGTGTCAACCTGCGTCAACCTGCGTCAACCTGTGTCAACCTGCGTCAACGTACCCAACTGCTGTGTGGTTGATTCCAAGGCCGTCCTGGAAGCCGAAGTAGCCTGGACAGTTCTTGCACTTTCCTGAGATTTTTCAGAGGAAATCCTTTTGACCAAGATCTTCTTCTAGATATTTCATGATATTTCTAGATTCAGTTGACTGTCTTGAGGTCAAAATCTTGAAGGCTTGTGGCAAGCACTAGCCAGAGAGGGAATGGATTCGGGTGGCTAAGCAGCACCACAAGAAGGAACAATTCCAGTGCAATCACCAGCTACGAGGAAGCATGATGAAGGGAGAAACGGGCTGACCAAAATCACGCAATTTGCTGTACAACTTTGGAGCTTTAACAATCGCACAAATACGGGGCACAAAATGGAGACTGTTGAAGGTAGAAAAACAAATGGCCTTCCACACTCCTCCATCACACAAACACAAACAGATGTTCTTTGCAGGCTTTGACGCGTTATCCAGCAATTTACTTTAGATGCTTGGTGCTTGCTGTGCGTCAATTCGTTTGAAAACTTGGTAAGTGCGGCACCAAATGGCAACAGCCGCAACAGCCAGGCACAAAAAGAGTGGAAACTGTCGATCCAAAGTCCCAGCGGAGTCTCCATCAATAGAGTCAAGGGCAGCAAAGGACCAAGTGGTCGTCAAGTTCACGCCTGAGATTTCTTGAGCAACGGCCAACTCAACTGCATTGAATGGATGTAAGTGGACTGTCTTGATATCCAGAAAATCACCTGAACTATTCATAACAAATCTACTTGGTGCCCTAGGCAACGTGACCAAAGACCGGATGAACAGGCATCTATCTCCACGGTCAACTGAGGACGGGGGTGTGCGTCCAGCCACATGTATCAAACTTTAGTTTTGTAAAGAACTGTGGATCCAGTTGACGCAATTAAATGGTCAACAGCCGATCAACAGAAGCTACCTCTGGGCCACCTCTGACGCTCGAAAGCACTTAATAAACGAAGCTGCCCAGGCACGCCCTGAGATATTCGCCTCCCTCTCAGCCGCAAGCAAACCGTCCAGTGCGGAGATGGCTGCTTTTACACGACCTGAGCACGAGAATCTGCACCTTTATGGCAGGCGCACACCACACAAGCAATCACAAAATATCACAAATGTATACAGTATGTATATATATATATAATAATTACACACACACACATATATATATATATTATAAGTGTATATATATATATATATATAATAGATTCTGTAGAAGAAAGGAAACAGCGAACCCAGTATCAATGACATCTCAACTTCAGTACCAAAGAAGCTGCCAAGAGCCTAGAACTATCGACCGCTAACCCCATTTTTGCTGTCTGAGAAACACCACGAGGCCTTTTGAGGGCACTTTGGGTCGTTGGCGAAAAAGTCCGGCTCCTGTCAACTCTTGGTATATCCAGGATACTGATGGATACTGCACGGGGTCCAGTGATGTCCAGCGCGTCTCTTCCATACCTCTCCACTAGCTCTCCAATAGCTACAATGATATATATATATATAAGCAACCGTAATCATCCCCTTCTGGCCGTGCAAGGTCAGAAACTGCAATTTTTGGCTGAGGAGCATTGAACAGGATCACGGTGTGAATGGCAGGGTGCCAATCTTTCCCTGCAACGGATGCTAAATCGGTAGCTCTGACAAGTGACAATGATTGTGGCAGTAAGTGTGCAATAAACAAACATACTCAACATATCTATATATATATCATTCTATATCTATATCTACATAATATATATATATATACATACACATACACATATCTGACATATCTCAACAGCCAAATGTGGACTGATGACAACTTGTGGCCTTTCGCGAAGCCCAGGGAGAAGCCGGTCTTGATGACCTGGCATGAAGAAGGACTCAGCTGCAGCAGCTCGAGCTTGCAACATGCATCTTGCGGTCCTTTGTCGCTGGTGTCATGATTTTTCATGTATGTTTCATGAATTCTTGTTCGACCTACTTTACCTACCTTTACCTCCTATTAAATCTATTAATGTTGTTACAATGAGTCCAAACCTCAAACTCTGGGCCTTTCAGCCTGGTGAACCCGAAACAATATGAAACAATATGAAACAATAAAACATAAACTAGGCATGTATATAATATATAAACAACCCCCTGTCAATTAAGGGGTGGGGCTGTGCAACCATTTTGTAGTGAAGAAACGGCTTGCATAGCCTCAAGCTCTACTAAATGGATGCGCATGCATGATCGAATTTCACTACTAAATGTGGGCCCCTGGTTCAGCTGAAGCGCAAAATTTGGATATATTTTCAGAGTGTCTTAAGACACCAACATGACTCGACCAAACACCCTGTTCCATTTAGTAGAGGTACTCATTTGAGCACAAGTTGCGGGACCAACATCACTCGACCAAAACCCCAAAGCCATTTAGTAGAGAAATACACGGGGTCCATTTAGTAGATAAAACAACATGAAACACATATGACTGATCCCATGACCATCCATTAGTAGAGGCAGCACTTGGCTAAGCAGGGGAAATCTTGATAGATTTTGGACATTTTGGGACTACAAAATGGTCTTCCATAGCACGTAAGGGATAATAGGGCACACAAGGATGCAACAGGGCTTTGTGTGAAACAGTTCTAGATAGACTGATCCCATGACCATCCATTTAGTAAGCACCCGACGAGCAAGAAACACCCAAGCGAGGGATTTGGCATCGCCCCCAAAAAAGGCAAGGCAGCACGGTGGGTTGGCCAAACGGTTATCGGGGGCAACGGAATGGGAATCTCTACTAAATGGTTTTTCAGTTTTGTCTCATTTCATTGTGACCGTTTTATGAACTCTACTTCGCAACCTCTACAAAATGGTTCCTGTGATTTTGCAACATTTTTTTGACATCTCTACTAAATGGTTTTACCCAAAAAACAACATTTGACATCATATGATTAGCATATCATTTTTACCTCTCTACTAAATGTGGATCATGGGTCTAGAGATGTTTACTTGATTTTTTTTGAAAAATCATGATTCTCTACTAAATGGTTTCTAGACAGAAATTTCACACTAAATTTTTGGTTCACTTTCCGGGACCTAGGTCATAGCATTTAGTAGTGGAAATTGGCAGGAGGATATATAAACATCTTCCAGTCGAGTGGCAGCTGTGACTAACTCTTGCCCGGGGCCTCTTTGACTGTTTCGTAGCAGTCGAAGTCTGTGCAGTTGTGAATAGCCAAGTCTGAATCCTGACTGTTTCGCAGTGCCATCAGACAGCCAGCAAAACAATGCACTGCACATGCACGCTGACGCAGACAGACAAACAAACAGACAGGCAAACAGACACAGACACACACACACACAGACAGACAGACAGACAGACAGACAAACAGGCAGGCAAACAGATAGATGGATGGATGGATAGATAGATAGATAGATCGGTCCATAGATCGATAGATCGATAGATGGATAGATGGATAGATGGATAGATCGATAGATCGATCGATAGATAGTTAGTTAGATTAGTTAGATAGATAGATAAATAGATAGATAGATAGATCGATAGATAGATACTCAGGTAGATAGATAAATAAATAGATAGATAGTTAGATAGATAGATTGATATATGTACACATTCTTGTTGCTAAATGCTGGTTGGTCTTGTTTGAGAATCTGAGAAGTAGGTTCCATTTGGAGAGAAATCCTGAATTTGCTGGCCCAGTATCAACACCGGGCAAGACGCTCAAACCTTGCTGGCTCAGCCGGCTTGGTGTGTAACCACCCAAGGATTTCTCTTCAGTTGGCCAACCAGGAGAGTGCTGAAGACGAGAACAATCAATGGAACGCTTCCATTCATGAGACACACAGTACAACATACCTTTGAATAACAATCTTTGTTGCCGGGCTGCCATTGTCATGCGCTGCATCCAGGAAGCTGCCTCGCGCAGATTTAATGAATTTAATGAGTCAAGGAAGCGGGGTTGAACATAGTTTCTTTTTCCTCTCTGGAAAGCTCAAACCTGAGTGACTACAGGATAGCCAAAATCAACAGAGAGGCCCTATCATATGAGTGGCTGACAAAGTTACTTACTACCCGCAATGGACGTGGCTAAAGTGGGTGGTCCCCTATCGGTTGTGAAGGTTTGTACTGCCTCCATGCTATGTGCAAAAATATGGTATCGGTAAGTGTGGTCCCCTGTCGGTTGTGAATGTTTTCGCACAAATTTGAACATCACATGTCCACTCCCCACTACTTTAGTCTTCCGCAAATTTTGTAGGTTGCTTATATGTGTTTCACCCTTCTTCTTGGTCATCCTTCTCTGTGGAGTCTTGAACGCCCTGTATGGAACAAAAGGAAAAAAGTCCGTATTCAAAGCTTTCCAGCTTCCCACACTATATGCAGCCGATTACACCAATAGATATAGATCATATCCTCACACATCCATATATATATATAGTCGTTCTATTCATAGCAGTTGCATTATATATACATATAGTATATAGATGTATATAGTTGCACACAATTGTCATAACCATTCATACGTACTGCAAGATTCAGGATAAAAAATGCGTGGGCACCTGTTCGGCCAAGAGACCGTGATCACTGCGCGGGCCAAACCCAAAGGAGTGGTAGAGACGAATCGCATTGCCACCTTCAATATTGAGGAACGAAAGTTGACAGGTCGGGTCATTATGAGTGTGAATGACTGCAGCAGTTTGTGTTCAACAAGGTTAACATCTTATATTAAAATAGGTTAAACATCTCCCATCGTGAGTTTATCAACAGCAACGATCACGTCCTACAGCCTTTGCACCAAACAGGATTCAATGATGGTTGAGCTCTCAGGGTCAGACCTAGCTTCTTGATGACGTTGAGGTCGTTTCGACCGCCACTACCCCACTGCTTTTCATAACCAATCCTGAGGGACTGATACTGTACCCACACTGTGGGCTGAGTGCTTGTATAAAACCCTTCTATTTGTGCCAGTGCCAGCTTTATGAATTTGGCCGCATGATATCAGGCTTGAATATGGTGGTAACAACTCAATGATGAGCTCACTGGGACGAAAATGAGGATGAGGATAAGGAAGAGGTGGGTGTTGCTGATGGTGGCAGTGATGACAAGTGGACAACACAAACGGGGAAGGGATGAAAACCGCTCCGTCAATCGCAATGTGCAACGCCCAAATGATTTTTACATTATTTGTAATATACGTTTACACAAAGTAAAGAGCAACTCCAACAATTTGAAAAACTACATTGACATATCATTTTAGAAACTCATGAAGATAGAGCCGCTATAGGAAACACAATTAATAAAAAATTAAAGGTGTCACGTCACAGGAAAGTCAGAAGAAACAACAGCACATTCAAACAGATTCAGAGCAATTGCTGCGTACACTTCACACACAAGCTGCAAGTGGCTGGCAGGAAGGATCTCCAAAGAAGTGCATATTTTGAATGCATATTGCAACAAAAGTACATTCCAAAGGGCGGGTGCACAACCTTCCGAAGGATATATCCTGATATATCCTACAGGTCGAGCCACTGCATGACGTCGCTGTTTGGCAGCTGTTCTTTGCAGGTGCCGGCGATGCATGGAAGCCTTGGGCTGCAGGTTGCGGTCAAAAATGGTGGAATTCCATAGAGTACACACTGACAAACCCCTGGCAAACCCCACCATTGATTCTGGTAGAATTTCTGCTATCACACTACTCCCGCTATCACACTACTCCCTACATCGGACGGGATCTATATTTATATTTATTAATTTATAAAATTTTATAAATATACATATCTGCTCTACAATGAAGTGACTTCAAATTTCGAGATTTTCCTCTGTCTCTAGCTCTCTTGTTGCAATATTATTGGATTAGAGAAAAATAAATTCAAATCGCACGTTCTCTTAAAGGGTTACCTTGACCAAAGCCTCAGTTCAAGAGGGCCTGCTTCAGGACCAGCCTTTTGTTTGGTAATTACGGAAATTGGTTCTGTGCCAAAGCTTCGTCGATTCCGCACCATGTAATGACTATGCCTTTGCCATCCAGAGCCTTGCCTGTGCTAATGATACTCTTGCAAAAGGCATCCCGATGATGCTTGATGAGTGATGAAAAATAATTTCCGCGTATTCCTACATAACAATTGCTGGTCCTTTAGCAAGTCTGTGCTTGACATCCTTGTAACATTTATTTATTGTATTTTTTTAAAGTATCCTTTAGGAATCCTTTAACAGGGGTCTTGTGAAACCCCGAGCCCTTTCAAATCGTTTTTTCACACGTTATCGTTTTGTTTCCTCTCATCGTTTTTCTCAGCGCTGGCTTCACACCTTGACCAAAGGACTCGCATGAGCGAGGAAAGGGAAAAGGAAAAGGAAGAGTAAAGGAAGGGAAAGGAAAGAATAGGAAAGGGAGAGGAAAAGGAAAGGGAAAGGAAAAGGAAAGAGAAAGGACAAGGAAATGAAAACGAAAGGAAAAGAAAAGGAAAAGGAAAGGAAAAGGAAAAGGAAAAAGGAAAGAAAAAGGAAAGGAAAAAGGAAAGAAAAAGGAAAGGCAAAAGGAAAGGAGAAGGAAAAGGAAAAGTAAAGGAAGGGAAAGGAAACGGAGAGGAAAGGGAGAGGAAAGGGAAAAAAGGGCCGTGTCTCACACGGACCATTTTTGATGCCAAAAGTTATCGTTTTCGCTATCGTTTTGTTATCGTTCCTTGTGCAGAATCTGACACGCATTCGTTGGCGCGCCATAACGACGACAAACAATGAAATGAAGAAACCAAAAGCATTAAATAGCCGCGGAACGACGGACAAATAAAAAACATTAGATTTCAAGAGTCTGGGCACAGATCATTAACAGAACCAATGTTCAACGTTATCGTTTTTTTTCCTCTTATCTTTTTTTCCAGTGAAAGCCAAAAATGGTTCATGGGGGATCATGGAAGACTAAACGAATAGGCGCGGGGTTTTTACAAACTCCCGTAACATTTCTTCTGTGATTCCTCTGTTTCTTTTGACCACAGGAACCTGAAGTCCCAGGGCCCTGGCCTGTTGGAGCTGATTAAACCACTACCTCTGAGGACCAAGGGGCGGTGCGTAAGCTAGTCCCCGCAAAGGGCCACTCGGCAATGGTGGCGGCGGCGAAGGAGTTGGAGTTGCCCCTGCAGCAAGACAACATCTCAAGGTCCACAATTGTGGTATCCCACACGGAAAAAACATCCCGCTTTGAGTTAAAGCATTCTTGGCTCTTAAAAAATGTTTCGCAATGCAATATATTATCCCCCCAAAAAAAGATTTAGCATGATTCCAGTGTGCACATTCCTCAGGCCTCCTGAATTGTGTGCTACTGCAAGCACGACTGAAACCGCGATTGCCACCAGCAACAGAAAGGCACAAATTGGTGCCACAAGCATTCGCCATGGATTTTGGCACCTCCAGCGGCTCAAACAACAAGATAACAACTATAAACAAGCAATAAGTATACAGTAATATATGTGCAGCCCAAGGACTGTATAAGAATTCCATGTATAAGAAAATAACGGGCTGGATTATTTTGCCGCATATATGTTTTGTGGAATATATGTGCAAATGGAAGTTACGAAATTGAGGGGCCCTGGATTTTTTAAAGGCTAAGAAATTTAGATGTATGTGAAGGAGCCCCTTTGAGCCCCCGTTCAATTTTCTTAACCGTGAAAGGGTTTATAAAGATTCTATTTGGAGCAGGACATGGTTGGGAATGACAAGCAAGGGTGCAGGACCACCCCAGGATCAAGCCACTACACGATCACCAAGCTTGCCGGCAACAGCTTCAGCCAGACGCCAGCCAGACTCACTGTAGGTCACCTTTGGCTCGTGTTGCCTTGGCTTGCCTTGCCTGTGCTGCCTTGTTGCCACCGGTCAAGGATTCAACTCAATACATAACCAAGAAATCCAGCCCCTCAATTTCTCAATCATGTAAGGGTTTGTAAGAGCTTTCTGTAGAGGAGACTGGGTAAGTGCTCCTTTGCGCCCAGGAGCCACTGGGAAGCGGCACAACAATGGCGGAGTAAAACTCACGAAAGGAGCTGCGCAGAGGCAACCCCGCTCTTACATCTTCAAATCTGACTGCTTGTGAAATACTACATTAAGAAATTGCTAAGAAATTAAGGGACCCTCGACCGAATAATTGTACATATATATACTGACATACATGGGGCCTTTCCGATAAGAAATTGAGGGAGCCTGGCCATCGGCAACCAACATTTTTACATAACGCTCGCGCTGTGTGTATATATATATATATCAAAATCATTCACAAAACTGTGTGAGAGCACCCCAAGGATTGCAACTTGCCAGCGCTTTTTGTTTTTAGCATTGGGAAACGTGATAAGTCCTGATAAATCTGGATACGTCTTCATCTATCCAACACCCTTGAACGGATAGAAACTATGCGCGGCTGCGGCACGCGCTGCTTCCCAACTCCTGTTTATGACCACAACTGAGCGGTGGTAAGTGCTCAGTCAACAAGGCCCGGGAATATGAGGAAGCCCCTGTGCAGAGAGGAAAGACCAGGGCCCGCAAAATGTCAATGCACACATCATACAAGTATATACCTTATCAAAAGATGCAAGACAAACACACAAACTCGCACAACAGAACACATCAAAATGCCTAAAACCACCGAAAACCTTGATGTGAATCACAAACCACCAAAAAAACATTACAGTCAACATAAATAAGGTGCCACACGAGTGGGGCCACAAGGGTCCTCCAAGCCTCTTGGCCAACCTCATGCTCCGGGCTTAGGATGCAACATGGTGCATCTGACATATGGAGACATGGAGATATGGAGCACCGTGGCAATGCACGGAGAGGGGATGCGCCCAATCTACTGAAGCGCAATGGTAATTAGTATCAATGCTGTACAGTGTCGTCACGGATTGTGACCTGCATTTCGTGGCAAAACTCGCCAGAACGTCTGCAGTCAATGCAAAAACGTGCAAAAGGTCTAGAGTCTAGACAATTTAAGACGGACCTGTCTGGCACAGGACTGCTGAATATAACTGGTAAGTCAAAGTACCGACAGCAACAACTTTCGCCAAAACCAAACCATGACGTGTTGAAATTCCAACTCAGTTTCTTCTGCAATACACCATGTTGGCGCTTTGATGGATTTAGCACTCCTGCGCTCATGCGATCCGACCAGTTGACAAACAGCAGAATTGCAAAAGCCATCCAAAGGCACTTCACCAAGAAACCGATTAGTGAAAGGGAACAATCTTGTGCCAATCCATTCAGGAATTGATAACTTTAGAATTTAGAATTGATGACCAAATTGGGTGCCAGTGTATAGCAGCTTTCAACTGGCTCTATGCTTATTGTGCCTCGTAACATGTTCAGGTCAGTAGTTGATCCGAACATGCAAGGATAGTAGGCTTCCACATATCAAACATCACAACTACCTTCGCATTGCACCAAAAATTTGTCGATGATCCAAGCTAGAGAAGTACACTGACTAAGTAAGAACATGTAAGAACTAGTACGAAGAGCTGAAGAGCTTGCTTCCTCCATCTCCTAACAACAAAAACATCGAGGCTATACTGTAGCTATACTATGCCATGCTATCCCCCGTCAGTTTCAAGAAAACCACGCAAGACTTACAGCACTGCAAGAATGATTCTAAATGTGCTATAATGATCTAAAATGTGCTTATGTGAATGCCTGCTTCCCATCAACGAGTGTCTAAAGCGTTGCATTTCGCCGGTTCACGGATTCTTCGAAGAATCAGCTGAAAGTACTTTGCCTTCACGGGAGCAAATTGAAGCATCCATGGCATCCATGCAACAAGATCCAACAAGTCCACCAAACCCAATGGTGGCCTCTTCAGCAGGAATGGACAGGTGGAACTCAAGCATCCTTACCCAGGAAGCTCCGCATAAAATATGATGAAATGATATGAAATGGCTCAAACATATTACAAACACCAAAATTAATAATTAATAGGTTCAACCATGTTCAACCCAACTATATATTTCCATAGTTCAGCAAAGAATTCCAGCATCAGTGACCAACTCGTCCGTCTCCGATCCTAACGGGACCGAGGTACGAAAAAACACTGAAGAGTGCTGTGTCCATTTTCTTCAGAGAGCAGTATCTCTGAAAGATGTGCTTGTGCCATTCCCCTCGGTCCAGGTCCACAAATAAAGTGAACTCGCTTTGTTGGCTGCTGATGCAAGGTCTAATGATTGACTTGAATTGCAATCAATGCATGTTCAGATCAAGGAGGCTTGAAACTTTACATATTGCCAATCTTCCAGAGTTGCTTCCTCTAAACGCAAGTGAGGTGACGCATTGGACATGTCTCATCAAGGATAAAGCCTCAGCCATGGATTTGGATTTTTCAAAATTCCATTACACATATTTGCACAATTCGCCATGGGCCATAGGAACTTCTACTTCTGGCATCTTCTGGGCTGTGAGATGTTCCAAGAAAACCTAGAGGCTCTTGTTGAGCATGACTTTTTCGTGTGTTTTTCTAATCCAGCGAAGCGAGTTGCCAAGTATTTCAGTCAACCAAAAGCAGACTCCAAAGCTGACTCGAGCTGGAGACCCGGACTGTGCGCCAAGAAGACTAGCAAAATGCAGATGTGAACCGCCTGCTGAGTAGCAGCCCACAGGACATTGCCATCACGCTACCAGTGCAACAAAATGAGATAAAACGAGAGCAAAATTGTGCAAAAACCAAGCGAATCCATGTCAAGTTCTGTCATTTTGTGCCTCAGCGTCGCCCAGCACACCAGCCATGAGTGGAAAAACGCGGCCGGCATAGGAGCAAGCATAGCTGAAGCACAGCACCTCAAGGGGTTGGTGTCCGATGTGTTCAGTAAAGTTCTATAAAACTATTTTTAAGAACCGTCCGAGAAATCGAAAAAAATGAGGACCATGAAGCGTGACTTTGGTTCATGTTGACCAAACTCAAATAATGCTGGTGTCAGAAAACCGAGGTCCAAACGATGTCGTGTGAGCAAAAATGGCAAGCCTGAAGAAACTTAATTGTCTGGTGCACCTTCGGAGCGCACCGTTGCAACAGGTGCTGTGACCGTGTCAGAACGCGCTTATACTCAATGAAACTAAACATGAATGAGAGTACATGAATGAGCGTGCCTACCGTATCCTACAGTTACTCACTTACCATGCCATCCAACCATCCCAGCATGTTTAAATCCATATTATTGTATATTCATATTATATACTGTCCCTGTAGACTGGGACTAATGTTCATGTTTGATCATGTTTCAGGTCTGCTCACTTTGCCCTGCCTTTCGCTCCAGCAAGCTCTGGTCGACTTCCATTCTGATACCCTCCGGCCCCTGAGCTGCCATTCGCTCTTTCATGACGCACCTCAAGGGTCTTGGTAGAAAGGCCATGCCCTTCAATCTGCGCAATTGAATCTGCGTGATCTTATGATATCTGATGTGTGTGTGGATGCTTTGCCTTGGACACAAAATCTCACATCTCTGGCGGAGAAAACCATCCCAGATCCGAAAAACTATGAAAAAAGGGAGACCCAAGGCACACAATACGCCAAGCCAAAGTATCATCTCGCTCTGTCTTCACTATCCTTTCTCACGGAAAGCAACAAAAAATGATTAGTGTATACGGGTGTCTTATTTAGATTTCTGGGATTCGACGAATCAAGCGGCATAAAATGATGCAATATGTTACAATGGTCATTTCAGGAACCTAAATTGGAGGTACCTACCATATATAAGGCCTATGTAAGGCCTATGTAAGGGAATATCCCCACAAAATATGGCTTTATATGGTACAGTACCTCCATTTCAGAATCCTGGATTTCCCATTGAATGTTTTTCACTTCCATATCAGTTTGAGAGAAGAGCTTGATATCCTAGGATGTTCCCCGCAAGAGCTTTGTGCAGCCCTCACAACCCATAGGGTCCTCTGATGTTGTGGCAGCGAAAACATATCAGCACAGAATTCCTGCGCAGTGTTGTGACACCACATTCAGATCCTTTTACATTCTGATCTTCACTACTGCCAAGCTATGAGCTACGGACACAAATAGTTTCTTGAAGATACAAGAAAATAAAGGAACATGATGTACACTTGAAATTTAAAACGCAAGTAGTCAGGAGGACAGCATAGGACAACCCTTGACATTGTTTGCGGCTGATCGGGCCAAGACGTCTGGCTTGGTTTCATGCACTTCATGCTGCAGAGTGAGATAGAAATTAACAAATTGCATACTCTTAATTTGCGGGCTTTGTTTACTTTGATTTATATATGTTTTTGCTCCAATATAAAATCATAAAGCAGTTTCTCCTTTTTGATTCGAGGTGTCTCCGATGTAGTGGAGGCATCCATATCAATGCCATCGCACGGTATGGGCGAGTCATCAGCGCAGGGCAACCTGAAAGCAATCGAAACCCCACAATAGTCCACAATCTCATACGGTATCATAAGTATAGACATGTATAGATTAATCATATTAATCATGACTAATCATATAAATGTATATAATAGGATCCAAGGGACACCTTTGCAGGAGTGAGTGGCATGGAATACTTTTGCAACCGCTGATCAAAAATCCTTGGTGACGCGGAATCGGCACAAAAAAATTCTAAACATCTCTAAACCCAAAATAATCTAAGCAAATCAATGCAGCACCCTTTTTGCTGCTACATTGCGACACAAGGCGACACCAACAAAGTCTTTCACCCGTGGTCACTTCGATTTGGTTTCTAATGCGAGCGTGGTACTCTTTTCTTCTGCGCAGGCGGACTCGGATCTAGATTAAGCAAAACCGGGAACTAGTTCGGGGGCCGACAAGGTTTGGGCCAAACTCAGCAGTTCACACAGCATTTCACAGCATCATTGAACCGTGTCATAACATACTTAGCGCATTTTAACATTATGTCCGAAGGAAGTTTAGAAGTCAAACTTCCTACAATATGGACAGATGGAAAAGCAGCGGTGGGAGTCAGAGGAAAGAAGATCAGAGAAGAGAAAAGAGTCAGAGGAAAGAAGATGCAGGTGCGCGAAAAGGTAGTAGGAAAGTCCCGATTCACCGTGTTTTTCCAATGATTTGTGGCTCCGGAACGTCGAAAAGTAGGCTCGCTAAATCTCGCTAGAGCGGTTGCAGAGCCATCTGGCCAGATGAGAGATTAAAACTAGCACACCGTTGTGGTGCGAAGCACATGTCGAAGTCAAAATGTACAAAACATTACAAAACAAACCATTCTCGGAGCACTTTTGGAAGTTGAGATGTTCAAAAAGTGTACACCGTTGTGGCCTGAAGCACATTTCCAAGTCAAAATGGACAAAACACCAGGTTCGGAGCACTTTTGGAAGTTGAGATGTTGAAAAATTGCACGCCATTGTGGCGCGAAGCACGTTTCCAAGTCAACATGTTGAAAACACATGAAAACACCACATGCTCGGAGCACTTTTGAAGGTTCAGATGTGGTTTTGCGTGGCAGGCCCAAGGGATTCTGCACCTGGTCAAAAGTGAGCAAAACGTAAGGGTTTTCTAGCATGTCCACAAACGATGGCAGGCGTGGGACATGTGAAGAGGATCTGCAAAGATGCATTTTCCGTGGCAGGCGCAGTACAAGAGACTGTTCATCGCAGGGCGCTGATTTCCTGAGAGGGGTTGCATTTTGGAGCATCAGATCTTCAGGTTTGCTAACGTGATTTTGCGTGACAGGTGCAGCACTTCGTATGACCTGGCATCACGCTTTCGTGGCAGGCGCAGCACTTTACACAAATGGAGTGGAAAAATCGCAAAACGCATTGGCACGAGGCCGTCAGCTCTGCACTCAACTTTCCATTTTTGAAGGAAGTCTCGCAGAATTGCTTTGTTTTTGATGCTATCTGTCAGCTTGAAAAATTAAGGAAGTCTCGCAGAAATGCTTCGTTTTTGACGTTGTCAAGTTCACAAAGCGAAGACGTCTCGCAGAATTGCTGCGCTTCTGATATTGTCAAGTTCAAAAATTCAAATGAGGAAGTCTCGCAGGATAGCTTCGTTTTCAAACTTGCAGATAGGTGGATAGATAGATAGATAGATAGATAGACAAACAACTACAACTACAATTACCACTACCACTATACTACACTACACTAGTTAGACTACACTGCACTAATTACACTACACTCAGTACACTGCAATAATTACACTACACTACTTACACTACACTTTAATTACGCTACACTAATTGCACTACAATAATTACACTACACTAATTACACGACACTACACGACACTACATGACACACTTACACAACAACAACGACGGCTACTGCTACTGCTGCTGCTACTACTGCTGCTGCTACTATTACTACTACTACTGCTACTACTACAACAACAACAACAACTACTACTACTACTGCAACTGCAACTGCAACTACAACTACAGCTACTACAGCTACTACAGCAGCTACAACTACAACGACAGCTACTATACACTACACTGCGCTACACTAATTACACTACAATACACTAAAACCGCAACAACAACTACAACTACACTACATTACACCGCACTACACTATATATACTACATTACAACTACAACTACATTATGTTACGCTACACTACGCTCTATACTACACTAATTGCACTACACTACACCACAACTACAACTACAGCTATAACTGCACTACTTCACACTACACTACACTACACTACACTAGACTACACTACACTATACTACACTACACTACAACACACGGTACACAACACTACAGTGCACTACACTACACTACACTACATCACACTAATTATAGCACACCACACCACAACTACAACTGCAACTACACTACACTACACTAATTACATTACTTACAACTACCACCACAACTACAACTGCACTACACCAAACTACATCCAGCAGTTGTGTGTGTGAGGTGACCACTGCAACCATTGCAACCACTGCAACCACTCCAAAAAAACACAACTCCAACCACCTTTCGGTCCATCAGTGGATTCGCTCTGCCATCCATGCATCACAACAACTCACCTCTCCTATAGGGTCCTATCTTTGAAACTTCCGCCACCGCCTTGTGCGGTACCACTGGTATCTAATCTATATTCTATATGACCTTGTGAGCTTCTGCGCATGACTTCACGATGGCCATCAATGCAAGTCTGAATGCATTGGAAATGCATTGGCCATTGTGGAAATGATTGGATGCCCTGCAGTTTGAATGTAAAATGGGGGCAGGAAAATCTAGGAACATGCGGGAATGTTTAGGCAGAGCTTGCAGTTCAACTCTGCAACTACACATACTTAGACCTACACCATCCTACACCATCAAACACAGTTCCAAAGGTTTGACGTGGTGAGAAACAAGGAGAAAGCCAGCAGCTGTTCGGAGGCGCAGCTCTTTTTCTACTAGCCTCGCAATTTGCGAATTGCAGTTCTGCATGATCTGCTAGATTTGCAGGTTGATTTTTTCGAACATTGGGTCCTTGTCACTGGCGGCTCTTCAGCTCCTTCAGCTGTTCCACCATTTCCTTTACCTGCTCGCAATGTGGCATTGAAAATGTCAGGTCAAAAGAGCCAACAACCCCATGATTACAGTACAAGGTGTGGTTTGCCCTGCATTTTGAGAACTTTTGAGCCTGATGCATTGGACTGGTTCCGCAGTGGCAACATGTCCAGCATAATCCAGCGATCAAAAAAACATTAATCAAAAAACAATCTACCGATTCAGTCGAATGCTTTTTCTGGCGTTATCGTTTGTACTTGTATATATATATAAGTATATGTATATATATATATATATTATGCTTTTTTTTGGTGATAAGATTTTGCTGAGTGCCTCTTCCAGCTGGTGTGCAATTCTATCATTCTAGATCCTAAACACTTCCCACGGGATGTCAGCACCACGGCTGGAAGCCTCAGGATCCGCGTCACACTTTTTGCCGCTCAAGCCTGTGGCCTTGAGCGCATCCTTCTTCGCTCGGATCTTGTTGCCTTGTCTCAACTGCTTTCACAGCTGGTCACAGCTCTTTCTCCCCTCTGAGCATTGCACTTATACAATCTTATACACACACAATATGTCTCATGATGTCTCAAGGCCACTAAATTCCAGTGGTCCCTAGATGTAATAAATGTCATGACATGTCAAAACTTCAGAGACATCAGAAACTTTCTCATGCTCCGAGTGGCCAAGGGCTTCAATTTGCGCTTGGAGATCGTCTCCATTCGCCATGGCTGGTGCCTTTGGCTCTGCCTTCGGGGCAGCCTTTGGCTCTGCCTTGGGCTGCGCCTTTGCTTCCGCCTTTGCTTCCGCCTTCGGAGACTTCTCCTTGGGGCATGGTCGAGTCTAGTGGAGCCCAGTCGTCACAAAAAATACCGGCACCCTACCTGAAATTGCTTGAATGATCTTGAATGTACTGTATGAATCATATACTTCAATAAAATCAGTGTGAGCTAATCGAGATGCCTACAGTATCAAAGTGGTTCAACGGGTGCAAGTGTTTCCAATGATTTCAACAGGTGATCTAAAATCTAAACAAGCATTGAACAACATTTTATGAGCAAAACCATTCAAAACCATCATCAGTGTAATTAGATGTAATTAGTATTAATTAGTCAGGTCTCTGGCTTCTTCTCCGACTTTTTTTCTGTCGGTTCGGCCTTTTTGTCGGCCTTTGCAGGAGCCTTGGCCTCTGCTTTTGGGGCGCCCTTTGCCTACGCCAGAAGAGGCAACCAAAAGTGGACCGAAGTGTGCTCATTGATGTCTAGAAAAACCTTGCAGCCGGCCTTTTCTCGCGGGTTTGGAGCGAAAGCTGGCAATAGTGCCCGCGGTTTCTCAGGCGCAGCGCACAACTTCCTTGATGCCCAGTGCCAGTGATGCCTTCTTTTAATGGCTGCTTGCAAATAACGAGTTTTCTATGTTTTCTACCAAGGTGCACATCTCCCAGGACAGTTTTGAATTGCGGCATTTTGCAGCACTTCTCAAACCTAGGAACACGATGGACGCACAAACTACGTGTGGTTATTACATGTCCTGCTTTGTGTATTTATGTTTTCTATGTTTTTTCTGCACATGTAAATCATATTGCAAATAAACAATATGATATACACAGACTCTGAGACTCTCATCGCCTTTTGCTATCTACAGCAGCTGTTGCGGCTGAGGCACCATTGGCACGTCTTAGGAAAGGGCTTCCTAAAGTTTGGGTCAAAGACCCTCTTGAAGCCTTCTTTCAGCGCGCAGACCTTGGACTTGTACCGGGTGTTGCATTCAGTGGCAAAGCTTTCCCCATTTCTTTCTCTGCCCTTCCAGTTACCCTGCACAATGTACACATAGATTCAACCTGGAGGACTTATGATGACTTAATCGTTGGAATGCCATGCGAGCGCAGGTCGCTTGGAAAAGCTTCGGCCGAGGTGCGAGGACAATGTCTGCCAAGGTCACAAAACTACTGACCAAAAAGTCTGTTTTTGATAGCTGCTGCTCCATCTCCTGGTTTCCACACCAGCATGGGATGTTACAAATGGATGCAGCCCGATGAGAAAATGGCTTGAAGATGCTGCTGTGAAAGGAAATGCTGCGCGAATCTGAGTAACATTGTGTGCCTTCGGGCTGTCCAGTATACTTGAAAAAAAGCACTGCAAGTATTTCCAAACTCAGCCAAGTGACCTTCAAAGCTTTCTTGACGTCTTCCTGTCAGGGCCAGAGTGCAATTGACTGCAATGCCGTTCTCCCGAGAATCGCTGTGGAGCCAAGATTAAGGCCTCCGTGTGAACCCATTTCTAACGACGTGAAGCTCTGTGTCAGGTCGCAACTATCCCACCCAAGAACCTCACTGGATGACACCTTTGGCTATCAGGGCGCATAGCATTGATTCTATAGATTCAAGAGGAAAGGGTGGAATAAGTTATCCAGGGTGTGGCCTCCCAACTTCACGATTGATAAGCAACTTGTAGAGGCAAGTGAACAAATTATTCTTGTTAATAATATGGAGGCAACATGAGGCAAACATGTACAGTCTCAGAGTTTCCGGCCAGGCCTGTGCGTCCTTAGTGGCTGATGGCACATCTTCCATCATACCCAGAACAGGGTACACCCAGGTCATCAAGGGAATCTCGACCTTGAAAGAATAGCATGAGTCACAAACATCCAGCAAACTCACAAGAACTCTTCTGCCATACAGTACCACATAGACTGCGTATTTGTAAGCATGCCATTCCATGAGCCCACCACATGTACGAGGAGACATCATTTGGCGGTCAGGTGTCTCAGTGTGCTTTTTCAACCGGTGTCTTCTAGGACTATACACATTGCAAAGATTTGCAAAGCACATAATTATAATCCAACTACATACTCACGCGACTCACGTGCCTCGTGCAAGGCAAACTCCAACCAGCTGTCGATGTCACCTTCCTGTTCGAAATTGGAGCCATAGAGCATCAAGTCAGAGCGGCACCGGGCAACGTATCTGAACAAAGGGCAGAGAGGATGGCAGTCCTTCCTGAAGCCTAACGGCCCTAACGCTCATGTGCACCTTGACCCGTCATGTGTGTAAACAAACACAGCTAGGTATCATTGGATGTCTATGTCATGTCATTCTGGAGTTTGAGGGTTTCACTAGCCCATACTAGCCCTTAAGTATAGACTAGTACAGTAACAAAGGCACTGGGAACCGACGGAAGAAGCAAACGCGACTACTCATACAAGCTTTTCTTGTTCAAATTCATATCTTTATGGACGAAACATCATCAAACACGGCACAATATTAGCATGGTGAAAGCTGGGGATGACAACCCACAACTTGAATAATTGTTTAAGAATGTTTAAGAATGTTTAAGACTGTTTCGAGTTACTTTCGCAAAACATTTAAGACCTCCCAGTGTCAGGTGGTAACTTTTACTTTGTCTTTAAGCTTGTTGAGGCCGTGCACCTCCCGACCCCTACACTGGAGCCTTGCCACAGCATTTGAGGTGAAAATGCAGCCCTTGTCAGTCTCGAGGTATGGCACCTGGATGCTTTGCGGATGTTGCATTGCGGGCTGTTCATCTGGAAATTCATGGAATTTTCTTGAAGGTCTGCCTGGTTCTCTAGTGACTCTAGTGACTTACAGTATCTTTCATGATCTTGCAGTTAGATTTCACGGGTCAGTACCAGTCAATGTGCACAAAGCCAGAAGCTTCCAAGGTGCTTTGCCAGTCGGGTTGCGTGCAAGGAAGTCGGGCTTCTTAGCATCCTAGCTACGGGAGAAAACAAAACACTAATAAACACTATGCAAAAGAACACAGTTGCCTTTGATGAGGACATTTCTGCGCACCAACCGTCCTTCTGCGGGTCAAACTTCTTCGTAGGCATGGACAGGCCGGCAAACTTTGCTGTGACCAAAGCCTGCACTTTGGTGTGCAACATTGGGCCCAGGGCTGTGAACTTGGCACACAGCACACACATCGACACAGTCGACACAGTCGACACATCCCGGAATTTTGCCTTCTCGGCTTTGTAGATTGCCTCCTCCACATAATAAAGGGTGCCAATCTCCAGCGGCGCCATAGGGGGAGCCTGGGATCTGGGACTACCCTTGGAACGTGGAGAACAAGGTGAACAAGGACAAAAGTGGACAGAAGCTGCGACAAGTATACCTAGCAGAGAGCATCTCGATTCGATATGATGCTTTTTTTTTCTCTCCTGTTCACAGGTTGCACATCTTTATTATCTTTATTTACATTATTTACAGAATTTTACATTACATCTTGCTTGTTTCTTCATGGCATAATTATATAAATAATGATTATGATTACTGCAACTATTATCCATTCAATTCTGTTCACACAAACTTCCGCCAAAGTTTTGAATGCTGGGGAAGTTTAAATCGATACAATCGATTCTCCAAGTCAAGGATTGGCACCACTCTCTCCAGTCTCTTTCCAGTCTCTCCAAGGAACTCTTGGGGCAAATCCTGGAAGCCTCGGTGTAGTCCCGAGCGTGCTGGAGCCAAGCTGCATTCCATGCATCCCCGTTCTACCATCGTCCCACATGCATCCACATGTCTTTCCATGTCTTTCCCATCGCCAGATTTGAAGATTCAAAAATGCTCCGCGAGGCCCTGGAAGTTGGCTGGAAACTCCTGGCATTGACAAACAGTCTACGGTTAAGCCACATTAAGCCTACAAATTTCTACAGTCCACAACTGTCACGCACCCTGGACTATTCGTAACCCTTGGCTATATTTCCAGGATGTTATGGCCAGCTTTGGAGCCCAATGAAGTCCTTGGAAATCCACACCTACCATACCCATTCCGGTTGAGCCTCCGTTGGCAACAGCTTGTTGGTTGCTCACTTGTCTCGCACGTATTCATCTTGAAGTAACTACACAGTCAGCAAAAAATTATCAAAGCCAAACAGCTGCGGAAACAGCTGCTCCAAGGTTTGCTGCTGAAACTGGTGCAACAGCATGGAAAGGGGATGCGGTGGGAAGAGCGAGAAACTTTGAAAGTGTGAAAGGAATTATCTGCTCACATGATGGTTCGCTTCAAAGCACGGTTCCTTTGCAAAATTGCCTTCTAGCAAAACTACATGTGGCAAGGAAAGCAAAGCTGGAGAACGTATAAACGCAGCGTGCTGCAGTCATGGGCTGTTCAAACCTTGATTCCGTTGTGCACGTTTGAACAGGAAAGAACGGCTAGAAATAAAATGAGCCTCCACATATATACAATTGAGTTTATTGGACCACGATATGGCCACACATTCCCAGAATCGGCTTGTGATGAAAGAAAAGGGTCAGCCTCAGCATTCACTGCACTCAGGTCCTTGGCCCGAAGCTCATCTTTGGCTCGTTGCGCCTTGCCGTGGATGGGGCGGGTTGCAAAAAGTAGATGAAACATGATGAAAGTAACTTACAACCACTTGAAACAGGTCTGCTTGATTCTACTTGCTTGGGCTGATACTCATCTAAAATGGTAAAGAACTATATATACTGATTAGATCTGATTAGACTGAAGATCCTTCGGCGCGAGAATCATTTCTCTGAAACTAGTACCTACCTTTGCAAGCAAACAAAAAATCGAATCAAGATCCCGATCCCGCAGCATTTCCAGATATTTCCAGACTTTGGTTGGTCAGTCTCAGTCGGTCAAGTTGTAAGCCCCGGAAACAGCTTTACACCGCTTCAGCGCTTGCTGCCACTGCTGCGCGACTTCCTGAAATCGCTCTCGCATCACCAGTTGATTCAATTGACTCACTGCTCAAATGTCGAAGATCGCCAAAGTATGGATTATGATGGATTATGCAAAAGGTTTAACACAATTTAACACATTGGAACACGGCGAAAGCAAACGCTTCTTCTGCACTGAATGAGATCTACCAAATGGATCCTGGATCCTGCTAGAAACATCGATGGTTTGGGAGCACCAACCGCCCATAACCACCCCAAGAAAACGTTGGAATCATTTTTGCCCAGGTACGACTCTTTGTCTTCTCGGATCATGGTGATCAGCAGCCTTGAAGGAATGGCAGCTAGATAAAACATATTATAAAACATATAAAAACATAAGATTTTCTCACCTGCCATTGTGCAATATTGCGCATCGTGCCCAATGATACCGGGACTACGCTCAATGAGCAATAGATACACCATCGGCTGCTGGGATCGCTTGCAGTCGAGTCACGTCAGCATCTCCACCCAAATGTCGCGTGCCCTGTCGATGCGTGAGAATGTGAGCCTTTGCTTGACCTGCGAGGCTTGGCCGTCATAGGTCAAAGATGTCAATCGATGACAATAATAGGCGTGGTTAATAATATATAATAATATTATATAATATTATAATATATATATTATGTATATATATAATATTTATCAAAGGAAGTTGGGAAGCAATCTTCTGAGTTACGGGCTGCTGGATTAGCAATAACAATACATGCACAACAATACGAGTGATGACTTAGGGAAGTGGTGACCTAAACAAGTGGTGACTTGGGAAAGTGGTGACGGGGAAGTGGTGACCTAGAAAGTGCTGACTTGGGGCAGTGATGACTTGGGGAAGTGGAGACTTAGGGAAGTGGCGACCTAAAGAAGTGGTGACTTGGGTTAGTGATGGCTTAGGGAAGTTATGACTTAGGGAAGTGGTGACCTAGAGAAGTGGTGGTGACTTTGTGAAGCGGTGACTAAGAGAAGTGGTGGCTTTGTGAAGTGGGTTTACTTAGGGAGGCTTTGATTCTTGGAAGTGTTTTGGGTTGGGGAGGATGCCGGAGCGGGAAACAGTGTCAAGTGGCTGCCGCAGGCGATGAAGGGTACTTGCCTCGTTTATGACCCTGGTGCGGCTGCGGTCGTTTTGATGTTTGGCCTGGAGTTTAATGCTTTAGGTCTGTTCTTGCGTGCGTAGTTCTATGGTCTTGTGGGAATCTGCGGTTGCAAATCGCATTGGAATGGCTGCATGGTTGTTGCCATGTTGTGTTGCCATCTGCGTAGATGCATGTGTGTTTGCCACTTGTTGGTGGCATCGCAAATCGTATTGAAGTGGCTGCATCAAGGTTGCAATGGTGATTTGTCAAATTTTTGGCCCCGATTCCTTTAACAAAATCTTTTCAAATGCTTCAAAATTGTTTTTTTTTGCTTTGGCCCCGAGATCCGGTTTTGGAGCGGTACTGTAATTTCTGGTGCCATTGCGCGTAAAACCATAAAAGCTTTCGTGTGTAACATGTCCTTTAAATTTGTGTAAAATTGTGTAAAAGCTTCTCTTAAAGGCTTCTGTGTGTAAAAGCTTGCTGTCTGTCTTGCTGTGTGTAAAGCGCCTTCGTGTAAAAGCTTGTTGTCAAAGCTCCGCGGGGTAAAAGCTTGCAGGGTGTAAAAGCTTAACGGCGAAAAACTTGCTGTGTGTAAAGGCTTCTCTGCGCAAAAGCTCACTGTGTGTAAAAGCTTGCTTTGTGTAAAAACTTCTGTCCGTAAAATCTTCCCTTTGCAAAAAACATGTGCAAGTTTTGTTGTGCAAGTAGTATAGGGAAATACGTGGTGCAAGTTTTGTAGTACAAGTGGTGCTGGGACGTGTTTTGTGCGACCTTTGTAGTACAAAGTAATACTGGGAAGTATTTTGTGCAACCCTTTGTAGTACAAAGTAGTACTGGGAAGTACTTTGTGCAAGTCTGGTAGTACAAAGTAGCAGTGGGAAGTACTTTGCGCAAGCATTCTAGGACAAGTACTACTGAGAAGTGTTTGTGCAACTTTGGGTAGTACTGGAAGGTATGTTGTGCTAGTTTAATCAGGTGTTGTAGTACAAAGTAGGACTGGGAAGTACTGACAGTAATAGCTTTCTGACGCAAAGGAGCTGAGATGAGGTAAGAAGAGTTTCCATGAGATGAGAAAGGTTGAGCAATGCTTAGATGAGATGAACATAATTGTGAAGAAACTTAGATTACATATTATAAGAAGAGATGAGATGAGAGGAGTGTGGAGTGTGAAGTGTGCAGTTTCAAGTGTGACCTTTGGAACGCAAAGTGTCGCAAAACGTTGAATTGCAACGTGGTCGTGCGCAGGTCTTGCTCTTGGACAACAACAGTGCAGCAGGTTCGCGCAAAGCACGCACGCACGGGCCTAAGTGGCGCGCGGGGCACGCAAGTTCTATCGATGAAAAAGGACCTTTAGTATAACCCTAAGGCGACTTCCACCCCGCCTCGTGCGGGTACTACTGCTATGATTCAATATTCACAACATTGCATAATATTGCATAACTTAGAAAATCTTAGAGAGTCTTAGAGACGTGGATTTAATATTTTGATATATTTTGTATGATCATATTTATTTATTTTTATTCATATGTCATTTCTGTTTGGCACATTTTGGCACCGCGAATTTCGGGAGCTTTCCAGCATTTCCAGATGGCCTTATTCTTTTCCAAGTAGTTGATGATAAAGACTTCGCTCCGAGCCGGATCTGGCTGTACGCTAAGGACCTGGGCGTCTGTCACGTTGTTTGAAGCAACATTGAAACTACCATAAACTACCATAAATAAACTCGAGTACAGTACAACATAGTACAACAAACAAAAAAGAAACAAAAAAGCGCGGCAACTGTATGTTTTTCTTCATGTAGTTTATATGATTTATATTGATTTATATGATCACATGGCCGTGGTATATACTGTACTGACTATACTGTGATCACACTGACAGTAAACTTCACTAGCCAAGCGATGCGAAAACTGTGCAACTTGACCAATGCCTTAGTCCAGCACCTTGAGCAACTCCACTTCCACCTCCGGGTTGCCACCCTTGTTACAAGAAGACTCGTCTTTGTAGATGCACAGAGTGTAGCGCTTTTGATCTGGAGGTCCTGCACATGGGCTAGGCCAGCGCCAGCCAAATGCTTAGCATTGCTTTGTTATGGCAGGTACAGGTGATGGCGAGTCACCGCTAGTCCGCGGCTGACAAAGTGGAACAAGTTGATGATAACATTGGAACATTGGAACATTTGCAAAAGGGTCCTCTGACAGCAATCCAAACCGAATCACGTCGGCCCCAGCTTCCAAATTGGTCCAGTGGTCCTGCGAGGAGACATTGGGCCATTGGGGATTCCTGGCGAGTTTATAATGGTTTATGATGGTTTATGATGGTTTATGCATATGTTATCATATTTCTACTTATCCTTCATTTACTGATAAACTGCAGGGCTGATAAACTGCCTCTCATATGGCTGTGCCAGCAGGTGCCCGCATTGCTGTCTATAGCTGGCCAGGACCCTGTGTCCTGCACATCCTTTTGCGAAAAGCTCCACCTTCAGATTGCCCCTTTGGGCGTGTGTGGCTTTCATGGTAGACTTGCAAAAGCCAAGTTTACTGCAATCAATCGAGAAAACAAAGAAAGCGCATTAAAACTGCGAAGATAAGATCTACCGTTCCAAACATGATGGAATCACAATGAATCACACCAGCAAAAACAGAGCAACCTGAGTAAACAGGAAGACCCAAACAAAGCAGCGCATGGAGACATATAATTTTCTCATTTCCTCTCATTAACCTCTTATTGACTCTTACTGTATATACTGACTATATACTGTATACTGAAAGGGCCGCCTCCGGCAGCCCGTCTCCTACTGTCTCCTACCCACCTTGGAGAGTTCCTTCCCAGGCGAAGAATCCTGGGGATAGTGGTGCAACTCGGCGCAACATGTTTCCCACATTTTACATGTAGCATCAAGTAGCACAATCCATCCACTCAATTCCTCAATAATTGGTCCCATCTTTTTAATTGGATAGAAATCCGGATTTGAATATATATATATAGAACAAATGAACACTCCACCTCTGAGAACGTATGTCAAAAGAATCTTGGGTCAGGTGATGTGCAAATATGTACAAATACAGGCCTTGCCACTTTCCTCTTGACGGGATCCACGTGCACGTTCGTTTGCTTGAGCCTGCTCTTCAATTGCACTATCCATGAACAATATTGAACAAATTTGAACAATTGGAAAATGGGAATGCTATGGAATGCTGACGTTTCCCAACAGCTGCGCTGGGAGATATTTGGAATTTTTATCGATCCACCTTCTGAAGTTGAGAGCGCAGCATCATGTCGGTCTCCCTGCCTTGGCACATTCAAAAGACGCCATCTTTTCACCGGTGTACCAAACAGCTTGCCGAGTGGCTCATGTCCACATCTTGCAGAAGCCCCTTCTCCATGCCTTCCTCTGTATCCAAGTGAACACTCAGCCTGCAAATGGCAAGCATTTTGATGCAAAAAGGTGGCAGGACTTCTCGGCTGCATATTGATCACATCGTGGACTGGATGTGTGATTTCATTTTTTCCCCCTATAATGAAATTGATGACGTAAGGGGCTTCCCGTTCAACTGTTGGCGCAGCAAACAGGTCGCCTGACGCGAGGATTCAGCAAGCCTTTGGCCTTCTGCTTCATGTGGTATATCTTCTCTCGCCCCAAATCGTCACTATGCAGGAGGTCCTGCAAAGCCAGGTGCCTGTACCTACTCTAACACATCCAATAATTACTGTATATTATATATCAATCT
Source organism: Cladocopium goreaui (assembly GCA_947184155.2). Lineage (NCBI taxonomy): Eukaryota > Dinophyceae > Suessiales > Symbiodiniaceae > Cladocopium > Cladocopium goreaui. The sequence continues at coordinate 35,784 of CAMXCT020005979.1, read as the reverse complement.
TGTATCGTATGATCATAGCAATCCTTCTCCAATAAATCTCCTACGAGATTTTGCAAAGTCAAGTATTCTCTGAAAACTGCCCGTTGCACAATACTTCTGACATCTTCTGACATTTACAATGGTTGCGTAAAAATATAATACTGATTAACACTGTATATACTTATCACATGTATTCCATCTCATTCCATATCATTCCATCTTATTCCTGGAATTTCCTGGATATATCTGGATATCTGGATATATTGCTGTGGGCTGCAGCTTCTGAATCTTTAGATGTGGATACCACATCAACACCAACGACATGCAAATGGTGGGAGCACAACTTCATGGAACCCAGGACAGTTTGCAACATCAAACACAAAAACACAGCGCTGTCCAGGGTGTTGACAAGAGCAAAACAAAGATACCACAACCATCACAAATGGACAACAAAACCAAAAATTCGGGTCATGCATGCACAGAGGAAAACACATGACTATCACATGACTCTATAATAAGCAAAATTCGAAGATCCCAATGCACCAGTTGACTCAGTAATGCGCAGGTCAAGTCCTTCTTTGGATCGAACTTGAGGCTGGCCAGTCCACGGCGCTCCCTGACATCCCAAAGCCTGAAATGAGCGAAATTTTGTATCCGGCATACCTTGACATACACTGACATACCATGGGATACCCCACAGATTTGCATAGAATCCGTTTTTCTTGACATCACCAAGGGGCTCCACCACAACAGCGTCGGTTCCCTGCTCAACGAGGATACTCAAGGACTCATGGAAAACTGCTTTGGAATTTTCGCTCGTGGCCGCAGACCTCAGGGGTTGGTCCAGTCAAATCCCAAGTGAAACAAAATACACAAAAATCAGCCTTGAGGAAACTTGAAGAATTTAAGCAATTTAATCAATTTATCTTCCCAGCTTCCCAAAGCTTCCAAACTCTTCTGTTCCAAGCAGCTGCATGCCAGCAGTAATGCGAACGCACACATTGTTCTTGGAACTGCTGCCAGTGAACCTGGGCACCGGCATGGTATGGCACGGTTTTACATCTGCCCGGGTCAAGAACCCCAAATAATCGCAAACATCTTGAGGCCACACGTCTTAGATGCAGCTTGGAGGCATGGCGTCATGCACGACGACTAGCAGCTCGAAGTCATCGAACGTGTCAATGCCTCTTGGCTCCCATTCTACCGCAGCGACAGCCAAAGAAATACAAGTTGAGTCTGATGCCCGATATTCCCGGATCAATGTGAGCAAAAAGCTGCAAAATGGACTTGGCTTCACCTGTGCAGCGCAAGCAGCGCTTGCAGCAGCCGCAGTCTCGCATTCGACAGTTTCTGCACCTTCCAAGTTGCACTTCCCACTGCAGGGCAACTCTCAACGAAGCCACAACCAGGCGGACAGGAAAATCAAAAAGAGCGAAACTTGCTGCAGCAGAAATGGATTCCTGCTGGTCTCATCCAAGCAAGCTTATACATCTTTGTCCATAATCATAAAGCTATATTCTCATGGAAATGCAAGGGAAGCAGAACTGAGGGTCAGGCATCTGCTGGCAGCTAAGCTATGCCCAATTTCAATGAAGATCATGTTTCAGTTGGGAAAAGTTCCCACCTGTAGATCCCACAGATAGCACAAAGGCCGACAACAGCACCGCCAGCCCTGGAGTGTCGCTGGAAAAGCAAATGCAGAATTCATGCAAATCACCTCAAACACTACTGAGGAACATAGCCACTTGCATGGACGCCCAAATTGTCAATTGCTTCTATCTCGCAAAGTGTATGCATCTGCCAAATATTCAAGTACGGAACCTTGACAATCAATTGCATATGAATATCATAAAACAACTTGTTGGTCACCTTCACTGACTGTTTGAGGCCTAGGCTAGTTTTGGCTATTTTTGGACTATCATTCGTATTGATCAGCTGTCAGTCCACGTTAAGTCCAAGTGTCACCATCAAGCAGCTGCTGTCCATGCCAAAGCCGAAGAGGCTACGCATGATTAAACCAATCATCTCAGGGGCGCTGCAAAGGTCGTCTCAGTCGTCTCCCACATGTCTTTGCAAACTCAATGGGATGTATGGGATGTTCATGTTAAAGTTCTGATGCTTTGAAACATGATGATAAACCCAAAGAATGAAACTCAATAAACCCCCAGGACTACAGCGTGTGTTGGAGTGTCGAAGGAAAGCTAGGCAGTTGGGGCCTTATCAAAGTGGAATTGACTTGTCAACCAATGCAACTTGATGTTCGAACCTCCTTCGAACCCCACAAGCCTAACAAATGAACAAAATTGCCTACAACTAGTCTGTCTTGAACTGGCTCGATAGTTCTATGGCCATGACATTTGACATTCGGCATCCTGAATGTTACTGACAAACACCCCCAAAGTTCCCCAAAGGAGTCTCATCCAATCTTGTGGCTCAACACGACATCAGCAAAGTTGTTGAAGCTTGTGCGGACAAGATGCTTTGAGGAAGCCGATATGGACAGTCTAGGAATGGAGAAACACACGCAAAGGCGAGGGACTGGCACTGGCTCAGAGCCAGCATGCTGCAGTCATGGTGGCTGCTGATATGTATGAAGCTACTTACAGCAAACTGTTCCAAGCGACGGTTCAGATTCCTGCTGCAAAGGTGGCAGAAAAGGCTCCAGCTTTGCACAGGTTGTGTTCTGTGCACTCGTTTAGTCTTAGAGACTGAAGCTCACCTTCTCAAGCTAAAGCAGACATGTGTAACATCCAAGGAATTCAAGGACACACAGCAAATCCTCAAACATATGCTCGCCGCTTGCCTTTACCTTCTATGTCTGCATGAAAACTGGAGCTATGAGAACTCGTGAGGCCGTGAGGCCATGGCACCAACGACACCACAGCCATCGCTGCCTGCTGCCGTAAGCTCTCTGCCTCAGGTCATGCCACAAGAATCGCCGCTTCAACACAGGGAGGCGAAAGAGGGGAAACATTGGAGAGGTCAGCCATGCCATGCCATGCCATGCCATGCCATGGCATGCCATGCCATGCCGTTCATCTCTGCATCAGTTGTTTTGGTCCCTACGGCCCTATGGTCTTAAAAACAAAATATGATCCGCCTGTGATATCCTGTGCATTCTACCTCTCCATCAGAACCTTCCAGCACCCACGCGCTGACCTCTGCCTCGCGAAGCCTCCGCCATGTCACCAAGCTGGGCCTTCGATGATCTTGGATGTAGCTGTACAGCGAAGCACAACTGTTGTTGCCACTGCTAGAAATTCTCAGAGTTGTACCTGATTGTATATGTATATATTTATATATGCTGAATACATCTGAATACATAATTTGTATATTAATGTACGTATATATATATATATATCCGATTGTATCCTGAATATTTCGAAATCATATGGTGTATTAACATGATCAAACCTGGGGTGAGGCCCCAACCTGCCAACCGTGTCTGGGCGGAGCTCCACCTGACAGGCCCGTCCAAACCCACCCAAAATCTCTCAAAACAGATTCAAACAGTAAGTAGGATCATCTGTGCTTCATTCATGAATAAACAACCATTATCTAAATAAACAACCATAAACAGCCATTATTTAATGTGTTTTAGTTCTTGTATGTTTTTGTCATCTGCTTGCGTCCTGCCATCCCCCAGCAGGGGCCTTGTAAAGACTCTGTGCCTGGCACATTTACGACAGCGGGCTCTGGCAGCTGGCATAAAACAATTGGCTTGTTTCATCCTGGTGGACCGGTGACACTTTCATCACCGCCAGAGTTTTCAAGAATGGATGGGAATCAACATATGCTACCAATTCTACCATCTCCCACCAATCAATCAAGCTGATTGGCTCAACTGGTGAAACAAATCAAGGACATTCATGATATTCATGAACAATTCATGGTCACTATGAGCGAGTCATAATGTCCCGCCTTTCCAGCATCTTCCTCGTGTCGACCAATTGTCCTTCAGCCATCGTTCAGCATCATATGCTGTGATATTCGGGTTGGCCAGGCTTTTCGACAGCAATCGAAAACCTTCAAACCCTGAAGCTCCTTGCTAAAATTTGCTAGAAACACAACATGTCTGTCTGCAAGCTGGGACCCTATCATCCCTCAACTCAGTAGATCTGTGGCCACAGTGCCACCAAGTTCACCAAGTTCCGAAAGCAAATTGGGGTGACAATCACATACAATAACCGTTCAATAACCATCGTTGACATTGCACCACCAGCCACAAGGTCACCCGAGATCCGAGTTGAGCCACGGTCCAGTTGCGTCCATGGCCTTTGCCATCGGGGCCCATCAGTTGGTGCTGAACAAATGGATTTCCATCTCGGCAGCTGGGGTACAAAGTGCGCTCCCAACCTGGGCTGCGGCTACCAAAACACATCAAAACACGTCAGTGAACAAACAGTGGAGAGTCAATGGAGAACAGAGTAACAAACAGACCCTTTATCCCTATCATTCATTATCATTCATTATCATTCCTTATCATATCCTATCATTCCATAATCTCATCTCTATCACAGTCTCTCATGCTCAGCTGGACTTGACGCCTTAACACTGCCTTAGGTTTTGCTACAGGAAGTGCCTGATGGTTGCAGGCTCAAATTCTCAGCGACAGGCTGCCATCTTCCAAAATCTGAAAGCTATCCCACTCCTGATTCGAAGGTAGACTCTGAAATTACAGCCATCGAGCCCGACAGAACGAAAGCCATAATCATCCATAATCTAGAATCGATCACCCGGCATGATATGCAAATGGAAAAATTGCGAGCACCAACTGAATCTGGCTGACAAACAAGGCCTGTGAGCTGAGGGTCACAATGAAGAAGAAATTCGTTCCATCCCATTGCCTGACACGCTCGGCAAGGTCTACACAATCATGCGCAGTCCATCGAACAATTTGTTGTAAGTAATTCTAGCAACAATAGATGTCCCCAAAGACAAACAAACCACTAATTCGAGTTTTTATTCATGACAATTCCCTCAGAACTTCCAGTTGGGTTACTGTATGTCAATCCATCAGCGCCCACGCGACCTACACGAACTTGCCTACACAAACTGCCTACGCACGCCTACTCAGCCATATTGGAGTTTCATTTTCATGAAAAATCCGGGTGCCACTTGCAGAAGGTAAACTATACAGCAAATTCACATATGAGATACTGTGGATTTGACTTTTGACAAATATATACCTAGGAACTCCAAAAGGACGTAATTTCAGCCTGAAGAGGAAAAACAAACTTTTAGGGTCTCAGACTGAAATTTCGGTCTGAGGGTGATCTCAGGCTATTTGCTGATTTTCAGGCTGATTTGTTTGAATCTCAACCTGATTTTGGAAAGAAATCAGGCTTAAACCAGGGAAGAACTCAAGAACTACTTGGTCATCCCGATGCTTACCGTATCCTGTTCTCGTCTGGTAGAATTAGATCAAGCAATAAGCTCAATAATTAAGAATCCAAAAAGTTACCAGACTGTGGAACGCTGGACGTGTATTGGTGGTAAAAGGCATATTTTGCAAGCTTTGCACAGGTTCATGACGCATTTTATTTCCACTATATTGGTTTTGAGACCCTTGGATTTCAAGCTTGATTTGGAATTGCAAACCTGAATTTATGGAAAAATCGGGCTGAATTTGGTCAACGACCAAACATTTTCATGAACAATTCGGGCAAAACATCACACTAATCTAATCGGGCAAAAAATCGCACTAATCGGGCAAAAAATGCAGAAACTCAAAAAATCATATTTTTCACGTTTTTTTCTTGCAGTTCAACTCCTAATTTTTCATGTTTTTTTGGAATTCAAACCATGCTTGAGTTATATATACCATTATGTACCTATCACCATGTCACAGAATCATCTTTGAATACGAAGTTATAGTTTGGGGATGGAAACCAGTCAGATTTACTCAGTTATCAGCTAATGGACTGCTGCTTTGTGCTTCTGACATTGCTAATTTGCAGGAAGGTTGCATGATATTATGGGACAGTTTCTTGTGGGATTTCTCAATTTTGCACCCCCTTATCCATGCCATTCAATATGTGAAATTGATTTCAATACCATTGAACCAGCATTTTTTGCGCAAAGTGCCTCGGGCTATTTTTTTTAGTTCGGGCTAAAAATATAGGTTCAGGCTAAATATTCAGCCTGAATCCATTCAGACCATTATTATGGCCTGAGGATTCCGTCGGTGTATATATTATACGTAATCATCCTGGTCTGCACGAGCAAACACGATAGAGTTCGGGCAATGTTCATGTATCCCAAGCAGTAAATGTTTTAGGCTGCTAGTTGCAGTCAGCTGGCTGAAACATGACAGGCTTGCATCTCATTGCCCTTGAAGTCATCCCATGTCCTCGGATAAACTAGTACGACCAGTACTAGTTGCTGTGGATGTGCCAGTCTTGGATGTGCCAGTCTTGGATGTGCCACATCGAGAGATTCAAACCATAAAGCTCTGTCTTCCACTATTTCCATCTCATGCAGTCAAATTCTGGTCTTGACCTTGACTTCGACTGTTGACCTTTGTTGCACATTTTGACATACGTTGACACCGCAACGCGCCATCACTTTCCAGCAAACATTCTTTTTTTTGGGTCTATGGCCCAACGATCTTGTACGATTTGGAGCTGTACTTGAAGCACCTCGGTCTTAATCTTGGCGAAATGATGTGAAATGTGTCGTGTAGCTTTTGTGGGGAAGAGGCCAAATGAATCCAAAGGCCACAGCCACAGCCCAAGTGCAATGCAATTGACCCATCAAGAATTTTGTCAACTCAAGATAACTCAAGCGCGAGCCAGAGTTCTTGCTCAGCCGTTTTTTGTGTTAAAACACAAAAAACACCATGTGATTTTCGTTTTCATCCATGCCTCTAGACTTTTGACGGCAACAGTCACGCACGGTCAACAAAGGCCATTTTGCTCGATACGCAGTGGCGGCGTCCTGCAGCCCGCATGTTGTGCTATGAAGCCCTCATCATTTTCCTATCTAATGATCATTTAATGATGGAAACATATGGAAACATATTATGAAGAGAACTGATGCAAGTACTTTTATGAAAACAAATATGGAGAGCAAAGCCTTCAGAATTGCAAACAATGTTGGCACAGTACTGTATAGGGAGAAATCCTTTGGGGAGGCCTGAGAAGGAAGCGATGACAACCTGCAGAAACCAAGTGCTCAATGGAAGAGAGTACCTAGATCTGCTGGGTGTTTTGAGTTCAATAAGAATGATAATGAATGATAATATTTTAATGTACACACACATAGATATATATCATAATATATACCCTCCGGTAATTTAACATAGCTATTGAACATGTCCATTTATAGTGAGTTTTCCCATTTAAAATTGTGATTTTCCATAGTTATGTTAGTTTACCAGAGGGTAATCCAGTTATATAAACATGATCACATAGGCAGCAACATCAACCACACTATGCCACTCACTCACTCTCCCTCCTGCTGGCCCTTACAGCGAGGCGCAGCCGCGCGCTACGACTCCTAGTGCAAGTGGATCCGGTGCACAAGGCTTGAGGCCATGGGTAAGGGACGAAAGCTACAATAACTGGGCGGGCACTTCAGTAGAGTTCATACTAGGCAACAATGTCCATAGAAGCAAAGACGGACATACCGTAGTCAAGACATGACGATGAAAGTGATTGATGGTGGTGATGACGACCACGACGACGATGACAGCGGCTGATAGCGGCTGATAACAACAACCTTGGCTTTCTCAAAGCTACCATCACCAGTCAAACACATTGTACATCACACTGCCCTTGGCGAAATCATCACAAATCAAATCATAAATGAATCATAAATGATCATAAATGAATCATAAATCATCTTCCAACATGCCGTGCCTGGCATTTCGGGCAACTTCCGTGTCACTGGGCCGCAAGCCCTGGCGCATTGCAATAGCATTGCAGCATTGCGCAGCTGTGTTACAACAAGGTTCGACGAATTTTCTCTGTCCTCAAAGTTCATCCAACCAATTTAAAATGAACAGGATGTGATAGTATGTCACTGCAGTGCAGGGTGCGCACTAAAAAAAAACATGAGATACACACACATGTACTGCACACATACATATAATATACAGTATGACACCTAGATATTTGATAATGATACTGGTATAGATATGAATTACACGCATATTCATACCCAATAATAATAATAATAATATTTTAAACAAAACACATTATTCACATATATATATATGATTATATATGTACACATGTGATTACACATTTCTGAGCAAGTGTGTGTGTGTGCTCCTTAATGTTACATATTCACATACGTCTCTCTCCCTCTCTCTCTCTCTCTGCCTGTCCTTTTCCATCTGTCTCTCTCTGTCTCCAGACTTGGATTCGGCAACGAAAAACAGGAGAGTGAGCGAAAATGTATCAAAATGTACTATTTAATATAGTCGTTCAGGTACACAAGCGTAGGTAGACTGTATTTAACGCCAGGCCTCTCGCGATCCAGCAGGGATCCAAACACTGCTCCTGCTCATTTCGCGGGAGCTTCTTGCCAAAGCTTCGCCGCGAACCTCACCAGGACTTCAAAAACATTCAAAAACACCAGGTTTTGAGGTCTCTTTGTGGGACCAAAAATGTTGATCCCGACGTTTAAATCATGAAAACAACACACGTGCACTCCATGTGGTACTACTGTCCAAGGGTTTCAAGTCAATAGGGTAGATTTCAGAGAATTTCAACAAATCCTGCCGTAATTTCTTATGATTTCATGACATGCCTTACACCGGACCAAGTCATCCTCCAACGAGTGGAATGTGATGATGGCCATGAGGCCTCGAAAATCATGGAAGAACAATAGCAATCAAATCAGCAATGAGGAACTCACACAGAATCAACCCTGACAATTTTTGACAATCATCGCAATGATCACAGGACTTGGTGACCTACTTCCATCAAGTATGACCAATGATATCCAATGATACTCAAACTCTCTTCTGAAACAAAGTAACATGCTCCGCCCCTTGCTACCTCCAGGTGCCAAGTACTGCTCTGCGCTTGCCAGCAAAGTCTCCAATGCTCCCAACTCACCTTGCCACAATGTGCATACAAACTTTGTGAGGGTCCCTTCCTCCACAGGAAACGTTGCTACCGTTGCGGCACCTTCGCTGGTGATCACGTCAGAAATGTCAGTGATGGTGAAAGGCCAAGGGTCTGACCATTGACGAGAATTCTGAGAGCTTGAAAAGTCCTGAGACATGTTGGTCAAAAATGATCAAAAGCAACAGCTGCCCAATCACACTCTCCGATTCTGTTGCTACGAAAGCCTACTGCAAGCAAATTATGCGTAATCAACACGCCCATTGGTCTTTCGCAGGCTTCAATCGGCAAGTTTACGACTTTATGATAATTCTTGCACGTTTTCAATTCGCAGTCTTTGCATTGGAGCCATTTCCTCTCTCTCTCTCTCTGTCTACCCACTTTATCTGCCCCTTTCCATCACTATCAGGAGAGTGTTTCCTGCATCTTGTCTGTGTCTTGTATCACATGCAACAATTCAATCCAAGATGCTTTGTAGCAACGTGCACCTTTCCTCGTGTCATCGAAGCTTGTCTGGCGCACTCCTTCAATTCAACTCTGTATATCTAAGTTTCTGTAGACTAATTTGGACTCGTGTCTTTGGAAAATGTTTGTCATCAGCACATGCAGCAAAAACTAAGATGCATTGCTGAATCTCACTGCATGTGTCTGGCCCGTGAGTTTCCGCGTGGAGAACCAATTCGAGAAAAAAAGCGGGTAGCATTTCAGAGCAAATTAGCATCCCTAATCCAGAGCCTCCTGTCCATCAAAGTCACTTGGCTTCACAAATCACAAATCTGCGTTCTCAGTTCTGGCTGTCCTCTATGATTTCAACAGCCTGCGGACGAAACGATGAGTCTGGCAGTGGCATGATCTTCGAAAATATCAAAAAGCTTTCGACAATGCTATGCATGGGTTACCCATGGTATCTATTTACGTCAACACTTCTGATTTCTTATTGAATCTAATGCCGCCAGCCGGTTCAAATCGCAAGATCTCACTACGATTATGTGACAAATGCCGGCACATGCCGGCACAATCGGCTGTGCCTCTCTGGTTCGTTGCGGTTTGGCATTGCAAAGGGCTTCTGCCACGAGCTTTGCGAAGGCAGGCTCCTGTTTGTCCATGACGGCAAGCAGCATCAAGCAACGACAGGACCACATTTTCACAGCACCTGTAGATGATATCAGCATATATATATATATACATATACGATGATATGATTACCAATGATCATGAATGATCTATACAGGCTATAGGGCAGGACAACTTCATGGCGCCACCGTGCCAAGCCTCATCGCCGAAGTCACAAATGCATTTCGCCAGCTGCTTTGGCTGCGAATGCGAGATGTGCCAGGCGGCAGTGTGGACCCTTTCGTCCGTGTCCTGACCATCACAGTGATGTGTCTGGCTCAAATCGCAGAGGCTCGCTCTGACGACTGTAACGTATCCCAACAAGGACAAGAGGATCTAGAAAATATCTAGAATATGGACCGACCTAAGTGACCTAAGTATAGAGATCACCTAAAAGCACATAGATTTTGAAGTATTTTGAATGCTTTATTTTGCACTTTGATGTATATATATATACTTTGATCATCTTTGATGGAGATCTATTTCATTTTGCATCTCCATCACAAACACCAACACTGCTGACTGAACCATCTGCGCTCCATCCGCATATCCAGCGGCCCATCGCCGCGGAAGCTGAAGCCGCGGTCGAAGCAGTCCAGCTGAGGTGATGAAACACCTTCCATGATCTTCCATGACAATGTTTGGCATGGTCTGACTTTCTCGCAGTATCTCGCAGTGCTTCAATATTGTCAACACACACACACACATGCACGCACACACACCTGCGTGCATGTATGATATATGTATATGGTATTTTGTATGTATGTACATATGATATATATATATATATCTCTTATTGTGATGTTAAAATAAATATCAATAAATTATACATAGAATTATTATGTTATATAATAAATTCTACATATTATAGAATATCAACCCCCCCGGCTGCTTGGACCTAGATCAGCAAGAAGTCCGTGACAAATGGGCCTTGCCAAAGACCCAGGCTTCCAAGGATGGTCAGCATTCAAATATCTGAGAATCTCATCACTTCGTTTGCCTCTCGTTTTCACAACATTCTACAACACTGCACACATCTGCACACGTTTTGGTGGACTTCTCATGCAACTACTGTAAAAGCGTGGCCCAGCGTGGCTAAGGGACCCCAGCAAAGTGCAAACATCCCCAAGCCACATCCAACCTCTCCGTGAAAGAGTTTTGGAGGAAGCTCGCAAAGTCAGCAAAATTTCCTTGTACTAAGCGCACACCTTGGCAAGTTCTTGGCAAATGTGTCGGAGTTTCATGGAGTTTCTGGGTGAGCCTTTGGTATTCAATATGCATTCAATTTTGTATAGGTGTTTCAGAGAGGCAAACACTCATTCTTGTTCATGACAATTATACAGTGCAGCAATGTGCAGCATATGATACATCTGCATGCAATACAGTATCATGCACTCATGCTGCCATGTGCACGGTCACTTTTTTCTTTACATGCGCGCTTTGCACTTCAGTGATGTGATTGTATCAGCGAGGTGTCTGGTCTAATCTTTGGACACCTTCGCCATCTTCGCAGGTGGCTCACCTTTGGACTCTTTGAGATCTTTTGCCTTGAAGTGTGTAATCATAGTGATGCCCAACGGGGAGCCATGCTCCATAGCTTCAATTGCCTGACAAGAGCTGCTAATAGAGATGCATCGCATGCTTTGGTCCACTTCGTTGGCCATCTTTGGCCTACTTGTTGGATCTTGCTGGCCAACTATCTATTGGAGTTGTATTGGCAGCTTACGCTGTCCCCTGCCTTCGCACCCTCTTCCAAGGTGACCTCACCTCGCCAGACAATAATGACAATATACCCTTCTAGAATTAAGACTCCGCAAACCTTCGATTGGGTGTGCCCATTTGCATTGCACATCAGCCGCAAGCAGTGACCTTTTTGTTGGGATTCATCTGAATATATCTGAATCATACAAAATCATACTAGATCAAAATTCAAAAAGGTTGATTCGAGATTGTCTACATTGGAAAAGGATGGAAAAGGTGCGAGCCCAGTACCTCCTTTCCAAGTGACGCGTGACGAGCTTCTCGGGCAGCAGCTTCCCTGAGGCGACCATCAAGAGCAGAACCGGCATGTCGCTGGCGGCAAGGCCGTGGGAACCTCAGAACTCGCATCAACTCACGACACGACGCAGGCATCGGTGGCTGCACAAGTTCAGACTGTTTGCGTTGATTGGGCATGGGACATCAAAGGATTTCAGGGAGCTGCAAGTGAAGGCCCTACGAAAACTTGTGATAGTTTCCAACGATTGTGCTTTCGATTTTTCTCAAGTATGACAAATTGTCGCAAGTCTAGCTGGAGCTGAGGCTGCACAAGCTCTCGTGCTGACACTTTTGTTACAAGCATTTCAATTGAAGTACAGTAAAGCTAAGAAGTCAACCAATGATCTCAATCTCTTGGCCTGCGACCCTGCCATGGTGCAGCAAAAAGCATTTGCCGGCATCAAGAATTATGACGAGCAAACTGAAGACTTGTGCAATCCTGTGCAAGCAAGGGTCCAATCCTTGAGTGTACACACAAATGGCAAAAATAATGGAAGATATCGTAGAAGAATGACAACACTTATGATCTAAGGCGTTCATCAGTCCAACATAGAGGCTGCGCTCTATCAAAACCTATCTACTGCGTCATGTTGTAAGGATCAGCCAACACGTCCCCTTAGGCGTTGCATAGGCATTGCTTACGCTGGACACCGTCCCAGCTTCTGTGGCAAAGGAAGGTTTTACTTTCATTACAAGTATGTCATCACAGAAACCTTACGCCAAGAACTTATGCGGGTTTACCCCCCAGAGAACTTTGCTACAATTAAAAAGGATTGAAAAGGATTGTATCTCACAAATATTCAGACTAGGAAAAGGATGGAAAAGAAAGGTTTCTTGGCATTGTTGCTGTCGATTTTGGTGTCGATCTCATTGACTTTGTCCATCTTTGACCGTAGCGGCTACGCTGCTTTGACCTGGCCATGGGAATGGACGGCTCCTTCCCATGCAGCAGGAGCCCCACTTGGACCATACCTGGGCTACAGCAACGCTCAAAGCAAACTCCACAACCGTATTAAACATTGTGAAGCGCTATGAAGCACTGAAGCGTTAATCCTTGATGGCTTTGAACCTGTCAAATCCTCCTGTGAGCAGTAAGCGGCAACTCAGGAAACTCAAAGCAATCAATTAACAGGCACTGCTCCTCGACTGGAAATCAACAAAAACTGGCAGATCTGGCAGTGGCACAGCACTATGCAGCACTTCTGCCAAGCTTCGCCCTCCCCGGCGAGTGCACCAAACGGCATTTTCGCAGCTTTCCGCGAAGCCAGCAGCATCAAGAGTCAAATCAGCCCCCACACCACCTGTGACCTGAAGGCAGAAACGAACTGTGGCACATTAAATAACGTATTAATTTGTATTATAGATTTACAGTAATTATATAATGTATTTATTGCACATGAATGTGATCAAACAGTTGGTAAATTTTGGTAAATGTCCCATTGTGGAGATCTTTACCAGCACTTTCAAGCATCTGTTGGAGATTACAGTATATTACTGTATATCCCCCATAGTTGCGTTATGTTCAATTAGGACATTTACCAACCCCTGTCAAAACTTGCCGAAATGGGAAGTTTTCACTGCCCCATCGCCACTCTATGTGAGTTTCATCACTTTGTGCCTCTGCAATCTTGGACCTCACATACTCGTTGCCTACGGCGGAAGACTCCAACAAAAGAAGGCTCTGTCCCATCAAAGTGTCATGAGTTCTGTGTATAACTATATAACTATATATATATATATATAATATATATATAAATATATATATATGTATATACGAGCAGCGCCTGGGCTTTGCCCCAGCGTTGCAGCGTAGCGGGTTCCCATTTCCAATCAAATGCTGTTGCAACTTTACATTTAATTGGGAAATTCAACAAAGGTATTAGGGAATATTAAAATCCACCCCCGTTAAACTCTACATTCACTTGGTCAACAAAGGTAATCCCTTCCCCCTATTACTAAACGTCCCCCAAATACCATCTCCAATTTCGGAAAATTTCAGATTGGCCAATTTGACTTTTAATTGATCCCCTTTAGAAAACAGTTTAAATATAAAGCTACCATTTGTGTGTTTCGCCTCCTAATAATAAAAACTAGTCAACCCCGGGGTGTTTATTATTAGGGTCCGTCCGACAATTTTGAAATTTATATATTAGGGCTTTTAATTTATTATTAGGGTCCGCTTCGAAATCCAATTTTCGGCAATATTTTAATTGCATTATACAAGGAAATTTAAGTGATTTCGAAATCGAACAAACTAGTTTTTATTATTAAGGTTTTAATTTTATTAATAGGGTCCGCTTCGAAATCCAATTTTTGGCAATATTTTAATTGCGTTATATAAGGAAAGAACAACTAGTTTTTATTATTAAGGTTTTAATTTTATTAATAGAGTCCGCTTCGAAATCCAATTTTTGGCAATATTTTAATTGCGTTATACAAGGAAATTTAATTGATTTTGAAATTGGAAAAACAGTCTTTATTATTAAGATTATTAAGGTTTTAATTTTATCAATAGAGTCCGCTTCGAAATCCAATTTTTGGCAATATTTTAATTGCGTTATACAAGGAAATTTAACCGATTTTGAAATCGAACAAACTAGTTTTTATTATTAAGGTTTTAATTTTATTATATAATAGGGTCCGCTTCGAAATCCAATTTTTGGCAATATTTTTAATTGCGTTATACAAGGAAATTTAAGTGATTTTGAAATCGGAAAAAATATCATTAAGGTTTTAATTTTATTAATAGAGTCCGCTTCGAAATCCAATATTTGGCAATATTTTAATTGCGTTATATAAGGAAATTTAATTGATTTTGAAATCGGAAAAAAAGTTTTTATTATTAAAGTTTTAATTTTATTAATAGGGTTCCCTAATAATAAATACCCCCCCTACTACTAAAAACTACCTGAGGTGTTTATGATTTGGGGGGGTAAGTATTAGGAGGAAGGGATTATTAGGATGTATTAGGGAATATTAGAATCCCACCCCGCTAAATTCTACATGCAATTGGGAAGATCAACAAAGGTATTAGGGAATATTAAAATCCAACCCCCGTTAAACTTTACATTCAAGTGGGAAGAAGAAGAACAGGATGATGATGATGATGATGATGATGATGGTGTTGATGATGTTGGTGACGATGATGATGACAATGATGCGTTGCCCGTCGTCGTTGCGGTGCGGGGCAAAGCCCAGGCATCTGCCGTATATATATATATATAATATTATAATGTTATATAGGCTAGTATAATTTATATATATAGTTCTAGCTCCCCCTCTCTCACTACTGCCACTTAGGACACGGTGTCTGATCGATTTCTCAAGATGCAATTCATTCAGTGCCACCACAATGTTTCAGGTGATATCACATGATCCCGCGTAATACCTAGTCTATCCTTTTGCAGGTCAAGCACCTTCTTTAGCATTGAAGGCCTCAGCAACGTCAGCTGGTGACGCGCTATCAAGTCCACATGACTTTAGAGGACGTCTCTTCCCTCCAACGCTCCACCTTTGGTCAGTGATAATTTGTGGTTTGGAGTCGTCTGTCTCAGTTTCTGAAAGAAGCCACGGCACATGCCAAGCCCCCAATTCAATGGCCTGTTGCAAATCATGACAAGTGATTGGCACGCCCCCTCAACTCAATCAAACACACACCAAAGGTTGATGCGTGAATGACGCCAGTGGAAGGTTATCTAGCTTGCAGCAGGGCACAAATTACATCCAATACGTGTGTGTTCGATTCGGAGTTTTTCTGGCTGTCGACTCCACTGCTTTGAACCAGCTCGTTTCCATCCTTTCAAATTCCATCCCATTCCCCTTGGCTGTGCCTTCTTACATGCCTCGTCACTGGTGTCTACGGCAAGAATCCGAACATTGTCTCTAGCAGCTGCAGCAATCATAACCTCCAAATAATGAACTCCAAACTTCTTCAGGAAATATGCCAGGTGAATGAAGCAAAGAAGCAGCATGACTCATGCATGCCATATCGCGGAGTAAAACAAATACACTGGTCAATGCTTATGTAGGAGAGATTGCTCAAAGCAACATCTTATCACCAAATCAATGTACATCAGGCCTCTTTGCCTCCAAAGCATTGAAGAACGTCCAGCTGTATGTCTACTTACTAGGTATATCTGTCTCTATGCTGCATAGCTCAAGAGCAACACCGTGAGCAACACTTCAACATCGTCATTGTCCTATGAACTCTAATTGAACATGATTAATTGAAATAATGTAGTGTCCTGATTAGTAGCTAGGTTCGCTATCGTGGTTAGAATTTTCCAAATTATTCAGCACCCCTGATTAGATCTTCCGGTTCACCATTGTGGCAAAAGAAATTTGGCAGGCAGACCATTTTTTCTCAAAAACAATGTTTGCGTGAAAAATAAACGACTTGGCATTTTTTCTGGAACAAATCTTGCTTGCATCCCTTTCCTATAAGATCCAATCCCTTATATACTAAAACTTTATTAAAGAACATCTTTTTTCAAAGCACTGGACCATGAGAGGGTCCAATCACTTTGGTAGGTTTGTTCGCAGGGGTCACAATTGCAGCACACTTTTCCAGAGCTGATTCTGGACCCAAGAGAAGAAAGAAAAGCAACCTTCTCTTTCTCTTTCTCCCTCTCTCTCTCTTTCTCTCTTTCTCTTGTTCTTTTTTTCTCTTTTCTCTTTTCCTCCTTTTCTCTCTTTCTCTCTTCCTCTTTCCCTTCCTCTTCCTCTTCCTCTTTCTCTTTCTATTTCTCTTTCTCTCTTTTCTTTTTCTTTTTGTTTCTCTTCCTCTTCTTCTTCCATTCCTCTTTCTCTTTCTCTTGCTCTTTCCCTTTCTCTTCCCCTTCCCCTTCCTCTTTCTCTTTGTTTTTCTCTTTTTCTTGTTACACCTTTCATAAACAACTTGAGGTGCAAAAGGTAACGCAATCAACATGCTGAACCCCACTCACTACAAGCACTACAAGTACTACAAGTACTACAGTACCAGTGCCACAAGTTCACCGGCAGAAAAAACGTTTTAATTAGATTTCAATTGTCGCCAATCAAAATCATTGTGTAACTGTATGAGCGCATCCTGTCTGGGAAACAGTTTTTTGAAACTCAACTTTAAAAAGGGCATACAGTATAGCATTTGTTTGGGGGGAGGGGGACGGAACATGATATTGAAATGTCTGGCCAAGGTGCAGCAGCAAGCCCTAGGCCACCACAACCGAAGATCGCTACCGTCTCACCAACTTGAAGGCGACCCTGCTGTATTACCTTGGGCACATGCGCCGGTGACATAAATGGGAGTTTCTGAAAATGGGTGATCCCCAAAACCATAGGTTTCAATACTGAAATGGTCCAATTTTGGATGATTTGAGGGTACACCCATTTTAGGAAACCTCCAAATGCAGAATCCATGTTTCAAGACTGGATCAAATTGGTGCCCAAATGTGCCCACCACAATTCTCAAGCATTCTTAAGCAGCGTTGTCTCATGACGTTTCATGTGCTTGTGCGTGAGCCCCTGAAATTCCTTGAAATTGAGTAATTGAGGCTAGTTGACTGCCCGGTAGGCTGTAGTCATACGACAACCCAAAGCCGCAGCTTGAAGGAAGGACACCTTTGCAGTCTCCAAGTGGCTACGGATCTGCTCGCGCCAATTAGTGTACACTTGTGCCAACAAGGGATGCAGCAACATTTGCATCATGCTGCAACTAGTGTACAGTACACTGTGCACTACTGTTTGCCCAACTGTTGAGCCGGAGACCGTATTCACTTAGACTCCTGCCTTTGGGGGCATCAAACTGACATTTCGGTCTGCACGAGGGATCGAAACAAACTCCGCAAAGCCGCCAGGCATTGTAAATCCGGGTTGCGCTTGGGCCTGCAGAGTCAAGAGTACAAATTTTCCAAGCACGTCAGAACCTGTTATGTTTGAAACCACTCCAATACAAGTGCTACAGTCAACCAAACTGTGTGCGCAACAAAGCAACAAATGATGCACCAAGCAATTGCCTTGCTTAAGTCAAATGGAAACGAATCAGTTTGCCAATGGCCCACCTCACAAATGGTCGGACGATTCCTAGCGCATTGCCGGCAATTGCCGCAGCTAAGAATAAAGGGGACCGCCACACGGTCACCCACCTGGCCGTTTGGACAAATGCCACACTTTGGAGGTTGCGACGCTCAGCATTTCCAAAACTTTTCATACTTTCGCTGGATATCTTTTAAAAAATACGGTATTATATATATAATATATAATAATATATATATATATATATACATACACACACACACACACACACATATATATATATATATATATATATATATGGGTACCACTTTTTTCCTGCCCGATTTCAAAATGTGCCCGTTTAGGGGTCTAAAAAAAAAACGTGTCCGGAGGTCTGTTGCCCCCCATAGTAATCAACCTGATTCTTTCTCCATAGGTTCGAAAAGACACTTTTTTCACTCGCTAACGCACGTGCAGCATGCCAAATACGACCTCGACCAGACACGCCTGACGACATGGGTTGCATCGCGAACAGCCGAACTTTGGACAGGGTAAATCTGAAGTATCCACTTCAACATCACGTATGTTTTTTCTACACCAAGATACCTCAAGCACACACCTTCAGCTGCAGCGCAGGTTTCACACAACACCACATCAACAGTCGGGCATCTCCCATCCGAAGAATCCTTTCAAAATGCAACACAAAAGAACCACAGTCACAACACATCACAACACAAAGCGCGCACATAACATGAACACGTGAAAAAAAAACCAGAAACTTGCGCACCTGGAGCCGAAGTAAAACGAGAATAAGCCAATGCGTGCACTCAAAGGTGTGATGGAAGAACTGCCAAGGAACAGGCTGAAACAACGTGCCCCACACGCTCAAGACCACTGCGCTTTCTCTTCGGACCATGCCTTCTGCGGACCATGCGCAAAAAGGGTCTTCAAAAACGTGAGTGACTGTCAAAACAAGAGGATCAAGTGGTACACATTTTCTTTTCGCGCCCGTTTCTCGCTTTTTTGCACCCGTTTCGCGTGTTTTCTCGCCCGTTTCGCGCAAGATCCTTTGATCATATCAGGCGCAAAATGTCAACATCATGCATGTCAAAGCCGGCCTAATGCAACGCGCCATTTTTCATCAAGCAAACGTCAGCCTGAATGTGTTCCCAAGAGTTCACGGTCAAACTTTGTCATGCAGCCACTTCACAGGCCGGCTAATTTCGCCCGGGGGCGTTTCCACAAATAGTCCCATGCATGAATCAAGCAATTGTGCGTCGTGCCGGGTTACCCATGGGCAGGGCTTCAAACATTTCACAGTGCGCGGGAAAATTCCGATTTTCATCCTGGAGGAGGAATCAGATGCAAACATCTGAAAGCTAAGTCATGCATACATTTTTGCATGGAAACAAGACCATCCTCAATATCGTGCGCAGCAGCTTTGCTTGTGATTTAGGTAAAGCTATATACGAGATTTTTTTGCACAAATTTAGAGCTGCATGTCAGTCACATCATTCATCTGTGCCCATGCCATCTTTCAACAGACACATTGTGAAAGCAAGTAGGCTTCAAACCCAGCCACATGCTTGCGCATCAGGGCTGATTTGGACATATTGGCGTATTATACGTTTGAGCACAAGTTGGAAAGGGGCTGGCAAGACTGAAAACTGCACAAAACCTAGCCACTTGGAAAAATGTGTCCACATAGTTACCTTTTAAAACATGTGCTCGAAAATGAGCTGGTTTTCAGAATCTGCCCGTTTACCAAAAAAGTGTACAAACCACCCCAAAAGTACTCATTTATCTGTACGAGTACCACTGGGCGGTGCAGCTATACAGATATATATACATATATATGTAGTTATTATTGTACAGTACATCGTATTACAATCATAATATAAATCCATCTGCACTTAATGGAATGCATCTGACCATCCCTGCTCGCACAAATATTTGTGCTCCCTCAAGAACAGCCAGCAAAGGTGCCTGAAATTTGGTTGTTCCTTGACCAAGCTTCGTCACAACACCACTCCTGGCTGACCAAGGATCGACGTGAGGAAAGAAATGGAAAGAAACCACTGAAAACATCCCTGAGGTGCATCCTGGTGCCGCATGCGATTGATTTCTGGCCAAACACTCCACCCAAATATGCTCGGTGTCCCCACTTCTGTGACACTGGCTCGCTTTCCTTCTCATTCTCTGCAAAAGTACAGCTGTTTACAGACAGACAGACAGACAGCCAGACAGCCAGACAGACAGCCAGACAGCCAGACAGCCAGACAGCCAGACAGCCAGACAGCCAAACAGCCAGCCAGACAGACAGCCAGACAGCCAGACAGCCAAACAGCCAGCCAGACAGACAGCCAGACAGCCAGACAGCCAGCCAGACAGCCAGACAGCCAGACAGCCAGACATATATATATATATATAATATTACATATTTGTGAAATGAGATTATGAATATGATCTCAAGACAAATCAAACCACCAAAACTGAAGCACAGCGTGAGCAAGTTCCTTTCCCATCTTTCCTTTACAGGGCAGCCGAGTCTCAGCTCATGACCTGGGGTGAAAGGCAAGCCATGCCTGAGAGCAAAGATTGCAAAGTGCCTATGAGCTAACATTTGAATCGTCGCATTTCCTTGGCTTTTTTTCCTTTACAATGTCTGCTGATGTCCTGGCCATTTCTGTGAACAACTGGACTTGCGTCTCTTCCTAAACTTGAACTGACGGTAACTGACCAATTCACCTTGCTGCAACGCAACCAGTGCGCAGAGATGCTCAGGAAAAAATATATCACTCAACGGTGACACTTCTGTTCACACTGCCAAGCTACGTGACAATGTCAGAATCAAGGCCTTTCCAACCATGGTAGTCTGAGCGGCAAACCCCACAAGCCTTGCTCAAAAAGATCCAACAGCTTGACAGAAATAAGCAAAACCGCTCTCACTCGGAGTATTCTTGAGTATCCCTGGGTCACATTCACATTGACCACATTGGCGTGTTTCATTGGCGACATTTCATGGTGTTTCACTGAATTTTGTGATGCGATGCCTTCACACGCAGTAAAAGGCCGCCAGGTGGAGCTGCAGCCTTGGGAACCTGTCGACAATGGAAGAACGAGGCAAGAAATCGACAAACTGATGGCACATCCTGCAGTTTCAACACGTTTCATTTCAACACGTTTCAACATGTTTCGACATATTTCAACAATGTTTCAACTCCAATAAGTCACGCCTCCTGTATTTCAATTGACCCAGAGAAAGCAGTGTAGACTGCAGCCCGCATAGTCGTCATTGCCAGGCAAAACAGTTGCCTACATGCCCTGCACTGTGACAGGGCCAGCTGAATATAAACTTCAATCAAGGTGTTGTGGACGCCTATCGTGGTTGCAAGGATTTCTGAAGAGGGGCGCGTAATAGTGCATATATCGGACGTAAAGGTGAAGCGAAGCATGAGGCAAAATCTAGCAGGCTCAAACTTAGGTGCAATACAAGCTTGCTAAACCGCTTATATACAAATGCATACGTATTGATACTTATTATGTTCGCACACCAATACATACCAATACGACCTAATGTGCTACCAGTAGATTGCAATAAGTACCACAGTGCTACGGACGGCTACGGAAAGTGCATCGCTTTGCTTCTGTCACTGAATCTAACTGAATCTAACATCGACCGATTGTCAGCCAGTACCTACCTATATATATATTATATATATATTATATATATATATTTTATCTGCGTGAAATGGAGTGTCAAAAAAAACAAAATCGTGTTCAGTTCCTGCGGTGTCCTGTCATTTGTATTGCGCCTGCTTCACTCATGATGATCTGATATAAATGGCAGCTGAGCAGTTGTAAAAGCTGAAGCGTAAAAACCTATCCAATTTCATCCCATGTCCACCCTCAAGAGTGCTGGTGCGGACTTAATTTCAACCTGTTTTGCTGATTTTGATGGTAGCTGCAATGTTGAACAAGTCCAATATGGGTTCAATACTAAGTTACTATGTCCTTAACATCGTTTAGCATGTTCCTTTTTGAATGCCAAACATCCAGGCTTTCATCTCACTGAGCCATCTGAGACTCAAACGCTCTTGGTAGATCGCCAGCCGCTGCTTTGCAGCTTGAAGTGCCATTGCATCTCGATCAATTCCAAGAAGCCTCACCTGATGGGAATAAAGTTTGCACACATGGGGCAACATTTTCTTCATTGGAATTCAATTGGAATATATTGCAATCCAATGACCATACTTTTCTGACATCACACTTGGTCCTTTGCATCTATGGTTGAATGCGGTCAATGGCAGGGGCAGCATGGGGCCCCTTTGATACACTGAATTCATTTTGTGTGAACATGTTCCGTACTACATGCAGAGCGCTTCAGCCATCTGATGCCTTTGACAAATAGCGGCATCAAAAATCAGCGCAAGACGCACATCACAAACATTATATACCATGCCTGCGGCAGTGCGTCCAAGATTGCCTTGCGAAGCTTCCAGGCGCACAGTGGCTGCTCCGGAACTATACCATTGAAATGCCGTAGTTTTCTCATGTTCTATCTAACCACATCCAACCAATAATTTTCCACCAAACAAATGCGATCATGAAACTTGTGGCATCCTTCTTTGTTCGTGCTATCATCGAAAAACTCTTCTTTGCCTTGCTGTGACCTGCACCCCCAAGAGTACCTTGGCTGCAATGCCGCTCTTGCAGAGCCAGCAACCATATAGTGCTCCCGTTGTCCCCATGTCATGTCTGTGAAATAACGGCAATGTGTCAAGACAGGGTGTTTTTTTTGCTGAAATCACCCCCGTAGAGCTTCAGCTGATGAAATTGTATTCAAAATAAAACATGATTATCAATCTTAAATATCTTAAGTCAAAAATCAGTCCATCCGCTTTTGCTACGGGGATACTCTGCAACTGCGCCTAGGTGCAATCCACAATGACTGCCCCAGGTGGCAGCTGCGCAGCCTTGAAGGCCTCACGGACCTGGTGTCGATTTTTCCTGAACTCTTGGGATTAGGAATCATCATCCCGAAAAATGGGAACAGTGCCACAAAACATCAGAAATCATCAGAACAATTCAGAACATACATACATATATATATATATATATTAGAGTCTTCCGATATCATATAATACTATGTAATTATATGTATATATACATCAGTATAAATCTATCATTTGAACAAGAAAACTGCAGTGACCTGCAGAACATGGAAATGGCACCTCTTCAAGGAGCACCGAGGTGTGCTGGAAGTCAGGTATTGCCTGTCCCTGCCACCATTGTCACTAGTTGCCCCCCCCCCCGCAGGAAGCAACATGTTGAAATCACTCAGCACTTCGAATAGGGACAAGAATAGCAAGGAATGACAAGGATATTGCAAGCAACGATGAACATGAGATTGCTTAAAAATAGACGACAATAGTGACAAATAAATACCATGAATACCAATTGCATACGTATAACTATACTACAGTATATATATATATATAAGTCAAAGTAACAATAAACTATGATAAACGATTTAAACCAAAAACAATGATTATGATGATTATGTACAAACTTACACAAATATATCCACATAACGCGGGCTACCCCAGTATCCCAGCCTTGTCTGCCAGCAATGTCCTTCCACTGGAAAATGGCGAAGTGGCCTGGCTGCAAACGTGGACCTGTGTGCAAGGCAATTTTCTGCCTCATGCCTTCGCAAATCATCTCTTCCTGTTCTCCCATACGCTGTCGCAGCTAGGGTTCCATGTGAGACGCTTGCCTCTGCAACCATCGGCGTTGCATGTGCTGATGCCACCCGAACAGCTGCTGACACCGCTCGTGCGGCCTCGCCTAGGTGAGGAGTCCGATACACTGTCAGCGGATTTGGTGGGGAAGCTTCATGAAGCCTGCAAATTCATGATCAGCAAATATACATGGTCTCAAACATATTGGTGATTATTGCTGCATTTGCCAACCAAAAGTTCGTGCTGCACGCTGCGCACCTCAAACTGTTGTTGTGTTTCTGGGGTGGGCACATGGTTTGGGTACAACGCATTGATATCCATTTGGTGGTCTTGTTCCGTATGCTTTAACCAATGCCCCCTTGCAAGGCACCAGTATATCCCAGAGTTAGTAGTCATTGTGGAAATCGCAGGTGCCTGACAAAACAGAAACATACAACCGCCCCGAATTTTTACCAGCACAAACAGTACAACATGGTCAAGAGCAAAAAACAAATGTTGCGTTGTATATGCCAGTCCTGGGGCACAAGCAGACACAAACATGTGGCATGTGCTTCATTGATCCAAGGTACAGCAGGTGACTACAACACCAACCGCAATGGGATCTGAAGGCCAAACTTTGTTTTTTTCCTGGAAACCAACCGAAAAACTGATCAAACTGCTGAAACACAGCCTTTGCTCGGAACATTGAGATCTAAGATTATCTAAGCACAAAAGTGCGAGGGATCTTGACTTGACCGTGCATGTGAATTTTGCTTTGAGTTCCTGGTTCCTGCCTCTAGCAAACTAAGCGATAGCTCCCAATGGCCGGATTCCTGCGTTTCTTGCAGCCCACTGCACACATGATTGGATTGCAATAAGCATTCTTTTGTAGAAGTACAGGGCAATAACTAGCTGCAGTGGTTGATTGGCCTGTTTGAATAGCCACAATGAAACAAATTAACGAACATGGGAAAATTGACGGATTGATCCTTTGACATTAAATCGGATTGTGTCGTGGGATCTGCAGCATAGATTGTGGACTGCCTCGAGGGCGCCCAAAGCAGTGTTGAACGAAATGGCATCCGGCTGGATGCCTAGCAAAGCAACAAATTGTGAACTAATACGATAGTTGCACTCGCCGGAATGGTGATCTTTCTCTTTGCATCTTCTGTTCACTTTCAATTCAGGATGGTGCAGGCTGATAGGCATGCTGCATGCCATTGATCCAAGCACCTCATTTATCCCCTTTCCCTCTCTATATTTATATGTCTATACCAGGCGGTGGCGGAAGTTTCAAAAATAGACAACAATAGGAGAGGTGAGTTGTTGCGATGTATGGATGGCAGAGCGAATCCACTGACGGACCGAAGGGTGGTTGGAATTGTCCTTTTGGAGTGGTTGCAGTGGTCACCTCACCCACAACTGCTGAATGTAGTAGTGCGGTGTGGTGTGGTGTAGTTTGCAGTTGACGTTGTAGTTGTAGTGGTAGTTGTACTTATAGTTGTAGTTGTAGCGTATTCGTACTTAAAATTGTAGTTGTAGTGTTGTTCAGTGTAGTTGTAGTTGCAATTACAGTTGCGGTTGTAGGTGTAGTTGTAGTGTAGAGTAGTGTAGTGGCAGTTGTAGCTGTAGATGTGGTGGCAGATGTAGTTGTAGTGTAGTTGTAGCGTGCTTGTAGTTGTATTTGTAACTGTAGTTGTAGTTGCAGTCGTGGTGGTATTGATATTTGTAGTGTAGCGTAATGGTAGCTGTAGTTGTAGTGTGGTTGAAAATGAAATTGAAGTTGTAGTTGCACTTGTACTTGTACTTGTAGCTGTGGTGGTAGTGGTAGTGGTAGTTGTAATTGTAGCTGTAGTGTAGTGTAATTAGTGGTAGTGGTAGTTGTAGCTGTAGTGTAGTTGAAGTGGAAATGGAAGTTGAAGATGTAGTTGTAGTGTAATTAGTGGTAGTGGTAGTTGTAGTTGTAATGTAACGTAGTGTAGTTGTAGTTGTCTATCTGTCTGTCTACCTGTTTGTCTCTCTATCTGTCTATCTATCTGTCTGTCTATCGATCCATCTTTCTGTCTATCCATCTATCCATCCATCCATCTATCTACCTATCTATCTATCTATCTGTCTATCTGCAAGCTTGAAAACGAAGCAATTCTGTGTCCTCAGTTTTTGAACGTGACGACATCAAAAACGCGGCAATTCTGCGATACCTTCTCAAGTTTTGAACTTGACAACGTTGAAAACGAAGCAATTCTTCGAGACTTCCTCAATTTTCGACGTTGGCAGCATCAAAAAAACGAAGCAATTCTCCGAGACGTCGTTCAAAAATGGAAAGTTAACCAGTTAATTAGCAGAGTGCAGAGCTGACGGCCTCGTACCACTGCGTTTTGCGATTTTTCCACTCCATCTGTCTACAGTACTGCCCCTGCCACGAAAAAATGAGGCCAGGTCATACGAAATGCTACACCTGTCACGCAAGACCATCTTAGCAAACCTGACGATGTGATGCACCAAAATGCAACCCCTCTCAGGAAATCAGCGCCCTGACCTACTAACATCTCTGATGAACACGTCTCTTGTACGGCGCCTGCCACGCGAAATGCATCTTTGCAGATCTTCTTGAAATGTGGCATGCCTGCCATCGTTATTGCAACTGCTGGAAAACCCCACGTCTGACTCACATTTGACAAGGTGCACAATCCCCTGCGCCTGCCACACAAAACCACATCCTAACTTCAAAATCTGTTCCGAACTTGGCGTGTTTTGTGTACATTTTGACTTCAGCGTGCGCTTTTTTGACAGCTCAACTTCCAAAAGCGTTCCGACACTGAGGTGTTTTGTACATTCACGCCGCAACGGTGTGCACTTTTTCGACATCTCAACTTCCAAAAATGCTCCGACGCTGTGGTGCCTTTAGCATTTTGACCTGGAAATGTGTTTCGCGCCACAACGGCGTGCAATTTTTCATCTCTCATCTGGCCACATGGCTCCGCACCCGCCGCTTTAGCGAGCCTACTTTTCGACCCTCCAGAGCCACAAAACATTGGAAAAACACAGTGTTTCGCGACTTTTCTAACCTTTCACGCACCTGCATCTTCTTTCTTCTGATCTTCTCTCTTCTTCTCTTCTCTTCTCTTCTCTGACTTTTCCCACCTCTGCTTTTCCATCCGTCCATATTGTCGGAAGTTTGACTTCTAAACTTCCTTCGATCATGAACTTCCTCGATCTGGGCCTGCTTGCGAAATCCCCCGCAGGAGATGCACTGCTAAAGGCCAGCAGCTGCCACGCTCACAGGCATACCTCACGTCAGGAAACGGCACATGTCATTCCAAACAGAGCTGGGCAAAGGCCTGCTTCAATACCTTCAATGAAAATTTATCAGGTGCTGATGTTGCCATGCATTGCCGGGCCACATTGCGGAGTTGAAGCTGATCCTGAAAACAAAGAGAAACAGCTCCACACCAGAGATAAATTACCATGATCACCAATCATTGAAGCAACCACAACGACGCATCACACTGTCTGAAAGAGATGTGTATGGACGTGTGTTGATTGTGTTGAGCGAGAGTCTCTTCAATACATGTCTTCCACACACACACACATATATATATATATTATAATTATATATATATATATTATAATTATATATATATATTATAATTATATATATATATAAATATTGTCGTAGCCACAATCCAAATTAACTTGATGTAATTTGACAGAACATCAAAAACGTAATAGCTTTGCATTTGCATGTGATCACGTGTAAGAGTCCTGTCCCTGTGGACTAGCCGGGTCTCGAAGGAGCTGAATATGCATAGGGCCTGCCAAAGGTGAGCAACTGTTCCTTACTAAGTTACTAAGTGCCAAAAGCAAAATCAACCTCTGGGATCCTTGCAGCAAAGAACTGTCCACATTCGCCAATGACATCGGTTCATATCTGTGCCATGCCTCCTGCCAAGCTTCTGCGCGACCGCAGCAGGAGACCAAGGAGTTCAACGTGACCCCATCCTGTACATAAAGCGAACAGTCCATGGTTCACATGTGTTTCTCATGTTTTCTCCAATAATCTCCAACACACTCCAACTCTGCCCGCTTCAAGTGCACGTTCCGGGTCTCCCAGCCGCTTGAAGAGAGATCTTGGGCAGCTCATCAAGGCAACTGCGTTGCAAACAAAAATTGAAAGACTAAGAGCATGAAAGAGCACTGACAGCCAAGGGTTCGGGCACAGTAATTTCACAGACCTTTCCAAACACCTTGCAGGTCTTATCCCCATCTACTACTGCTGTGAAAGCAGTGTGAGTGCTTCATATTCATACGTTCCAGCATGCCCTCCGCACCCAACTGCCTCACCTTTTTCTTGCCCTTTGAAGAGTGTTACATCTTTTGCAGCGCTTTAGTGTGACAACATTCAATTTGGTCTGGTCATTCTTAACGAATTACCGATAGGAAGGTGACGGCCTGCTGCAGCTTACAGTTGAAGGTGTCGCAATATTTGGTCTTTGACATCAGAAGTCTTCTCCACGTGTCTGAAATCTTAGCATGCAAAGGCGCAAAGGCTGTCAGTGGATATTTCTGCGGAGGCACAATCACCTCAGTCGACCGGGGAGGCTTTTGTCTCTATGCCAGTGTTGATTTTCGTTTGGACACCTATGGGATAAAAACATGCTAAAGCGAGAAGGGCAAGCAGGAATCTGCTAAATGGCCGACTGGAAAGAAAAACACTAGAAACCAACGTACAAGTACGAAATCAGTGAATATGATCCGCATGATCGATCGGCTAAAAGCATTTTAAAATCAGCATCCTGCAATCACGTTTTTTTCACTGCCACCCGGTCAACCCTCTAGTTGGGATCACATTGTGACAGTTTCATCACTGTTGTCCGTAGACTGTGAACATACTGTGAACATTTGCGAATTGCTCAAGGTCGGTTTCCGACTGATGTATCTGTACCTTGCATATCCTCATCATTCTCAGTGGCAGCAAGCCGGGACTCTAATTCCTCTCTCAATTGTTTTGCAACGTCCCGGTCACGGGAGGGAATGTATAGCCTGACGCCAACTGGTTTACTACAGAGGGCTTGGGGGCAATCAGCTGGCCCAATGAGTGGTTGAACATCATTTGCCACATTTTGCCACATCATTTTGAGGGGAATATCAGGGACACACGATGAATTCCACCACCCCAAACGCAAAGCTTTGCCAATTCAAAATAAGTTCGAGAAGCTTCATGTTGTGATAAGACGTGTAGGCCATCAATGTTATCACCACCGTGCAGTACATCAAATGTACCACCACGTCGTGGTCATAGATAGGGCAAGGCACATATTCACCAGATGTTTGCCACCCTCCACTAGGGAGCAAAGTTGATGAGTCGGTTTTGGGCACCATGATTTTGGGAGAGGAATAACTAATTGGAACCAAGCACATGAACACCTTGAGCAAAGGCAGTTGCAAATAAATCTGTCCAACGCCCGCTTTCTTCAGAACGTTGTATTTTTCTTTGCTGAGGTCTCCATCAACCTGCCGGAATTCAGCCAAGCACCAATGTCTCAAAACATCAGGATCTCTACAATGAAGAGGGGCTTAAATGGCTTTGCAATTCAAAAGTCGCAACATGTTGGCTGGACGGGGGGGGTTAGCCCCGTTTTTACTGGGTTGCTTTTGGGGTTGGGGGGGGTGGGGTGTTAACGTTCATGTTACGCTGATGATGTTACGCTGATCATCTGGGGTTGGGGTGGGGTGGGGTGGGATGTTAACGTTCATGTTACGCTGATGATGTTACGCTGATCATCTGGGGTTGGGGAGGGGTGGGGTGGGATGTTAACGTTCATGTTACGCTGATGATGTTACGCTGATCATCTGGGGTTGGGGAGGGGTGGGGTGGGATGTTAACGTTCATGTTACGCTGATGATGTTACGCTGATCATCTGGGGTTGGGGAGGGGTGGGGTGGGATGTTAACGTTCATGTTACGCTGATGATGTTACGCTGATCATCTGGGGTTGGGGAGGGGTGGGGTGGGATGTTAACGTTCATGTTACGCTGATGATGTTACGCTGATCATCTGGGGTTGGGGGGGGGTTGCTACGCTCAGAAGGTCTTGGGGGCAGTGTGTGTGCACTTGCTTTCGATGTTGATGGTACGCGAAGAACGTATTTGGGGTTGGGGGGTTGGGTCTGTGTTAACTGTATGATATATTTACTGTATTATATAATTATATATTTACTGAATAATATATACTTGTCAGGATGATTTGTTTATGTAAATTTCACCGGTCATGTCTGCCTGCTACCTGCGCTGCAGGTACGCATCTCAGATGTTGGGGCTGGGCTGCATTGGTGTGTCAGGGCTGGTTGGAGTTCTTGGTTGCGTGAGAGTTCGTCAAGTTTGCTTAGACATATAATAAGTTTCCAAAAGTAGTTCGTAGTCACATGGTTCAAACGCAAGAAAGGGTTTAACGCGAATATCATGGGAATGTCATGCTTGTCTAGCACAGCTTTGCTTGTGTAGCTCGCTGCTGGGCTCTGTTTCCATGGATCCGCTTCTGTATGGTGTTACATTGTTAATTCTCCTCCGCGCAGCTCATGAAAAGTTTCCACCTGTCTGTGTTCTTTGGTCCTTTTTGAGCACGGAAGAACTGTGGGATGTTCACTACATCTTAGCGTTGAAATGGCATGGGGATGCTGGAGCTGAGACCACCTTTGCTGCAGTGGAACGAGTGTATCATTGGACGAGCCTTCGCCAGGGTTTGTCGGTTCTCAAGGAAATTTGGTTTCGTTATGTGAAAGAACATAGGCCTCTGCCAGTGAAAGTTCTTCAACAAGGTGAATGGTTGCAGAAGCGGCTACGTGGAACAATGCCGCAGAGCTTTCCTGACTCAGAGTTGGCTGAACCTTGGGACTTTCAATGTGAAATGATGTTGCAAAATTTGCTGGAATCTGGGCAGCCCATTGAGCCGCTTTCGACTGCAGGACGCAGAACTCTTGAACATCCACCCTCCGTGATTCCTGTTTCTGAGTTCGGTTTTAGTTTTTTTCTTGACATCTTACTTTTCTTCCTTAGATGACCTCGTTATCATTTCTTGTCGGATGCCGAAATAGACGAAATAGACTTTGTACTGTCATGTTCGTGACGTTCAAACTGTTGTATCCTAGGTCTGTGAGAGCCCGGAGATTCGAAGAATGTTGGCTCCTACGTTGACTTTGGAATCGGAATCCGAAAGTCAAGATGCTGAAGGAGATGCATCGTCAGCTAAATCGGAAAGTTTGTCGCCACCGCGCTTCCAAGGTGGAAAGATTATCGATAGTCCTATAGCTTTGCGACAAAAACTCGATTATCTTTTGAAGCACTCTGTGAATGCCCCGCTTCTTGGTTTGTTTTTCGAATTGTTTTCCAAGGATTTGTACTGTCAATTCTTTCCCTGATGCATTCATTTGCATTTGAGAATGATGAATCTCAGGTTGCCCTCAGCTTCTGCTGCCGAGCTCACTCACTCATCTTCGGCTGCGTCTTCGTCTGGCGGCCCTATGTCGATGCTGCAGCGGGCTGCGCTCTTTGAGGACCGTGTCAAACCGGTCGCAGATGAAGATGGAGCGACCTCCCTGCCTGACACAAAATGGGGTAGATGCATGCGGGCAGACTGTGGATATGCTTTGTCGCCGCACCTTTATGCTTCTGGTCAATTTGCAGGACAGATTCGCTTGCTTTGCAATAGGTTCAAGAAAGTACAAGATGGTAAAAGAATGTGTTTTTTTTCCGCTCCTGTTCCGAAAGACAAATGGTCGGAGCTGCCCAAGTTCATGAGAAACAAGTATGCAGAACTCCCTGCCAGTTTGCGCCGAAACACTGAGCGCGATGTGTGAAGAACTTTGTGCCAATCGGAAAAAGAGCTGCTGCTGCGGTTTGTTTGCTGAGAGATCTTTGCACCTGATGAAGAATGAAGCATGAAGTTTCCGCAGAATGAAATGGCCTGTCAATCGCGAATATCATGGGAATCAATTCAAACCACTTGGCCATGACTCTGATACCTTGACTGCAGACACACCTTGCACGTTTCTCCCAGTCGCCAGAATTTGGTTGGTGAAGTTGTGGGTGCCATGTGTTTCACTAGGTGTGAGGTTTTTTTGAGCAAGCCAGTGGCCATTTTCCACTCATGTCACGTCTTTTTGCAAAGCCTTTTTAGGTCCGAGTTTCACACAGGGAACGTCCAATGAAAAAATCCCTCGGACATGATAGATATCCCTCTGGGCGCAAACGACCTCCGAGTCGCACCATCGCTACGAGTTCTGGTGTCAACAGAGAATTTCACAAGAAGGGTCTCAGCTATTCTCCCGGAATCCGTGGGAAATTCAAAAAGTACCGTGCTTTGCGAGGTCTCAAGCAGATTGACTTTGCATCCTTAGCCTTGTGGTCTGAAATGCGGTGCAAAAAACACCTGGAAGCCAAAGGTTTCTTCGGGGTGCAGTGGGGACGTCAGTGCTGGAGATGTCAAGCATCCTTGAACCAGCTTCAACAAGATCCTGCCTTACTGCGTTGTTCGAACCGTTCTTGTCCAGCACTGCGACCTCGCATCTTGGTATGGTTTCATTTTTTTGGATCCATCGCGAATGATATACGCATGTTCACCTAGTCTTCGACTTGTGCGTTTTTCAGTTGTGGCCGTTCTTGCCTGTAGGTATCAATTGGAAATTTGGCTACACACCCTTCATCAACCGACTGAGAGGTGGACATGAACCAGACATGCAAGGCTTCGTACGTACGGTTTATTGTGTCAGTGCTAAGATTCCTCAAGATGCAGCTGCGCACATTGTTGGGCGATCCCATGACTATGTCGATTCCATTTACAAGCAAGCTCGCATGGTGACAGGTTGGGCTGAGTTTCAGAAAAACAAATCCATGACCTTTGACGCCGGAATCCTGGAGGTAGATTCGTGTCGTACGGCAACCAGAAAAAACAAGGTGGGGTCAAAGAAACGAAAAAGGACAAAGAAGCCAGCCGGGAACACGGTTGCCAAGAAACCAACTTCCAAAGTGGCAGTGCATGGTGGTCGGTTTCTAGTGGCTGTCAGCAGAAAAAACAAACAAAGCGCTTTCTATCCTTTGCCTGACCGCTTCACGGCTACATCTGCTCCTGGCCCGCCAGAGACTTTAGACGAAGTTGTGCCGCTCTTGCAACACAAAGTGAACCCCAGCAAACACATCCTGGGCTCCGATGCCTCCAAAGGATTGAAGGGAGCTAGAAAAAAATTGAACTTGGAAGCAGTCACTGCTAGACATAGCTTGTCAGAATACACACCTGTACAGTCCCTCAAAAAGAGGAAGGTTTCCACAACAGCCTTGAAAGCCATTGGCTGCAAAGCAGCTCAAACTGGCCGGCATAAAGTAACCATGGTCGGAGGAGACCAGGTCGCAGAATCTCACACAGCTCTGCTGAAACAGCAGCTGAGACGAAACAATAAGCTTGGAGGCCTCTCATTGAAAACTGCACACGTGGATGGTTTGTCAGCACTTTACATTCACAAGAACTTAGGCCTGGAAGCGACTATGATGGCGTTCGGTCAATTCATTGCCCACATGACTGACAAAGTCAGTCATGTGAAATGTTTTGAAGATGTCTCGTGGATGGAAGACAAGTGAAAAAAGGGCTCAACATGCAAATGTGTCGCCGCAACAAACCCCTGTAAAAGTCAATGACACAACATAACCATGTTTGAAAATTGTCATTTCGCCACGGCGAAACACTCCTTTTTGATCATGTGACTTTGCCTTTGACACATCAATGAAAAAAGAGCTCAAAATGCAAATGTATCGCGGCAACAAACCCCTGTAAGGGTTGCTCCCAACATCCATTTTTTTGAAAAAATGAAAGTTATGTTGACACTGCTAAGCAGAACTCAAGTCAATGACACATCATAAGCATGTTTGAAAACTGCCATTTCGCCACAGCGAAACACTAATTTTTGATGATATGCACTTTGCCTTTGACAGACAGACGAACCAAAACAATTGGAAGCGGGGCTAACCCCCCCCGTCAACCCAACATGTTGCAACAATGTATGTCTCGCAGGTACCAACTTTAAGTGGCCAAGGCCAAGGCGGCTAAACATTGAGACTACAGGAGGATGCGTGTAAAATTCTGTGAGAAAATCGCTTGGCCGTGCCACCAGCACCTCGCCCAGAGCGTAGGCCACGCCATTCGCTATGATGGAAAGACCAGCAGTTCCAACGAAGGTGGAGGAGACTGCAAAAACGATCAAAATCACCTCGCGGTTCGTCATCAGTGTCATTGGTGTCATTGCTGACAGTTGAAGCATCTGATAAGCAACCAAATGCATAATCAAACTCTGAACTTTGATGCCAAACATTCTTCAAATTACATGAGGTTGGCAAGCAAACAACACAAAACAAGTACGCTGCAACCCTGACGTTGCTCCGCGTCTGACTTCAGGTGGCTATGAAGATAAAGTTGATGTTATTACCCCAACCAACATACTGTTCACAGGGGGTGGCGAAACTTGATCCCTTATGGAGATATACTTGATGTTATTACCCCAATCAACATATTGTTCATAGCGGGTGGCGAATTTTGATCCCTTATGAAGATAAAGATGATGTTATTACCCCGATCAACATATTGCTCATAGGGGGTGGCGAATTTTGATCCCTTATGAAGATAAAGTTGATGTTATTGAGCCAACCAACACATTGTTCATAGGGGGTGGAGAATTTTGATCCCTCATGAAGATAAAGTGGATGTTATTACCCCAGTCAACATATTGTTCATAGGGGGTGGCGGATTTTGATCCCTCATGAAGATAAAGTTGATGTTGTTACGCCAACCAACATATTTTTCATAGAGGGTGGCGAATTTTGATCCCTCATGAAGATAAAGTTGATGTTACTACCCCAACCAACATATTAGGGGGTGTCGAAATTTGATCCCTCATGGAGACATAGTTGATGTTATTACCCCAATCAACATATTGCGCATAGGGGGTGGCAAATTATGATCCCTCATGGAGATATAGTTGATGTTATTACCTCAACCAACATATTGTTCAGAGGGGGTGGCAAATTTTGATCCCTCATGAAGATACAGATGATGATTCATTATGATGATGATGATGATTCATTATGATGATGGTGATGATTCATGATGATGATTCATGATGATGATGATGATGATGATGATGGTGGTGACGGGGACGGTGACGATTGTAAGTGGGTTGGGGAACAGGTACTAACACCAAATCCGCCGGCGTGTCTTGTGGATCTTGCTTGTTCGTCGTTGTGCTGTCTGTTTTGCCTTTGTGTTTGTCTAGACTTTCCCCTTGGCGCGGATTTTTGCCTTTTTTGCCTCGTCCTAACTTGACCACACCCCCTCCACCCTCCCTACCCCCCCTCCCTCCCCCCGCCCGCCCTCGCTCTTCTTCTTCTTTCGTTTTGTCTTCATCTTT
Organism: Cladocopium goreaui; assembly: GCA_947184155.2. Lineage (NCBI taxonomy): Eukaryota > Dinophyceae > Suessiales > Symbiodiniaceae > Cladocopium > Cladocopium goreaui. The sequence continues at coordinate 415 of CAMXCT020005979.1, read as the reverse complement.
CCTTACGTTTTGGTGGGCTCAACTCTGCCCACGCCTCGCTCAACACCGGCTTGGTTTTGCACAACTTGCTGTCGTTTCGATGGTTGTTTCCGTTTGTTTGTTGTGTTTGCCATCGGTTTGCTCCGTCGCTTCTTGTATCCAATACTTGATCCACTGGCTTTTGTGCCGAACACCTTTTACACGCATAACCTTTCTAAATATGGCCTTTTCCAAACCCTTTCTCAACATGGCCTTTTCCAAAACCCTGGTTTACACGCATGCTTTTGTTTAAACTTGAACTGTGGTTTGAACAAAACCATCAAAACCAATGTTTTTGCGTCCAACCCTCGTTTACACAAAGAGCTGTTTTACACAAAAAACTGTGTTATCCACAAACACCATGTTTTACACAAAAACCATGTTCTTGCTGGGCCTG